>OW386289.2:36643902-37243902 GCA_936432065.2 Rutpela maculata | reverse complement strand
ATTCCGCTTTGACCTTGAGATATGGAAAAAAATGAGCGCATGCATCACTGTCGTTCAAAAAGACATATCCCAGTCAAAAAAATCTCATCTATCCGTATTGAAAATTATCAAAAATTAATAAGTATCTATGAGAACCTATATGGTCAATAAGTTTCTATAAGAGTTAGGTAAAGTTGCTGTTGAAATTGTTATCAGCTTATATCAGAATTGACCAGCAAAACGAGTCAAGCCATATCCATTTGTAAATCCAAACATTTACTTATACCACATCAATGTGAATTTATGGGCACAGTATCTAATGTAATTCGTGCGGTTTTCCATGATTAAAAGACAAGTGTTTCTTTAAGAAACGAGCTGCATTAGGTTAGAACAGTTTTGATTTGCAATTGAAGATTACAAATTACAATGTTTGAATAGGGATTTATGAGATCAGTTTCTATGAGTATTAATGTTTTTTTTTCAGTAATATATTAAATGTGTTTTCATTTGTTTGAATGGGTAAAAAGAAAGGTCAGTTTTCAACTGCAATTACAAATACAAGTTTAATCGCTTCGAATGGGGTTATATGCGATCAATTTCTAAAAGTATTTATGCTGTTTTCCGAATATAATTGTGAAGACGTTTAATCAGTAACAAATTGTTCACTATTTGTTATGATATGGTCGGAAATTCCAAGTACACATTTAGTATTCCTTCAAGAGGATTGATGAGAGCAGTTTCTACGAGTATCTATTTGTTGTTCCTATAGTAAATTATATAAGTCTTTATCAGTACAGATTCGGATCTAATTTAAATATGAAAATTATATCAGAATAAAGCAACCAAATATTTTAAACAGTATCTATTTGTAAATCCAAACATTTACTTATACTATCCCAATGAGAATTTATGAGAACAGTATCTAATGTAAAACGTGCGGCTTTCCGTGGTTAAATGGCAAGAGTTTCTATAAGAAACGAGTTGCATTAGGTTAGAACAGTTTTGATTTGTAATTGAAGATTCAAAATTATAATATTTGAATAGGGATTTATGAGATCAGTTTCTATGAGTATTAATGTGTTTTCTTCAGTAATATATTAAATGTGTTTTCATTTGTTTGAATGGGTAAAAAGAAAGGTCAGTTTTCAACTGCAATTACAAATACAAGTTTAATCACTTCGAATGGGGTTATATGCGATCAATTTCTAAAAGTATTTATGCTGTTTTCCGGATATAATTGTGATGAGGTTTAATCAGTAACAAATTGTTCACTACATGTTATGATATGGTCGGAAATTCCAAGTACACATTTGGTATTCCTTCAAGAGGATTGATGAGAGCAGTTTCTACGAGTATCTATTTGTTGTTCCTCTAATAAATTATATAAGTCTTTATCAGTAAAGATTCGGATCTAATTTAAATATGAAAATTCTATCAGAATAAAGCAACCAAATATTTTAAACAGTATCTATTTGTAAATCCAGACATTTACTTATACTATCCCAATGAGAGTTTATGAGAACAGTATCTAATGTAAAACGTGCGGCTTTTCGTGGTTAAATGGCAAGTGTTTCTATAAGAAACGAGCTGCATTAGGTTAGAACAGTTTTGATTTGCAATTGAAGATTACAAATTATAATGTTTAAATAGGGATTTATGAGATCAGTTTCTATGAGTATTAATGTTTTTTTTTTCAGTAATATATTAAATGTGTTTTCATTTGTTTGAATGGGTAAAAATGAAGGTCAGTTTTCAACTGCAATTACAAATACAAGTTTAATCACTTCGAATGGGGTTATATGCGATCAATTTCTAACAGTATTTATGCTGTTTTCCGAATATAATTGTGATGAGGTTTGATCCGTAACAAATTGTTCACTACATGTTACGATATGGTCGGAAATTCCAGGTACATATTTAGTATTCCTTCAAGAGGATTGATGAGAGCAGTTTCTACGAGTATTTATTTGTTGTTCCTACAGTGAATTATATAAGTCTTTATCAGTATGCATTCGCATCTAATTTAAATGCAAAAATCATATCAGAATGAAACCTCAAATATTTTAAACAGTGTCCACCTGTAAATCCAAACATTTAAAGATAATATTATAATGAGAATCCATCAGAACAGTATCTAATGTAACGTGTGCGGTTTTCCGTGGCTAAATTTTAAAATTATTTGCAATAAATAAGCTTTAAGGGATTCGAATTGTTTTCATTTGCATTTCCAGATAAATAGTTTTAATTGTTAGGGATCTATGAGGTCAGTGTAATGTTTTTTTTTTTCAATAAAATGTGTTTTTATTAAAAAAAAACATTACACAAAGACACTGATCTCATAGATCCCTATTTAACAATTAAATCTATTCATCTGGAATTGCAAATTAAAACTGTTCAAATCCGTTAAAGCTATTTATTAAAAATACTTTTAAAATTTAGCCACGGAAAGCCGCACGCGTTACATTAGATACTGTTCTGATTGGTTCTCATTAAAATATATATTTAAATGTTTGGATTTACAAGTGGATACTGTTTACAATATTTGGTTGTTTCATTCTGATATAATTTTTGTATTTAAAGTAGATCCGAATGCATACTGATAAAGACAAATTTTCTATTGGAACAACAAATACATACTCATAGAAACTGCTATCATCAATCCTTTCGAAGGAATACTAAATATGTACCTGGAATTTCCGACCATATCGTAACATGTGGTAAACAATTTGTTACTGATCAAACCTCATCACAATTATATTCGAAATACTGATCGCATATAACCCCATTCGAAGTGATTAAACTTGTACCTATCTGTAATTGCAGCTGAGAACTGACCTTTCTTTTTACCCATTCAAACAAATGAAAACACATTTAATATACTTATTATTGAAAAAAATAACATTAATACTCATAGAAACTCATCTCATAAATCCCTATTCAAACATCATAATTTGTAATCTTCAATTGCAAATCAAAACCCGGTCTTCGGAGCGTGTCGCCCGGGTTGGCTCCGGCGGGTTATATCGCCTGTAGTCCCCCCTCAAGAAACATGTAATTAGGTTTGTAACCTGTTTGTTTCTTCTTCTAAATAAATAAATAAATAAATAAATAAAAACTGTTCTAACCTAATGCAGCGGCTCGTTTCTTATAGAAACTCTTGCCATTTAACCACGGAAAGCCGCACGTTTTACATTATATACTGTCCTCATAAATTCTCATTGAGATAGTATAAGTAAATGTCTGGATTTACAAATAGATACTGTTTAAAATATTTGGTTTCTTTATTCTGATATAATTTTCATATTTAAATTAGATCCGAATGGATACTGATAAAGACTTATATAATTTACTATTGGCACAACAAATACATACTCGTAGAAACTGCTATCATCAATCCTTTCGAAGTAATACGAAATATGTACCTGGAATTTCCACACGTAACATGTAGTAAACAATTTGTTACTGATCAAACATCATCACAATTATATTGGGAAAACAGCATAAATACTGTAAGAAATTGATCGCATATAATCCCATTCGAAGTGGTTAAACTTGTATTTGTAATTGCACTTGAAAACTGACCTTTATTTTTATCCATTCAAACAAATGAAAACACATTTAATATATTACTGAAAAAAAACATTAATACTCATAGAAACTGATCTCATAAATCCCTATTCAAACATTATAATTTGTAATCTTCAATTGCAAATCAAAACTGTTCTAACCTAATGCAGCTCGTTTCTTATAGAAACTCTTGCCATTTAACCACGCAAAGCCGCACGTTTTACATTAGATACTGTCCTCATAAATTCTCATTGAGATAGTATAAGTAAATGTCTGGATTTACAAATAGATACTGTTTAAAATATTTGGTTGCTTTATTCTGATATAATTTTCATATTTAAATTAGATCCGAATGCATACTGATAAAGACTTATATAATTTACTATTGGCACAACAAATACATACTCGTAGAAACTGCTATCATCAATCCTTTCGAAGTAATACTAAATATGTACCTGGAATTTCTGACCATATCATAACATGTAGTGAACAATTTGTTACTGATCAAACCTCATCACAATAATATTCGGAAAACAGCATAAATACTGTTAGAAATTGATCACGTATAACCCCATTCGAAGTGATTAAATTTGTATTTGTAATTTCAGTTGAAAACTGACCTTTCTTTTTACCCATTCAAACATATGAAAACACATTTAATATATTACTGAAAAAAAAAACATTAATACTCATAGAAACTGATCTCATAAATCCCTATTCAAACATTATAATTTGTAATCTTCAATTGCAAATCAAAACTGTTCTAACCTAATGCAGCTCGTTTCTTATAGAAACACTTGCCATTTAACCACGGAAAGCCGTACGTTTTACATTAGATACTGTTCTCATAAATTCTCATTGAGATAGTATAAGTAAATGTAAAGACTTATATAATTTACTAGAGGAACAACAAATAGATACTCGTAGAAACTGCTCTCATCGATCCTTTTGAAGGAATACTAAATGTGTACTTGGAATTTCCGACCATATCATAACAAGTAGTGAACAATTTGTTACTGATTAAACCTCATCACAATTATATTCGGAAAACAGCATAAATACTTTTAGAAATTAATCGCATATAACCCCATTCAAAGTGATTAAACTTGTATTTGTAATTGCAGTTGAAAACTGACCTTTCTTTTTACCCATGCAAACAAATGAAAACACATTTAATATATTACTGAAAAAAAACATTAATACTCATAGAAACTGATCTCATAAATCCCTTTTCAAACATTATAATTAGTAATCTTCAATTGCAAGTCAAAACTGTCCTAACGTAATGCAGCTCGTTTCTTATAGAAACACTTGCCATTTAACCACGGAAAGCCGCACGTTTTACCTTAGATACTGTTCTCATAAATTCTCATTGATGTGGTATAAGTAAATGTTTGCTGCTCCATTCTGGTAGAAACTGATAGAAATTTCAGCAGCAGCTTTACTCCAGGCTCCAGTAGAGGGAGCTGTATACGTGTCGCTAATTCATATCTACTCTAATGTGACCTAAGGAACTGACGTGTGTTTGTTAAATTAAAAGTAAAGCAGTCTCTTTCACTGCCAACTCATTCATTGCTTCTAGGCTAGAACAGGAACATCCGAGGAAATAAGGACTTTTGCAGTATTTTGTGTTTACCACAATATTAGTATTTCTATTTGAAATATGCAATTTAAACTGTACATTTGTCGGCATGCATATCCAAATTAATACTAATAAAAAAGCAAAATGGAAGTTTACAATAAAAATACATCTGTAAAATATACAATTGAAACTGTACATTTGTTGACATGTATATCCACATTAATACTAATAAAAAGACAATGTTGAAATTTGCAATAAAAACATGTTGATAAATGGTGTGTTATATACCATAGATACTGGACTGGACTGGACTCTAATGATATTACTTATAGAAAAGTTTAGAATCTCTTTAAAGTTGTATCTGTAATTCCATACGTTTACAGATATAAGGGCAAGGGTGCATTTGCAGACACTAAACTGTAGATTTGTTGATGTATATTTCATATAAGTACTCATGAAAGGGCAACATGATAATTCCAAATAGCTCATTCGGAATTACTGTTTCATAACCGATTTAAAACTTAATAAAACAGATAAAATCCTGTCTGTATAATAATAATATAACTTATAGGAACGATAAAACCGCATCACTTTTTTTTTATAAGTTTCTATGTGGAATTTTTGGCAGGGATCTCGAAAACTAATTGAGCTAGAGAGGCAAAACCAACGGGAGATTTCAGGTAACCTTAAAGATTATATTTCATATTTTTTTTGAATTTTTAGAATAATTACGCACATCATTAAAAAATACAATAATTAATATTTCCGTGTTCTCTGTGACTTACAATCACTGAAATAATATATGTTGTAATACTTTATATACACTATTACTCATAAAAGTTGCGTTAGAAAAAAGTTGGTGCAACACTTCGAAAAAAAATAAAATTCGACGCGCATTACATCTTATAAGAATACAAACTTGACATGGGACACACATATAAATATTTTATGAATTTGAATTATTGTTAGAAGAGAAATTGAATGAAAATATAAATAATTGTCACGTAAATATCTATTTCATACGGCACACAGTGGCACGAATCGTAATTTTTTGTTCAAAATTATTTAGAGCACTTCGCAACCGATTGGGATAATTTTTTAATTTGAAAAAAACGTAAGAGAGTCGATTTTTTAATTATGCTAACCAAAATTATTGAGCTTCGCCAAAATGTCCATTTTTTATTTAAATCTTAATAAAACTTGTTGTTCTTATCCAATTTACATAAATCTTGTTACTCGGGGAATTTTTGGGGTTGCTGATTACAAATCTGATATCCAAATTGTCATAAACCAATCTGCAAAATGGCGGCTATAAAATGCTAAAAAATTATGAAAAATTAAATATTTTTGTTAAAGTTTATGCCGAGAAGTTTTGAATATTTCTGATAAGTACTTTTAAGTTAAAATGGACTAAATTTTAAGTTCCAGGAAGAAATTCAATATGGCGGATCCAATATGGCGGCAATAAGATGATAAAACTAACTTAAAGATAAATTAAATGCATTGAACTAGATAGGCTATTCCTAAGAATTATTAAAAAATTTAAAAAGGATCAAATTTTCTGAAATTTTCAAATATATCCAATATGGCTGCCATACATTATTTATCAATCATAAATATGCGATTCAGTCCTCTATTTATACAAATAATATATTTAATTTTTAAGTGATATTTAATATACTATATGTTTAATATAATATAAAAATATAAAGGACTTTATTATTTAAATGTATTTAGGATAATCAACAATTAAAACAATTAACTCAATTGGAGTATTAATATTATTTAAACAACACAGATTAAACAGAGGAATTTAAAATTTAAATAATGACGAAGCACTTTTGCACTAAGTTAGGTTTAAAGTTCATGGTGTAAAACTCATGCCTTAGGTTATGTTAGGTATAGAGTTCTTGGTTTAAGGTTCTATTAGGCTTAGGTTATGTTAGGTTTAATATTCTTGTTTTAACGTTCTTGGTGTTAGGTGTTTATTATATTACTAGCAGATAAAAAAAAATAAATGTTAATATGACCTACTTAAGGTTATGTTCAAAATTAATGGAGGACTGAATCGCATATTTATGATTGATAATTAATGTATGGCAGCCATATTGGATATAATAGAAAGTTTCAGAAAATTTGTTCCTTCTTAAATTTTTTAATAATTCTTAGGAATAGCCTTTTTAGTTTAATGCGTTTAATTTAATTTTAAGTTAGTTTTATCATCTTATTGCCGCCATATTGGACCCGCCATCTTGAATTTCTTCCTGGAACTTAAAATTTAATCAATTTTAACATAAAAGTACTTATCAGAAATATTCAAAACTTCTCGGCATAAACTTTAACGAAAATATTTCATTTTTCATAATTATTAGGCACTTTATAGCCACCATTGATTCCGCCATCTTGTAGGTTGGTTTTAGTTAAGCTCAATAATTTTGGTTGGTTAGTATAATTCAAAAATCAGCTCTCTTACGTTTTTTTGAAATGAAATAACGAGTATTTAAAAAAAAATTATCCCAATCGGTTGCGAAGAGCTCTAGATAATTTTGAACGAAAAAATTAAAATTCGTGCCACTGTGCGCCGTATGAAATAGATATTTACGTAATAATTATTTATATTTTCATTCAATTTCTCTTCTAACAATAATTCAAATTCATGAAATATTTATGTCAAGTTTGTATCCTTATATGATGAAGTGCGCGTCGAATTTTATTTTTCTTTCGAAGTGTTGCACCGACTTTTTTCTAACGCAACTTTTATGAGTAATGGTGCATATAAAGTATTACAACATATATTATTTCAGTGATTGTAAGTCACAGAGAACACGGAAATATTAATTATTATATTTTTTATTTATTTTTTAATGATGTGCGTAATTATTCTAAAAATTCAAAAAATATATAAAATATACTCTTTAAGGTTACCTAAAACCTCCCGTTGGATTCACCTCTTTAGCTGAATTAGTTTTCGAGATATGTCTCTTTGAACGATAGTCATGCATGCGCTCATTTTTTTCCATATCTCAAGGTCAAAGCGGAGTACGGTGTCAAAACACATATAAATCGCGTTCATACATCAAGTCGATATTAAAACATAAGTTTCGATATAGGTTGCCATTTGGGGGCCGACTCGTCATGCTTATCCGGCTAAACCCTTTCTGATGCATAAACTGCCTGTAAAAATGGATTTTTGGACATAAAAACGGTATGAGACCATTTATGGTTTATCCGGAAATGTCCGCAACTTTCGATTTTTAAATGGAATACCCTGTATATTTTTACGTATTTGGATTCAAGACAACATTTTGAGTACTTACACCATGAGATTTTCGCGAATTTTTGAGCCGATGTTCAGTTTTTTTTAAGCATTTTAAAACATTCATCTAGAGTGCTTTGAAATACCAAAATTTGTTCTACGGCAGGTAAAGTCCAAGGGAAAAATATAATTTTAACTATTTACGAATTCTCCTAAATTGAACAAACCACTTTTTTATCGAAAACTTTTTTTCAAATGGGATTTTGGTGGCTCCTAGTGTTCAATAAATTATAGATTTTTTCTGAATTCATTGATATGCATTTCAAATTTATGCTATTTGTTTTCCTATTTTATTGAATTTATTTAAAAATAAAAAATTACTTTCAATATAATTTTTCTTGAACTGTAACGTAGTTGTCTTTGCAAAAATCATGTTTAATAATGAAATGTGAATAACTACCTTTTTGTGAATAATAGCCTTTTGGTTCTCTCTTTTGTTTCTTAATAGGTATAAGTACTATAGTATAAAGTATACGGATCAATAAAAATAACCTTGAAACTGATTGTTTATTTTTAAATAAATTTAATAAAATAAAAAAACAAACAGCATAGATTTGAAATGGATATCAATGAATTCAGAAAAAATCTATATTTTATTGAACACTAGGAGCCACCACCACCATTTGAAAAAAAAAAGTTTTGGATAAAAAAGTGATTTATTCAATTTTGGAGGCTTCGTAAATAATCATTAATGACATTAAACGAAAAATTATATTTTTCCCTTGGACTTTACCTGCCATAGAACAAATTTTGGTATTCCAAAGCACTCTAGACGAATGTCTTAAAATGCTTTAAAAAACTGAACATCGCACAGTGTGGAATTTTCGTAATCTAGGCGGACAAAATACTATTTTGGCAAGTGTACGATAATAAACATCTTAATTCCTGAAAGCAAAATGATCAAATTTCAAGAGCATATACAAATTTTTTTATCAGCAACATTCAAAAAATCCAAACAAGTGTCGTAAACTGCCGTGCTTTCTTTTTCACATTTTTTTTTGTGTAGCAATGGCGGGCGGTAGTGCCACGATTTCGCGCAGATCTAGCTTTAATAGTTTCAAGTGTTGTAAAACAAAACCTTTCATTCACTATGTGTGTATTAAATGTTTAAATATATTCCACAAAAGTTGTCTACCCCGTTTTAAAAGTGATATATTGTTTATAAAAGACAACAAGATAAACTGCTGTAGTGGTGCCGACGAAAGTTATTGCCTGAGTGACCAAGATGATGAAAAAAGCATACTGGAAAAAACAATTAATGACCTGAATTGCGAGAGTGAATTAAAAAGCAAACATAAAAAAGTTAAAAACAGAAAATCAGAAATTTATCCAAGAAGTCATGAAAACTGAAGAAGAGATGAGTGAGCAAATAGAAAAACAAGAAAAAATGATTAAGGATCTACAAGAACAGCTAAAAGAACTACATAAAAACACGAAACTGCAAAATAAAACGCTAAAAACTACAGAAACCCAAACACAGACAACTAGGCAAAGTAAAAACGCATCTACTTACACCGATAAAATTATTGGCACGACCAGTGGCGTGGATAAATGTAATATGGGGACACAATATGAAATGAAAGAAATTAAAGCCCAATCGAAGACTAGTGACCTAAACGCAAGTCTTTCAAAAAACATTAAGATTGTCTCAAATATCGTTGTTAGTAGAGGAGATTCATCACCAAATATAAATAGCGTAAACTGTGGCAGCCAAACCACGTTAAAAATGCAGACCCAGGAATTAAAACAAATTTTAATATTATCTGACGAAAATGGGAAACATCTCAGTCATACCATGAATCGATCGCCGGCGTTAAAGGATTATAATATACTTTCCATGTGTAAGCCCTCTGCACGCGAAGGTGACGTAATAGAAAACATCAAAAATCTTACATGTGATTTTACTCTAGACGATCTTGTAATAGTTATCGCCGGTTCAAATGACATTAAGGATAAATCTTATCCCTCATTTCGAAACCTGTGTGACAAACTTAGGCTCTGTGTGAATACAAATGTTATTGTAACCTCAGTGCCTTTTGGTTACAATAAAAAATTTGATAAAATTACCCTTAAAATTAATAAAAAATGTCGTGAGTTTTTAAATATATTCAATAATCGTAGTGTTAACAATGTCTCTTTTCTAGAAATAAATAATGTAAAATCTCGCCTCATAAACAAACGTATTATAGTGGATAAGATAATTAAAAAAATTGAAGACATGAACTTTGTAAACAGTAACCTCACGTACATCCCAGTACATCAAGATAATTCCGTACCTGAGATAGTGTCGCAAAATCCATGTTGTGTAAGAGAATTTCCTGAAAACAATCTAGTGCCCGGCCAAAATACGCTAGAAAACGTAGACGAGGTTCTAGGTGTGCAAGTGTCTCAAAATTATGCAGTGGATCCAATTTCAGGCACAACAGCTCTAAATTCTAGCTGCAAACATCCTAAGAACAACAAAGACGTAAGACCCCAAAGCGATTCTTTATCTTTTTTAGATCAGACATTAATCTAGGTATATCTAATAGCTTACAAAAACCAGAAATAGGAGTAAGATATCAAAACGTTGTTAATCAGCCACCTGATGATGAGTGGCACATATTACACTTTAATGTACAATGTATTACCAACAAAATACCAATGTTAGATAAATTTTTTGACGAATGTAAACCGTTAATATTATGTCTTTGCGAAACTTGGCTAACACCTACGAATGTAAATGCATTTAACTTACAAGATTATAATATTATCTCATCCTTCTGTAGGGAAACTCATGTACATGGGGGTACTGCAATATTTGCTAATAAAACAATATCGCAAGACTGTAAACCCATTAAGTATCTAAACAATTTGTCAATAGAATTGTCTTTCGAATGTTCGGCGGTTTGTTTCAATAAAAATAGCTGTATAATTGTCATATATAAATCTCCATCCCTAGGTGTCTTCGATATTTTTATTAAACAGTTTGCCAAACTATTACATCTTGTTTCAAAAAATTACAGGGATATTTATATATGCGGTGACTTTAATGTGGATAAGTTAAAAAATAGCAGAGAAAATCATATTCTGCACGATCTGTTACAAAGTTATGGTTTGAAATCATTAATTAATGAACCAACAAGAGTTTATTGTGGTGAAACAGGTATTTCTCGGACAGCAATTGACTATGTTATAACCAATAAAAATAATTCTAGATATTCACTACTAGATCCAGGAATATCAGATCACTCAGCACAAATTTTACATTGCTCTACAAAAACAAATAGTGAAAATAATATCCAAAGAGAGAGATCAATAAACACTCGCAGAACGTTCAACGATAACTCAATAAAAAATTTTCAATTTTATTTTAAGAATGTACCGGAAATTTTAACTCGCGCAGATAGTATATATGATATTGACGAATATTTTGAATTGTTCTGGACTGAATTTAATCACTGCTTTGAACTCTCATTTCCCAAAAAATGTATCAGGACCGCCCTAAAACCTAATAAAAAGCAACATAAATTTACATTTTCCCCTGAACTTCAAGCTGAGTCACAAAATATAAAAGAATTAAACAGATTAAAAAAAATCATGCATGATGAAAACCTAAACAAACAATATAAACTTAAGAAAAGCCAATACAACAAGAACATCATAAAAGAAAGACAACTGCACAATAAAAAAATCATAGAAAATTCCCATAACAAAACTAAAACCTTGTGGGAAATAGTAAAGTCAAATTTAAACAGCCCTAAAATGCACGAAAAAATCTCTCTAAATTATGAAAATGTTATTATAACAGATCCTCGTAAATTGTCCAATATTTTTGCAGATCATTATGCTTCTTCAATAGAAAAAAAACTGTCTGAACATTTTAATGTAAGGTCTGACGAATGTACGCACTCAAATATAAATAATGATACCATGTTTTTTCATCCGGTCACACCAGAGGAAATAAGTGACATAATCATAGGGCTTCCTAACAAAAAATCCACTGGGGAGGATGAGGTACCTATAAAGTTAATAAAGGAGTGTAGGCTTGAATTTTCAAATTGCTTTGCTAATATAATAAACAAATCAATTATATTAGGTAAATTTCCAGAAAAGCTAAAAACAGCCCTCATAATTCCGGTATTCAAGAAAGGAGATAAAAGTGATGTAAAAAATTATAGGCCTATTTCCCTACTCAGTGTATTTGCCAAAATCATAGAAAAAATTGTGGCAGTTAGACTCACACAATTTCTTAATAATAAAAATCTATTAACTTCATCACAGCATGGTTTCAGAAATAAATTCTCTACCGAAACAGCTGCAACTGAATTAGTACAAAATATTTGCAACGAGATTGACGCAAAAAACTATGTAATGGGGGTGTTTTTTGATCTCTCTAATGCTTTTGATACCCTGGATATACCCTTCATTAGTAAGAAACTCTTTAATCTAGGCATACGTGGCGTCCTAAATGACTGGATAGTTTCTTATTTAACAAATAGAAAACTTCTTGTGAAAATCGAAAAGGAATCATCAGAAAAACATAATGTGAATATTGGAACTCCACAAGGCAGTATACTGGGCCCTCTGTTATTCCTGTTATTTGTCAATGACCTACCACAGCATTTTGAGACTGTAAGAGTTTACATGTACGCGGATGATACATCATTTATAGTATCCGCAAAAGGCTTAATAGAATTGAGAGATAAAGTCAATGATATCTTACTAATGTTTGACAATTGGTGTTTTAAAAATCGCCTGATTATAAACTATGACAAAACAGTTTGTATTAACTTTAAAACAAAGCAAAGAAATGTAAATTTTAATTTTAATTTAAGTTTTAATAATCATCCAGTAATTTTACAGACAGAAACAAAATTCCTCGGAATACTACTTGACGAGAACATTAGTTGGTCCAGACATATCGACCACTTATCCTCTAAGTTGGTACAATCCTGTTTTGCTATTTCTAATTTAAAAAATAATTTAGACCAAAAATCTCTACTTTCGGTATACTATGCACTAATTTACTCAAAATTATCATATAACATAATAGTGTGGGGTCAGAGTGTGGATATTCAGAGAATATTCATACTACAAAAGAGAATATTAAGAATTATATTTAACATCGACTTCCGAGAATCTTGTAGAACAACATTTAAAAATGAGAACATTCTTACTTTAGTGTCTATTTATCTTTACAAACTATTAACTTACATTCACATAAACAAACACAAATTACCAATATCTAAACATCAATACGCCACACGAAATAATGATGATATCTATATAAATAAATATAATCTAACAACTTACAGAAAATCACCTATTTGTGCAGGCAGCTATTGTTACAATAAACTACCACCGAATATTAAAAATATAAATAACATCAATAAATTTAAAGCAGAGCTAAAACGATTTCTGATTTCAAATTGCTTCTATACTTTGCAGGAATACAATTCTTTTTGACTTCATCCTCAACTCGCACTTTGTTCACTTCCGCACATTATACTATCCGTATGTATTTGTGTATATATGATATTGTAAGTGTATGTGTGTCTATATATGCGTGTATATATATGTATATTTACATTTATGTTTTTGTGTTGTTTGTACTAGTATATGTATGATATATGTATACTATTATTTAGTTTTCTATATTTATTATGTACCTTTTAATTTGTATTTTTGGACGTATTCTATCCAATGTATTATTGGCCAAAGGAATGAATAAATTTATTATTATTATTATTATTATACCAAGTAAGGATAAACTGAATGGACACGCTTCAACTTCTTAGTTGAGTACAAGTGTTCCTGCGATTTATATGTGTTTTAGTGACAATATTATTTTAAGGGTATTTGAAGGTAATTGGCCATATAATTTTTTTTTGAAAAATTATTCGATAAGACTAAAAAAGAAGATAAAAGTTTAAGTTTGAGATAACACGGAAATCTTATATTTTATAAATAAGTAACTAAACTTTTAATTCATACCTCCGCAGACTACCCTCAACTTCTGATATTCAAAAAAAGGTTAGTTTGTGTACTTCTAATATCAGAAAGAAACAGTTACGCGAGCTTGCGCTCTCACTAGTTTTTTCTTAATTTCAGAATGAGTGTCGAAATGTTTCGATAGTCCATTTTTGAAATATAACTAACCTTTTTTTTTTAATATAAGAAGTTGAGGGTAGTCTGGGGAGGTATGAATTAAAAGTTTAGTTATTTATTTATAAAATATAGTTTTTCCATGTTATCTCAAGCTTAAACTTTTATCTTCTTTTTTAGTCTTATAGAATAATTTTTCAAAAAAAAAAAAATTATATAGCAACTTACCTTCAAATACCCTTAAAATAATATTGTCACTAAAACAAATATAAACCGCAGGAATACCTGTATTCAACTAAGAAGTTGAAGCGTGTCCATTCAGTTTATCCCTTCTTGGTACAGCGGGAACAAGAAAATACAACAGTTTACGACATTGTTTGAATGTTTTTAATGCTGCAGATACATATATATATATATATATATATATATATATATATATATATATATATATATATATATATATATATATATATATATATATATATATATATATATATATATATATATATATATATATATATATATTTTATATCACTTAGAATTCACTTAGCTTTTTAAAAACTTTTTATTTTTACTTTTACAAATATTTATATAGATATATATGGTTAGTTACAATTGCTTTGAGCATAAAATATAGACTGACTGCAGATGCGTCTCTGGGTGATATTTATAACATACTGCTATCAACGTAGGCACATGCATTTCTCGGAATTATGCTATGCCAGCGTTTTACATGAGAAAGCTTTGTTTTAAAAGGAAGTTGTTATCGCTTTAGATAAGGTATATCAAATTATATCACGTACCGAGATAAGGATATAAAGTTACTTGTTGGATAAGATACTTATACGTTTGAATGGATTAATACAGTTTGTTTAGCATATAACAACTCCCTTTCTTTTTGAAAAGTCGGTGTTATTCACCGACTTTTGAGGGAAAATCGGTCATTTCTTCCTCTTCTGTAGGTAGATGAGGTCTTCTTCTCAGGAGGGTGCCAATTCTTTTCAGCATTTCATTAGGGGTGGTGTCCTTGGATTCCTTACAACCACAGCATCTTTTCCTGCATTTCCAGGCGATGAAGGCGGCTAGGAGACAGATGGACAGACCAATAACTATATACATGCTTAAGGAAAAATGTTTGGTTATAAACGGCTCGTTTATTAGTTTGTCTAGATCTCTAGAGTATTGCTCGAGTTTGTGGTTGGCTATGTCTAGATTTTCTACATTTAGGTGATCGAACTGGAGAGGTTCCAACTTGGGTAGCTGGAGTTTTTCGGGAATGTCACTACAACAGTCATAGGGTATAACCACTGGATGGGAATTGTCTGTAATGTTGATGGTATTGCGGCTTTCTGCTTGCACTTTTGTTATACCGACAAACGCGTAACAGTCCGGATGTAGTTTTAATATGGAGTTCTTATTAACACTGGTAATTTTCGTGTCCATTTTATTACAGTTTATGGTGATATGAATGGGTTCAGAGACAATTATTAACCACACATTGCCTTGTAGTTTCTGAACGTTATAACCTTGTCCATAGACGAGGGAACTTACACAGTTTTCGGGGATTTTTCTGAAGTTTTTCAGTAGCTGGGCTTCGCATGCTGCACTGCTGTCGATCGGGTAGGCGTAGAGGTCTGAGCATAGTTTCTTATGGGAATCTAGTTGTTTGCATGTACTCAGGTCCTTGACGGGGATGTACATTAGTGAATCATCGTTACGCGCAATGAATTTTTGTGAGAATGACAAGACATGGTGAAGGCCAGTTCTGTTGTCTAGTATAGGGATAGGATACAAATCATTTAGGGTATAGAGTTGTTGTTCTACTAGTGGTATTCTTAGAACGAAAACAAGATCTGATTTTGATTGAAAGGCTTCTAGTTCGATAATTTCTAAGTATTGGGGAATTTCTGAATATTTTACCGGTAGGGGTAAATTATTTTTTACTAAGTTTTGAGAGATTTCCTGAAGTGCAGTAATCAAACTTTCGGGTGAAATAATTGAAGAGTGTATTATTTTCAGACGAGCAAATGTGATCGCGTTCAAAATGTCATCAAGGTTGCTCTGGAGGTACAAGTAACTTTCAGTCAATTTTTCACATGTTTCGATAAATTTTAGTTCGGCTTGAACCAGTGCAACTCTATCATTTACTTTATGCAATCCGATTTGAATCTTTTTCATATCCTCGTTAAACGTTACTATATTAATTTGCATGTTTTGAACCGTTTCGTTAAAGGTTTTTATGACGGTAGAGGTAACGGATATTTGATTTTTCAGGAGGTTTTCTATTTGATGTTGATCTTTGTTTAATTTATTGATACTGTCTGTGAAGAATTGTCCATCTTCAGCATCTAGATTGCCGGTAATTGCTTTAAATATACTACCCGCTCCATTTAATATACCACGCTTGAATCGTTTGGTGTTAACAAAGATTTCTTCAAATTTTACTTTGAGGGAATTTGACACTTGGTTTAAGAGTGTTACGTGTGTTTTGACTTTGACTAGGAATTCTTTTGTTTCGCGTGTATCGGGGGTGAATATATTGACAATTGATTCTAAGATTTTGTTGTTGTTGATAAAGGCTTCTTCGAGGCTTGATAGATTTTTATGGACTAGCAGAGTCCATTTATTATTGGAAATTATTATCCTCGTTTCGTCGTGGTAATAGACTCCGACGGTGTTATTGATGGGTGTTATTTGGTACTGGGACATGGCTGCTCCGATCAGCAAGGTGAACCTGTAAGGCAATTTAGGCTTCAATATATGGTTTTAACCTGTCAAAGTTAGCTTTAGTTTTTTGTTTTGTTTTTTTGTTAAGGAGGGTGGCTGAGTTTTTGTGAAGTTCCAAAATCTCAAATGGCCCGTTATATTTATTACGTAACTTATCGGTGATTTGGGATTCTTTTAAATACACCTTTTGACCAATCTGATATTCGGGGGTTTCCTTTGAAACGTGGGCGTCGAACCGAACTTTCGCTTTTTGTTTTTGTGTTTCAGTTCTGGCGCGCGCGACTTTATAATAATAAGACAGGCGATTATTTAAGTCTCTGACGTATTTCGTGACTAGTTCTTCCTGATTATATAGCGTCTCAGGTGGTCTACTGGACGTGTGTCCGAAAACTAACTCGTAGGGTGTAAATCCGTGAGTTTTATTAGTAGAGGTATTATAGCATATTATCGCGTAAGGTAATATGTTGAAGGGGTGTTCGTCAGGGTGTTCTGCCACGTGTGCTCGGATCATTTCCAACAAGGTAGCGTGGAACCTTTCTAAGGAACCATTAGATTGGGGGTGTCCGACACTAGACTGCGTTACTTTGATGTCATAGAGGAGACATAAATCTTTTAGGATGGCGTTATCGAATTCTCGGCCATAATCGCAATGAATTCGAAGGGGTGTTCCGAAGTGCTGGAAGTAAACGAGCAGAGTGTTTGCGATTGATTTTGCTGATTTATCTTTGATAGGATACGCTTGAGTGAATTTTGTAAGTTCGTCGCGTATAGTAAGTGCGTAATTTTTCGTTGGGACTTCTAGGACGTCGATGTTTATACGTTCAAAAGGGGATTTAGGCGTCTCCGTAATTACGAGAGGGTTATCTAAATTTTTGCGACAGATTTTTGTTTCTTGGCAGATTTTGCAGGTTTTTATGAAATTTTCGACGTCTTTTGTCAATCCTTTCCAATTGTATTTCTCTCGAATACGACGAATAGTCTCATTTATTCCGCGGTGGAGATGAGCTTTGCCAGTATGATGCTGGTCGATAATAATTGGGATTTCGTCGTCACTGGGTGTTCTAGTAACGTTTTGACATATTTTAAGTTTCACGTCTTTTTCCGGTAAAAGAAATGACAAAATTTCGAGAATAGGAAGTTCGACATTGTTTTCGATACAATACGTTTTGGAGTCGTCGAACTCTTCACGACCTTTGTATAGCGAGATGAATAGATTTTGGATTACGGTTTCGGGGTCGTATGGTAGAGCCACGATAAAATAGTTTCTATGTCGCACCGACTTACTCGATAATTTATTTAATTCTAAATCTCGGAAGTCTGCGTTTTCTTCGAACAAGTCTTCAAGGATTTTATAATGAAAATCTTTGAGATTGTTTTGTTGGAAAAAGGTCACTATATTTTTGTTGGTTTTGTCCAAGAGTTGCCCGTTTGAAAATTCAATTTTAGAATAGTCGATAAGTGACTTGGTTTTATACAATTTTACGAAAGTTTCGAATTCGTTCAGGACATCTTCTTGTTCGTTTGTTTCCGTCGTGTCGCTTGTCGTGTCCTGACTATCAGGATCGGGTTCTATTGGAGTTGAGGGACTTTGAATGGGGTACGTTACTAGTTTTGATTCTGCTTGAAAGTTAGAGGAATCTTGAATGTGATTTATCTTTATGCGGGAAAGAGCGTCTGCATTTTTATTAATGCGGCCGGGTTTATATTCGATTTCGTATTCGTACTCTTCAAGCTTCAGTCGCCAGCGTGCTAGACGGCTTCCGGGGTCTTTTATCGAAAAGAGCCACGTTAGAGGCCTATGGTCGGTTATTAGTTTAAATTTCCGACCAAATATGTATGGACGGAAGTGTTTCACGGCCCATACTATAGCTAAAAGTTCACGCTCTATGGTTGAGTATTTGGTTTCGGCTTTACAGAGGGTCCTTGAGGCGAAAGCTATTGGTAAGTCTTTGCCAATGGGGCCTTGTGAGAGCACGGCGCCGATGGCGAACGCGCTTGCATCAGTGGTGAGTAGAAACGTTTCGTCGAAGTTTGGGTAGATAAGTACTGGGGTCGAAGTGAGGGCTTGTTTCAATTCCTCGAAGGATTTGTGACATTCTGAGTCGAAAGCAAAAGGGACATCCTTTTGTAACAATTTGGTGAGGGGCTTGGATAGTTTCGCGAAATTACTTATAATTCTGCGATAATAACCTGCCAACCCGAGGAAGGATTTGATTTCCTTCTGGTTAGTGGGTTGCGGAAAGTTTTGGATGCACTGTACCTTATCGGGGTTTGGTTTTACTCCTTCTTTAGTTATGAGGTGACCCAGGTATGCGACTTCTTTACGAAGGAACTCGCATTTATCAGGTTGGATTTTTAAGTTAGCATTTCGAAGGCGTTTGAACACTTCTGTGAGACGAGAAATGTGTTCGTGAACTGTCGGGGAATATATGATAATATCATCCATATATACCAGACATCTCTCGTTCTGAATGCCCATGAGGATGTTGTCCATAACCCTTTGGAAGGTGGAAGGGGCGTTTTTAAGGCCAAAGGGCATACGAACGAATTCATAGTGCCCGTTGTCTACGCTAAATGCACTTTTCGGGATGTCTTTCGGGTCTATCTCGATCTGGTGGAACCCAGAGGCCAAGTCCAATGTTGTGAAGTACTGGCACTTGCCTAATTGATCCAGGAGATCTGAGATGTTGGGTAGAGGGTATTTATCTCCTACAGTTAACTCATTGAGTTTTCTGTAGTCTACAACTACACGCCATTTTGGCTTACCCGAAGCATCAAGTTTCTTAGGGACAACCCACACTGGAGATGACCAGGGGGAGTTAGAGGGACGAATAATATTTTGTTCTAACATTTTGGATACCTGCGTTTTGACTTCTTCTTTGTGTATCTGGGGGTATCGATACGATTTTGTAAATACCGGTTTCGCGTCATTGGTATCTATCGCGTGTTTAATTTCATTGGTGAAGGTTAGTTGGTCACCTTCAAGATAAAAAATATCCGCATATTCTAGACAAAGTTGAGTTATTAGTTCATTTTCTTCCATGTTTAGGTGGTCTAGACGGAGTTGGTTTTTTATTTCATAATGTCTGTCTACGAAAGTTTGGGAGGTTTCTTCGTCTATATAATTCAGTGAGAAATTTTGGATTGGTTCTAGTTTTAAATTTGAAAAATTAACGGTTTTGGTTACCGCGTTTACGTTTAATATAGAGGTAATAAATTCACCTTTATCGTCTATCTGAACTATCGCGTTAGGTAGTCTTACCTTGTCTACTTCGGTAGCTAGCAGTATAGCTTCTGTATTGGACAAGTGACATTTAAGTTTGGTAATTTGTTCTATACGTGGTTCAACTGAAATTATATTTGATATATTACGAGTGGTATCACGATTATCTGGATTTGGGTAATTTTGTATGTTTGGCAGACCCTGGTCCGTGACTTTGTGGATCGGGATTGTTTTGAAATTTGTTACAAGTTTTTTGTTTTTTATATCCACTATACAGTTGTAATGTTCTAAGAAATCAGACCCTAGGAGTCCATCGAATTCTATGTCAAGATCGCATACATAAATTTTAAATGGTTCATTGTTGTCAAACGGGATAAAGACGGCTTCGTTAATATTTATTTTTTGGTCAGTTATGCCTTGGATCGTAATGTTTTCCGGACATCTCCTACTATAATTTTCACAAATTTTGGGTTTGAATATGGATAGTCCTGCGCCCGTGTCGATTAATAATCTATGCGTGTTAGTAATGTCATAGATATAATACAAATTTTTGGATTTGACAGACAATAAGGGGCTTATAGGAACTGTTGTTCCGGGAAGTTGAGATTTGGGTTGAAATTGTCCAAGTTCATTTTGCCGAATTGGGTTTGCAGTACTGTCATCTCGGGGTCTCCGGTTTTGTGATAAGGCGGGTCCGACTGGGCATGTGGGCCTGATCGAAAATCCCGATTATATACAGGTGTTGTATCGAAAGTCGATTCGTCCGTGTAATAATTTTCGGAGGGACTATTAGCAGTATAATAGTCTTCGTTGCTGTTGTCGTATTCCGAAGTATTAGCTGTATAATAGTTCGGACTTGCGTAGGGGTTATTATCAGTGTAATATCCCTCGTTAGTATTTTCGTAAGGGTTATCGTAAGCGTAATAACTTTGATTTTGTTGCTCTAGATTTTCGGGTTCAGTATTTTGATTGAGATGAAGCGTTTTTCTATTTGAATTTGGTCTATAATAATTAGGGTTAGGTTGAATCGCAGGTGGTCTTGCATTATTGAAATTTGGGTTTGGTGCAATGACGGGTGGTCTTTGTTGCTGGAAGTTTTGTGAGCTTCCAGGATTTTGGTTATAGTAGTTAGGTCTTTGTTGTTGGAAATTTTGCGAATTTCCAGGATTTTGGTTATAGTAATTAGGCCTAGGATAGATTTGGGGAGTACCAAAATTTGGGGGTCGAGAACTTTGTTGTCTCTGACGACATTCATTAGCGACGTGTCCCGTACGTTTGCAAAATGAACAATGTCTTGCAGGTAAGGGGAAGTTTTGGTTACGCGTGGGAGTGATTGCACTATTGTTGCGATTGGTTTTTTGCGTTTCAAAGTAATTTAATTGGAGTTCTTTTCGAACTCTCGTTATTGCTTTTAGCATATTCTCAGGGTCGCTTGCCCTAACAACATGTGCAAGTTTGGGTTCTAGTCCCGTGAGTAGGGTGTTCAAAACCATGCCCTCAGTTAATTGCGTTTGGGCTTGTTTTTGTGCCGCTGTTAACCGCTGTTTATGAACAGAAGCATGCATTTTTGCTTCGTGGGTTTGCAAGCGCGCAATAAACGTGAGTGGAGATTCACCGGGAAGTTGTCGCATTCTTTGCAAGTCTTGTATTAAGGAGGTTAGGTCTCTACTATCACCGAAATGATTCTCTAAAAGAGTTTTAATTTCTTCCCAATGAGTGGGATTTCTAGAGTTCACTAGTTCAGCTGCACGGCCTTTTAATTTGTTTTTTATGTGAACAGTTAAAAGTACCACCTGATTACCAATTGCCATGCCAAAAGCAGTTCTACATGAATTTAAAAATGTATTTAAATTTATTTGATTACCGTCATATTCAGGAATAATTGAAAATATTTCGCTTAATTTATATGGTTCAATAGCGTCTGGTTGATGGTGAGGTTGAGGTTGAGGTTGAATTAGTGGTTGTGGCTCTTGTTGTTGGTTTTGTTGCTGTTGATGAGCCATATTTCTGGTAGTTACTGGCATAAACTAATTTTAATTTTGGGATACTTAGACGTATTTTACTTATAACAAAGGACAACAGAACTGTTCTTTCCACGGCAATACGCACAAGAAATGGTGCGATTATTAATTCTAATTTAATTTGCACTTAAAACGAGATGATTCAATAAGTACTTACAAGTAATAAATCTTCATTTATAGAAGTAGGTCCTTTTTTGATTGAGGGATTGGAATCCGCCGCCCGTCGTCAAAGGTCTCCTTGTTCCGGCGATCCTTTCCTGAAGTTAGGCCCTTTTTGGGGTGTTCCTTGTTCTTCTGGGAGGTTTTCGTTGGTTAGGCTCTTCTTCCAGGCGTTATTACCAATCCTACCGACTGCGCCACTTTTATATCACTTAGAATTCACTTAGCTTTTTAAAAACTTTTTATTTTTACTTTTACAAATATTTATATAGATATATATGGTTAGTTACAATTGCTTTGAGCATAAAATATAGACTGACTGCAGATGCGTCTCTGGGTGATATTTATAACATACTGCTATCAACGTAGGCACATGCATTTCTCGGAATTATGCTATGCCAGCGTTTTACATGAGAAAGCTTTGTTTTAAAAGGAAGTTGTTATCGCTTTAGATAAGGTATATCAAATTATATCACGTACCGAGATAAGGATATAAAGTTACTTGTTGGATAAGATACTTATACGTTTGAATGGATTAATACAGTTTGTTTAGCATATAACATATATATATATATATATATATATATATATATATGCTCCAAAAAGGGTGTAGAGGGAAATGTTAGGGACAGAAAATTTGACTTCGGAACTTTGTTTGGACTAGTCTGGAGATGAACATATCAAATGTTCCCACTCCTAGGGTGGTGAGCGGTGGGGAGGGGGGAACTTTAAAGGTCCCATTTTTTGGTTTTTCGCTTATATCTCGGAAACTATGCGTCGTAGCGGCTTGACCATTCTGACAAAATGTGCTACAAGAATCACTACGTTTATTTGTCGATAAGTTGTTCTGTTCTCGAGATATCTGCCCTCGAAATTCGGAAATTGCGGAAAACAATTTTTTCGCCTCACGTTAAAAAATTTAAAAGTTTAATGCTCTACAACTTCTTTTCTCGACTTTTTCGTGGGAACAACATTTGAAGAGTTATCTTAACAAATAGAGCAAAAAACCTGAGGCGAAAAAATTGTTTTCCGCAATTTCCGAATTTTGAGGGCGAATATCTCGATAACAGAACAACATATCGACAAATGCAAGTAGTGATTCTTGTAGCAAATTTCTGCCCTGCTAAGACAAGAAGTCGTAACTGCAAAAAATTAATTTTTGAGATTTTAATTGCATTTGCACCGTATTAGTGACCCTCACCACTGTACAAAATGTAGAAGTCTTATCTAAAGCAAAACTAGTGAATATACATAACGAATATGTGTCGTATCTACAAAATGGACCTATTCACTAAGCTCAAAAATCATATCCGATCATTACCAGATTTATTCGTCGTAACTTAACATATATACAATGTTTTGTGATATGGTTACACTGATAAAAGGGACACATATTTATTTGCCAAAAATGAATATCATGAATTATGAAATGTAGATGGCATAACATAATTCAGAAAATAGTTGATTTCTCTACAATTACATTTTGTCAGATACGACTTCTTGTCATAGCAGGGCAGATTTTGTCAGCTTCAATTTTGTATAGAATAGTCAAGCCGCTACGGCGCATAGTTTCCGAGAAATAAGCCAAAAAAATGGGACCTTTAAAGTGTCCCCGTCCCCCGCTCACCGCCTAGGAGTGGGGACTTTTGATATGTTCATCTCCAGACTAGTCCAAACAAAGTTCCGAAGTCAAATTTTCTGTCCCTAAAATTTCCCTCTAATCATTCGTTGCTTGGCCTATTCGTAAAGAAATTTTTCAGAGATAAAAATGAGTTCTAACTCTACTTCAGTAGCTACCAAGAATTTTTATTTATATTCTTATGTGATGTAAGATTTGTATTTGGAGTGAAATATTGATTTTTTTTCTTTTATATTTTATTTTTTGTTCTCGTTCTTGTTTGTGGCATTTTAAAAGTTAGAAGTCTAAATAAATTTTAAGTCTAGCTTACGTTGATTGGATTGATTTTTTCCTATTATTTTACGCTTACGTATCCATTTTAGTTTTACACTGTATCCACTTTAAAATACTGCGTATCCACTTAGATACATAACATATATGTTAAAAAATGCCCTGAGCTGCCCCCTCAAGAGTAGGGGTGGAAACATGTAGGAGACACCACCTCCACTGCCAAGGGAAATGCCTCAACGGCATGCCTATTTACGACGAGGACGACGATGAAGACGACGTAGAGCCCCTTCAGCAAGAACCACCCACCACTGAGGATGAGGAAACTATGGACGAGGAACCCTTGCCAGGAGCCTCACGACCAAAGAGGATGAAGACGTGAATCCAGAGAAAGTTGAGAGTTTATTGAGAGTGAGAACAATAAGAATTATTGAAATCGAATAAAATTACTTACCTTACATGTGACTTTTTTATCATCTTTAAAATACAATTTTCTGTTTTTGAGGTAAATATCTGTTTTTCGAAAATTTTCACTTTTCCGGAGCGTGTAGCTCGAAAACGGTTGCGAATTCGAAAAAAATATATAAAATGAAAGTTCTAGAGAATTTCATGAGCTTTCATTTGGTATAAGAAAATTTTTCCCAGTGAGAGATATAAGCGAAAAAACAAAAAATTGGACTTTCTTTGTGCCTCCTCCTAGACGCCAGGACTTGTTCACTCTCTAAGCATCCTGAACAACTTTCTAAAGGAATCGCTTAGGTCCCTGCTCACGTACTCTACACCTCCTCTATTGACTGAACTATAAGGGGTGCTCTTACCCTCTAAATTTAGATGTTTAATATTTGAAAAAATATTAAGTACTGATTCCTTTTTGAAACATGGGATATTTGTGTTCCTGGGATCGCTGATTACGAAATTTCGGTTTCGGTTTTCAGAGCAGCGTTAATTTGGTTTTCGGTTTCGGTTTCCAAAGCAGGGCCAATCCGGCTTTCGGTTTCGGTTTCGGTTTTCCAGAATCTCTCATTCCGGTTTTCGGTTCCGGTCTCAGTTTACCAGAAGCTCTTATTCAGGTTTTCGGTTTCGGTTACGGTTACGGTTAGAAAAAAATTGTAATTATACGGAGCGGTCTTCGGTTACGGTTTCGGTTCGGTTACGGTACCTAATCTGAAGTCAAAATTATAAGATTCAAAATGGCGGCTCCAATATGGCGGAAAAAATTAATTTCTATAGCAAGTGTTTTAAATGGACACAAAAAATTGAGCATCTAGCTGATGCTATACTGGATGCCACAGGCTAGTGGCTCCCCCCTATATTTACTTTATTTTTTAACTTATTCATTTGATATTTGGGATGCTTGAACTACCTGTAAAAATGGATTTTTGGACATAAAAACGGTATAAGACCATTTCCGGTTTACTCGGAAATATCGCAACTTTCGATTTTTAAATGGAACATGCACCCTGTATATATATATGTTAGATCACGGTTCACATGAATGACTTTTTAAAAACTTTTATTTAGTTACATGGAGCCAACGTTGGCTCTTGGAGAAGGAATATAATAATAAATTAGAAGTGTTGCATTCTAACTGAGTTTAATAACTGATTCAACAAAGCGTGTTTAGTCATATTTATAACATACAGAACCTGAGTAAGCAAAATATATAACAAAGGAATTGCAGTTCTGCAGTCTGCACAAGTTATGAGAAACAAAGGTGTAATATGATATCTTGAAGATAAGCAATTAATAAGAGAAGCTGTTATCGTGAAATATGATATACCTGTGAAGGTTTATTATGGCTAAGTCGCAATAAGATAGCGTGTAATATTATATAACAACTTCCCCCTTAATAAAAAAGTTGATGTTATGCAGCAACTTTTGAAAATTGTTAAAACGTTAAATGAATATAATGCAAAAATAAATTGAAACAATGTTGAATGAATACAAAGCAAAATAATAAAATAATGTAAAAGTTAAAATTGGTAAGCGATAATAAAACATTACATAACGTAATAAGGATAAAATACAATAGTCTAAATTAATAGACAAGAGTAAAACTCCACATGAAAGTCTATGTTAACTCGATGTCCTCTTCTTCTTGAGGTCTAATACCGGGTCGCTTTCTTGGAGGGATCAGTCTAGGAAATTTGGTAAATACTCTGCTTCGCTCTGAAGGAGGTGAAGGAGGGTTATCCGTTGAGGGTTGGATTCGCAATGCTCCACATCTTCTTCTTCTGCATTTACAAGTTATGTAAAGTAGAACTAATAGGATGATGAGAGTGATTATGAAATATGTGAACCAAGATATGTGTTTGGTCACAAAAGGTTCATTTATGAGGTCATCCAAGTCTTTGGAATATTGGTCCAATTTGTTTTTAACAATATCTAGGTCTTCTACGTCGAGATTGTTTAATTTGAGAGGTTTTAATTTTGGAATTTCGATTTTGTCGGGCATGTGATTACAGCATTCAAAAGGAATTTGGATAGGATGTGAATTGTCCTTAATTTCGGAAAAGTCTTTGGCACTGGCTTGTATTCTAGTAATGCCTGCATAGGCGTAACATCCTGGTTGTAGTTTGATGATGGAATTTTTGTTGATTAACTCTGTTGTGGATTCTCTCTTTGGACAGTTGATGGTAATGTGAAGTGGTTCGGAATTAATTACTAGCCATGTGTTGTCTTCAAGTTCTTGGACGTTGTATCCCTGACTAATAATGAAGGAAGTTTGACAGTTCTCTGGAAGTTTTGGCAATGGTTTTAGTATTCTGGCTTCACATATGGCATTTTGGTCGATAGGATAGGCAAACAGGTTCGAACATAGTTTGGTTCCAAAATAAAGTGGTTTGCATTCTTTCAAATTTTGTATAGGTATGTACATCAAAGAATCATCATCTCTCGCGATATATTTTTGTGAAATAGATAAAATGTGATGTAGACCAGTTCTGTTATCAAGTATCGGGATAGGATCTAGGCGATAGGTGTTATAATTTTGGGGTTCAACAAGTGGTATTGTTAAAACAAATACTAAGTTAGAATCCATTTGAAACGCTTGTAATTCAATAATATCCAAATACTTAGCAACTGCCGATAATTTAATGGGGAGAGGCAAATTGTTCCTTCGTAAGCTCTGTGAAATTTCTTGTAATGCTGTTACCAAATGATTAGGGGTTATGATTGACGTGTGAATGATTCCTAGTCTGGCAAATGTTATTGAATTTAGAATGTCGTTTAAGTTATCTTCGATATACAAATAGCTTGCCATTAATTGTTCGGAAATGTATAAAAATTTTAGTTTTATGTGAGCAGCCTCGATAGCTTGAGTCATTGTTTGAATTGTGTGTTCTATTTCTTCGAGATCTTTGTTAAAGGTTTCCTCGTCAATTTGTAATTTTTGTATAGTCGAGTTGAAGTTTCTAATAACAGAAGTTGTAACTGAAATTTGATTTTTGATTAAGTTTTCCAATTGATGTTCGTCATTATTTAGTTTATTTATACAATTAGTATAGTACTGGCCATATTCAGCATCTAGGTTACCAGTTATGGATTTGAATATTGTACCGATACCGTTAAGTATTCCTCGTTTATATCTTTTTGTATCTGAAAAGATTTCGTCAAATTTTATTTTTATAGAGTTGGATATTTGTGTTAAAAGGTTAAAGTCTGTTTTAATTTCACTCGTAAAAATAATTGACTTATGATCACCATTATGAAGAGTGTACAGGATTCTGTCTAAGATATTTTGATTTTTGTCAAAAGCTAGTTTGAGGGATGAAATGTTTTTATGCACTAGTAGAGTCCATTTGTCATTTGTCACCACGATGTCCGTGTCTTGGTGGTAGTATACACCAACGGTGTTATTGATTGGGATAATTTTGTATTGACAGAGTGCTGATCCGAACAGCAGGAGAAACCTGAAAATAAATTTAATTTTCAGTATATGGTTTCATTCTATCAAAATTTACTTTGGTTTCTTGTTTCGTTTCGAGGTTTAATAAGGTAGCAGAATTTTGAAAAATTTCTTTTATTTTAAAAGGACCGTTAAATTTGTTTTGCAATTTGTTTTTGATTTGTGATTCTTTTACGTAAACTAAGTCACCTATTTTGTATTCGGGTCGTTTTTGGGGAACATTTCTATCAAAGCGAACTTTCGCTTTCTCCTTTTGAGCTTGCGTTCGACTACGGGCTATTTTATAGTAGTGAGATATTCTGTTGTTTAAATCCCTAACGTATTTGGTTATTAACTCTTTTTGGTTATACAAAGTTTCAGGTGGTCTGTTGGACGTATGTCCAAATACAAGTTCGTATGGGGTGAAACCGTGTGTTTTATTTACTGAATTGTTATAGCATATTACTGCATATGGTAAAATTGTGAAAGGATGTTCGTTCGGATTTTCAGTTTTATGAATTCTTATCATTTCAGCTAGAGTAGCATGAAATCTGTCTATGGATCCGTTCGATTGGGGATGTCCTACGCTTGAATACGTCAGTTTTATGTCGTAGAGGGTGCAGAGATCTTTGAGCAAACGGTTGTCAAATTCGCCACCGTAATCGCAATGGATTCTTAGCGGGGTACCGTAATGTTGAAAGTATAACAACAAGGTATTTACGACGGATTTTGCGGATTTGTCCGGGACTGCATAGGCTTGTGTAAATTTAGTTAACTCGTCGCGAATAGTTAAAACGTAATTTCGAGTTGGGAATTCAAATAAATCGATATTAATTCTTTCGAATGGTGTTCTTGGGGTTTCTGTGACTACTAGAGGGTTGTTAAGGTTTTTCCGGCATACTTTAGTCTTTTGGCAAGTTTCGCAATTTTTTATAAAATTTTCAACGTCTTTAGTTAGACCTTGCCAAGTGTATTTTTCTCTAATTCTTCGAATCGTTTCATTTATTCCACGGTGTAGATTATTTTTACCAAAATGATTTTGCTCCAATATAATTGGGATTTCATCTTCGTCGGCAGTTCTGACGATATCTTGACAAATTACTACTTTTAAATCTTTTTCTGCAAAAATGAATGATAGAATTTCGAGTATGGGGAGGTCTAGGTTATTTTCGACAAAGTATGTCTTAGAAAGGTCTAAAACATCTTGATTTTTAAATAATACCAAAAATAGATGTTCAATTACAGATTCGATATCAAAAGGTAGAGGAATGATAAAATATCTCCTATGTCTGACTGTTTTGCTCGATACAATATTGATTTTATCGTTATGAAATTCGGGGTTTTCTTCGAATATGTCCTCAATAATTTTGTGATGTAGGTCTTGTAAGTTATTTTGTTGGAAGAAGGTTATAATATCTTTATGTTCTCGGTATAAGAGTTGTTTGTTTGAGGCTTTGATTTTTGAATAGTCTATTAAAGATGTTGTTTTATATAGGTTGGTGAAAGTTTCAAATTCTCGGGAAATTTGTTCGTTAGTGATTTCGTTGTTATCGTCTGGGTTTTCGTCATCGTCTGACTCTTCGTCATTCGCGGCTAGGACCTTTGAATAGAATTTGGAACATTCGGAAAAATGATTAATTTTGATTCTGGAAAGTGCGTCCGCGTTCTTATTGATTTTGCCTGGTTTATAAATTATTTCGTAGTCGTACTCTTCTAATTTGAGTCGCCAACGGGCAAGTCTGCTTCCTGGGTCTTTTATAGAGAATAGCCAGGTGAGTGGTCTGTGGTCGGTTACAAGCTTAAACTTTCTACCGTACAGATATGGTCTAAAGTGCTTTACACTCCATACTATCGATAAAAGCTCGCGTTCAATCGTTGAATACTTAGTTTCTGCGCTGCACAAGGTTCTAGAAGCATAGGCAATGGGTGAATCTTTGCCAATGGGTCCCTGGTTCAGCACTGAGCCGACGGCAAATGCGCTCGCATCAGTGGTTAGAACGAAAGGTTCATCAAAATTAGGGTAAATTAATATCGGAGTCGTTGTTAATGTTTGTTTCAAATTTTGAAAAGAATTTACACAATCATTGTCGAAGAGAAATGGTATGTCTTTTTGTAGTAGTTTTGTTAGGGGCTTGGTTATCTTGGAGAAATTAGGGATAAAGCGCCTATAATATCCGGCTAAGCCGAGAAATGATTTAATTTCTTTTTGATTTTTTGGTTGAGGGAAATTTAGAATAGCGTCAACTTTCGAAGGATTCGGTTTTACGCCGTCTTTTGTAATGAGATGTCCTAAATAAGCGACTTCTTTGCGGAGAAACTCGCATTTGTCGGGTTGAATTTTGAGATTGGCTTTCTGTAATCTTTTGAATACTTCTGTTAATCGAGAAATATGCTCGTGAATAGTAGGGGAGTAAACAATAATATCGTCCATATAAACGAGACATCGTTCATTTTGGATACCTAACAAAATGTTATCCATCACTCTTTGAAACGTTGATGGAGCATTCTTAAGTCCAAAAGGCATTCTTACGAATTCAAAATGACCATTTTCTACTGTGAAAGCAGTTTTTTGAATGTCTGCGGGATTAATTTCAATTTGGTGAAAACCAGAAGCCAAGTCTAAGGTTGTGAAATATTGGCATTTGCCAAGTTGGTCTAAAAGATCGGAAATGTTGGGCAGAGGATATTTGTCACCAATTGTAACCTCGTTGAGTTTGCGGTAGTCGACTACGACGCGCCATTTCTGTTTACCAGAAGCGTCCAGTTTTTTGGGAACTACCCAGACAGGAGAGGACCAAGGTGAGATTGAGGGTTGAATAATACCTTGACTTAACATTTTCGATACTTGGGACTTAACTTCTTCTTTATGGACCTGAGGATATCGATACGATTTAGTGAATATCGGTCGGGAATTTTCGGTGTCAATAGGGTGTTTGATTTCATTAGTAAAGGTCAAATTGTCTCCTTCTAAATAGAATATATCTTGAAAGTCTAAACAAAGCTGCATTACTATTTCGGCCTCTTCTTCGTTTAGATGATCCAAGCGCAATTCGTTCCTGATTTCGAAGGATCTGTCCGTCGTTAGTTGTTGGTCGGGGTTTTGCGTGTTTAAGTTAAAAATTGACTTAAATTTTTGTAAAGGTTCTAAATTTAAATTGGAAAAATCGGCAGTCTTCGGGATGACAGTAGCATTGATTATTATTGTTAAAAATTCTCCGTTTTCGTTTACTTTAACAAGAGCATTAGGTAAACGGACTTTTTCATTCTCTTGCGCTTGCAAAATAGCGTCAGTGTTTCTAAGGTTACATTTTAGTTTATAAATTTTTTCGGTACGGCCTTCAATTTGGATCTTATTTTGATTAGGGTTGTGGTTTGATTGGATTTTGTTGTATTCGGGTTTCGACGAATCGTCGGTTACTTTGAAAAGTGGTACCGTTTTGAAATTGGTTATTAATTGTTTATTTCTTATGTCGACGATACAATGATAGTGCTCTAGGAAATCAGCTCCTATCAGTCCATCAAAATTGATATCTAGGTCGTAGATGTAAACTTTATGTGGGTCGTTATCAGTGAAGGGTATAAGAACAGATTCACTAATAGTAATTTTCTGATCGGTTATACCTTGTATAATTACGTTTTCTGAAAATCTCCGTTTGTAATTTTCCGCTGTTTTTGGTTTAAAGATAGAGATACCTGCGCCAGTATAGATTAGAATTTTGAATTTGTTTGTGATGTCTTTAATGTAGTATAGATTTTTTGAATTTACGGTCAACAATGAGTGTGATAGCGTTTCTACATGAACCCTTGTTCCGGGAAGTTCAGCGACGGGTCGAAACTGTCGTTGAGATTCATCGTTCGTATTTGATTTGTTATTTGGTCGAATTGGTCTGTTTGCTGTGTTGGAGTATCCGTGGGGTACTCCGGATCTAATCGAAAATCCTGAGGATTAACAGTATAATCCTCCTGTGGTGTTTGAGAATTAGCAGTATAATTCTCGTACTGTTCATATGGGGAATTAGCTGTATAATTCTCTGAAAAGCTTTGAGCATTTTCTAAATCGTAATTTTCATAACTGTCACTTACATTTTGATAATCGGGTGAATAGTCATTGTATTGATTAAATTGATCGGCATAATTATCGTAAGGTTCGTAATTTAAATGATGAGCTTTTTGCTGGTTAAAGCGGTTAAAATTCGGGTTAGGTTGAATAGCTGACGGTCTTTGTTGGTTAAAGTTTGGATTCGGCCTTATAGCTGAGGGCCTATTTTGAGGTTGATTAGGTTGGTTTTGAGGGAATGTCCTCTGACCAAATTGATTGTTTTGAGAGAAATTTTGGAAATTTGGGTTTCCTTGATAATTTGGTCTCTGGAAATTTGATGTCGATGGCATAGACAGTTGCTGTTGCCTTGTACGACATTCGTTTATTACATGTCCATTGCGCTTGCAAAATGAACAGAATTTTTGTTGGAAATTTGAAGTTGGTCGTTTTTGTTGTAAAGCGGGATTTTTGACCGGACTATTTTTCGGAAATTTCTGTTGCTCGAAATAAGAAAGTTGTAGCTCTCTACGAATTCTACTTACAGCTTTCAATATATTTGGAGGGTTGCTGGCACGTATGATACGGCCTAAGTTTGGTTCTAAACCCGTTAGTAAGTTATTTAAAGTCATCGTTTCGATGAGGTCGGATTGTGCGGTTCTTTGTGTCGAGGTTAAATTTTGCTTTTGCACTGCAGCGTGCATTTTCGCATTGTGCGTTTGTAAACGCGAAACAAATGTTAAAGCGGATTCACCGGGTAATTGATGAATTCGTTGTAGGTCCTGAATTAGGGCCGTTAGATCTCTGGAATCCCCAAAGTGGGTTTCCAATAGTGCTTTGATTTCTGGCCAGGTGCCAGGGTTACGTGAATTGATTAATTCGGCAGCTTTGCCTTTCAATTTATTTTTTATGTGGACGGTCAAAAGAATTTTTTGATCTCCGATTGCCATGCTTTGGGCGCAATGACAGGAGTTGAGGAATGTTTGTAAATTAATGGCATTGCCATCGAATTCAGGTATTAGAGAAAATATCTCAGAGAGCTTGTAAGGCTCAATTTGCTCTGATTGAGGTTGTTGTTGTTGTTGTTGTAGTTGTTGCTGTTGTAGTTGTTGTTCGGTTGATGCCGGTGGCACTGGTTGAACTGGCTCTGGTTGAGCTCTATCTGGCATTTTGCTTTTTGTATTTAAATATTATTTGGACAAAAATTGGTTGCGTATCAGCAGTATGATACGATCTTAAATTAAATTAAAATTAGCTTGTTACGTTGCGTGCGTAAATGGATTGTATATTAGCTGTATAATACACAATGTTTCGTATTAGCAGTATAATACGAAAATAGATAAACTTAAAATTAAATGAACTTGTTTCGTTGCGTTTGTAAAGGAATGGATTTCACTTTGACAATAGAACTGGCTTTGTGCGCCGAGTGTATTAGCAGTATAATACACTTTTAATAAAATAAGTTGCGAAAAATAATAAAATAGTAAAAAATGGTACGAGATGATTCTTAAATGACTTACGTTAATTTCATCTCCATGGGTAGGTTCTTCGTCCGTCAAGGGATTGGGATCCGCCACCACCAGTGAGGAAGGTCTCCTTGTTCAAGTAGATGTACACGCACTAGTTAGGCACCTTCTGCAGATGTTCTCCTTGTTCTCTTACGCTTCACTACCAGTTAGGCTTCTTGTTCTGATGATGTTTACGGATCCTACCGACTGCGCCAATGTTAGATCACGGTTCACATGAATGACTTTTTAAAAACTTTTATTTAGTTACATGGAGCCAACGTTGGCTCTTGGAGAAGGAATATAATAATAAATTAGAAGTGTTGCATTCTAACTGAGTTTAATAACTGATTCAACAAAGCGCGTTTAGTCATATTTATAACATACAGAACCTGAGTAAGCAAAATATATAACAAAGGAATTGCAGTTCTGCAGTCTGCACAAGTTATGAGAAACAAAGGTGTAATATGATATCTTGAAGATAAGCAATTAATAAGAGAAGCTGTTATCGTGAAATATGATATACCTGTGAAGGTTTATTATGGCTAAGTCGCAATAAGATAGCGTGTAATATTATATAACATATATATGTATATATGTATATATGCTTGAAGGAGTTTGATCATTTTACTTTCAGGAATTAAGATGTTTATTAAAATATCTTGCCTTGCCAAAATGGTATTTTGTCCGCCTAGAATACGAAAATTCCACACTGTGCATCGACTCAAAAATTCGCGAAAATCTCATAGTATACTCAGAATGTTGTCTTGAATCCAAATATGTAAAAATATACAGGGTGCATGTGTGTATATATATATATATATATATACTACGACGCACCGTTTTAGTGATATATACGAAAAAACCAAAAGTGGAACTTTCTTTGTACGTCAGGACTTTCAGTATGTTCACTCCCTAAGCACCCTGAACAACTTTCGAAAGGAATCGCTTAGGTCCCTGCTCACGCTCTCTATACCACCCTTTGGGCCATTCGTTGACTGTACTATTGAAGGTAAGAGCAAGTGTACGGACCACAGAGAAACTGAAGATGATACCTTTAACTACAATGATAACCTGTAAGGAAAAATTATCATCGCATGAGATTATTCCGAACTTTTACATATTGTTTAGCTCTAGGTACTGTACTATAATAACAGATCTCATAAAAAATAAATTTAAAAAAACTTTTTAAAAACATTGGTTTTATTTTAAAACCAGATTGCACTAGAAAGTAAAAATAATTTGAACTTTGTAAATAGAAAACCATTGGGCGCTCATAAAATATTACTTACTTCGTCTAATCATTTTGATTTACGTTTACATTTTATTAGCGCCCAATGGTTTTCTATTTACAAGGTTAAAATTATTTTTTACTTTTTAGTGCAATTTGGTTTTAAAATAAAACCACTGTTTTTAATTTATTTATCTTTAACATTTTAGTTTTCATCACGTAGCTTATCTTATTCTACTCATCAAACCCTTTCATTTGATACCCATATCAAGGGGGTTGTGAAGACAAAGGTAATCCGCCATCTTGGAGCGTCCGCCACATTGGGTTTAGAATGACGTCACGTAGCTTATTTTATTCTACTCGTCAAACCCTTTCATTTGATACCCATGTCAAGGGGATTGTGAAAAGAAAGGTAATCCACCATCTTGGAGCGTCCGCTATATTGGGTTAGAATGACGTCACGTAGCTTATCGTATCCTACTCGTCAAACCCTTTCAGTGGATAAGCATGTCAAGGGGGTTGTGAAAAACAATCTTGGGCTTCCTTTGATATTAGATACCGTGCGTGTAATTTCCCATTAGGCATGTACATTCACGTAGCGCGAGAGATCTGACAACACAGCTGCCGTAAATTCCTCCATCGGGCGGAGCATCCCAGCTCTGTTATTTCATTTCAGCCAGCTGGCACGCGCGATGTTGTAATTTTACTCCCTATGCCTAGCGCTCCGCTACACGCACGGTATACCATATTGTAATGTCCTCAAAACCATACAATGCATACAGACTTTTGAATATAAAAAATAGTCCAATGCATTTAGATTTTTGTGTCTCTGAACTCGCTGAATATTTGAGAGGATATTCTCAGAAATGGCAGAGATTTTAATCCGAAAAGTTTACCGAGTTAACCCTTGTGTAATTTTTTTTGTTTAAGAGATTAGTTGCACAAATATCATCATCAATAACATCAAATCTTTACGTTTTGAGGTCCCAAAAAAGTGGTTTTTTGAAAAATATCTGTGTGTGTGTGTATGCGTGTATGTGTGTATGTGTGTTAGCATGATAGCGGTGAAACTACTAAACGGATTTGGATGAAACTTTGCATGCGGGTTTTTTAGTACTCCAGAAGATCTGAAAAGGTTTTGGTTGAGATCGAATTACGTTTAGTGCCGTTGTTTATTTTATGATTACTTAGAATGTGTAATCGAACCATTGAAAAGCAATCAAAATTCTGATTTCAGCGATATATCACACCCTTTCGATTTGGTTTTCGTGAAAACAAAATTAAAAAAACAAAGCAAGTTGAGATCGGATTACATTTAGTGCCGTTATGGCACACAATTTTGTGCTATTTTTGCCTTTAAAGATCCACCAGGTGGGGAGGTTCCAACCGCTTCCAGTAGCTGCCGATTTTTTTCATCTAAATACATTGGACCAAAAACCAATGAAAAAAGGATTAATTCGCACCCTAAAGGTACGGCCAAACACAGCTACTTTTGCTGCGTAGTTTTAGGGTTGTAGCTGCAAAAGTTTCGTATCGTGTTCACGCTGATCCTAGAAGTAGCGTGCAGCTGCCCCCTGCACCCCCTTTTTTCTACTGCACCTACCCATCAAAACATCAAGTCTGAAAAAAGGTTGCAGTGACGTTCACCCACAACACGCTGTTTTTGCATCGTGTAACAAGGTGCTGTATAATAACTATTGTTCCCTGACATCTCGCTGTATTCGTGCCGTAATATACGTAATAAAATCCGATTTGTGTACTGTAAAACATGGATAACGAGACACTAGCTACAGCTTGTTTATTAGCTGTACCTACTATTAAAAGGAAGAAGACGCCGACGCCAGACGAAAACAAGAGTTTGGATGAAAGAATGGATAAGAAATAGATACAAGTTAGAACTTTCGGACGGTGACAGCCCGCCAAATTAATTTCAATATATATTGACTTTTAGGTGTCAAAACAATATTTCCTAGCTATAAGTATCAAATACTTAAAGATTTCTCCGAGAGAATAGACATTTTTCGCTTAAAACCTCCATAACTCCTAAACGGTGGCTCCTAGGCCAAAAAACTTCGCTCTAACGAATTTGTACAAAATTAAATTATCTAAAAGCCTCTCTTTTTTTAATTGTCCTGCTTCAAGAATTAATTAACTGCGAACGGTCAAAGTGGAGGCTGTTTTAAATTTTTTTTCATCCCGACCGTGCCTACGTCATAGCAAAATATCGAAACGTCCAATCAGATTCGTCCACTGCTGTCAATCTGCGAGGCGATAAAAAGTCATATACAGGGCGATTTGTCTAAATTGACATTTGTTTCGTATTTTTGTGCGATGCAGATTGAAACCAAGGACAATTGTATAAATTGTCGATCTGCATAAGCGCCCTCAGTCTTAGAGATATTGACTTCATATTTGAAACGTAGGTGGAACTATTGAAGAAAAACGAAATTCGAGCGAATCAAAAATACACCTACGTCACAAAAAAGAAAATCTCTTACTACACACGAACGGATAAAGATAATGACTTCGTATTTGAAATGTAGGTGACACTATTGAAGAAAAAACGAAATTCCAGTGAATCAAAAATAGACCTACGTCACAAAAAAGAAAAACCCATAATATGCACGAACGGATGGAGATACTGACTTCATATTTGAAATGTAGGTGGCACTATTGAAGAAAAAACGAAATCCGAGTGAATCAATAATACACCTACGTCACAAAAAGAAAATCTCTTACTACGGACAAACGGATAGAGATACTGACTTCATATTTGAAACGTAGGTGACACTATTGAAGAAAACACGAAATTCGAGTGAATCAAAAATACACCTACGTCACAAAAAAGAAAAACCCATACTACGCACCAACGGATGGAGGTACTGACTTCATATTTGAAATGTAGGTGACACTATTGAAGAAAAAACGTAATTCGGGTGAATCAAAAATACACCTACGTCACGAAAAAGAAAATATCTCACTACGCACAAACGGATAGAGATAATGACTTCATATTTGAAATGTAGGTGACACTATTGAAGAAAAAACGTAATTTGAGTGAATCAAAAATACACCTACGTCACAAAAAAGAAAAGCTCTTACTACGCACGAACGGATAGAGATAATGACTTCGTATTTGAAATGTAGGTGACACTATTGAAGAAAAAACGAAATTCCAGTGAATCAAAAATAGACCTACGTCACAAAAAAGAAAAACCCATAATATGCACGAACGGATGGAGATACTGACTTCATATTTGAAATGTAGGTGGCACTATTGAAGAAAAAACGAAATCCGAGTGAATCAATAATACACCTACGTCACAAAAAGAAAATCTCTTACTACGGACAAACGGATAGTGATAATGACTTCATATTTGAAATGTAGGTGACACTATTGAAGAAAAAACGTAATTCGAGTGAATCAAAAATACACCTACGTCACAAAAAAGAAAATCTCTTACTACACACGAACGGATAGAGATAATGACTTCGTATTTGAAATGTAGGTGACACTATTGAAGAAAAAACGAAATTCCAGTGAATCAAAAATAGACCTACGTCACAAAAAAGAAAAACCCATAATATGCACGAACGGATGGAGATACTGACTTCATATTTGAAATGTAGGTGGCACTATTGAAGAAAAAACGAAATCCGAGTGAATCAATAATACACCTACGTCACAAAAAGAAAATCTCTTACTACGGACAAACGGATAGTGATAATGACTTCATATTTGAAATGTAGGTGACACTATTGAAGAAAACACGAAATTCGAGTGAATCAAAAATACACCTACGTCACAAAAAAGAAAAACCCATACTACGCACCAACGGATGGAGGTACTGACTTCATATTTGAAATGTAGGTGACACTATTGAAGAAAAAACGTAATTCGGGTGAATCAAAAATACACCTACGTCACGAAAAAGAAAATATCTCACTACGCACAAACGGATAGAGATAATGACTTCATATTTGAAATGTAGGTGACACTATTGAAGAAAAAACGTAATTCGAGTGAATCAAAAATACACCTACGTCACAAAAAAGAAAATCTCTTACTACGCACGAACGGATAGTGATAATGACTTCATATTTGAAATGTAGGTGACACTATTGAAGAAAAAACGAAATTCGAGTGAATCAAAAATACACCCACGTCACGAAAAAGAAAATATCTCACTACGCACAAACGGATAGAGATAATGACTTCATATTTGAAATGTAGGTGACACTATTGAAGAAAAAACGTAATTCGAGTAAACCAAAAATACACCTACGTCACAAAAAAGAAAAGCTCTTACTACGCACGAACGGATAGTGATAATGACTTCATATTTGAAACGTAGGTGACACTATTGAAGAAAAAACGAAATTCGACTGAATCAAAAATACAACTACGTCACAAAATAGAGAAAAAACCATACTACGCACGAACGGATCGAGATACTGACTTCATATTTGAAATGTATGTGGCACTATTGAAAAAAAAAAACGAAATTCGAGGGAATCAAACATACACCTACGTCACAAAAAAGAAAAACTTTTACTACGCACGAACGAATAGAGATACTGCCTTCATATTTGAAATATCGGTGGCACTATTAAAAAAAAAACGAAATTCAAATGAATCAAAAAAGAAAAATTCTTACTACACACCAACGGGTGGAGATACTGACTTCATATTTGAAATAGAGGTGGCACTATTGAAAAACGAAATCCGAGTGGATGAAAAATACACCTACGTCCTGATGACGTCATAGAAATGAAAAATTCTTACAATTGACGAACAGTTTGAGATGTCTTCTTCATATTTGAAACGTAAATGGTATTATTGAAAAAGAAAGAAATTCGCGTGAATAGAGAAAACAACTACGTCACATGACGTCACAATATTGAAAAGTTCTTACAACAGACGAACGGGAATAGATATCGATTTCATACTAGACACGTGAGTGGTATTATTGAAGAAAGACGGAATCTGAATGAGTGAAAAATAGACCTACGTCCTGATGACGTCACAAGAACGTAAAATTCTTATAACGGACGAACCGGTGATGATATCGAAAAAATATTTGTACAAGATGATTCAGGAAAAAAATTTTTTTACAGAAAATTGTCAAAAATTCGAGAAAATATCAATTTTTTAAAAAAATGTAAAATCATAAAAAATTTTAAAGAAATTTCAAATATACGGAAAAAAGACAAATTTTCATAAAACTTTAAATTGATTGAAACGTAAAATTGAGCGCGAAGCGCTCATTCAAGTGCGAAGCACTCAAGCTTTGCGAAGGAGATAGAATGGGCTTTAGCCCATTCTAATATACGTAATAAAATCCGATTTATGTACTGTAAAACATGGATCACGAGACACTAGCTACAGCTCGTTTATTAGCTGTACCTACTATTAAAAGGAAGAAGACGCCGACGCCAGACGAAAACAAGAGTTTGGATGAAAGAATGAATAAGAAATAGATAAAAGTTAGAACTTTTGGACGGTCGACAGCCCGCCAAATTAATTTCAATATATATTGACTTTTAGGTGTCAAAACAATGTTTCCTAGCTATAAGTATCAAATATTTAAAGATCTCTCCGAGAGAATAGTACAGCTAATAAACAAGCTGTAACTAATGTCTCGTCATGCATATTTTACAGTACATAAATCGGATTTTATTACGTATATTACGACACGAACACAGCGAGATGTCAAAGAACAATAGCTAGCATACAGCACCTGGTTGCACGATGTAAAAACAGCGTGTTGTGTGTGAACGTCACTACAACCTTTTTCAATATAATGGTATAATTTTAATAGTATACAGGGGTAGTTCAAAGACTACTCAGAGGAGTTTAAGATTTAGCATTGTTACAAAAGATCACTTGGAACATAGCGCTTACTTATTTTGCACTTTTAGAAGCATGCACTGCTAAATTGGCATAAAACTGAGCATCAGATTTGTATTCTGATATACTATTAATGATCCTAGACGCGAAGATATTGATATAACGGTATGCCATCATCTGCTGCATGCACAAATAATTTTTACAAAAATAGAGAATTTTCATGACCTGTTACTAGGATCAGTAATAGTATATCAGAATACAAATCTGATGCTCAGTTTAATGTCAATTTAGCAGTGCATGCTTTTAAAAGTGTAAAATAAGTAAGCGCTATGTTCCAAATGATCTTTTGTAACAATGCTAAATCTTAAACTCCCATGAGTAGTCTTTGAACTACCCCTGTATACTATTAAAATTATACCATTATTTACCGCATACGCCAATAGAAGACTCGCTTAAAAAAGTGAATTTACTTGGATGTGTATTTTAAGTGAGAATACATTTTAAAATATAAAGAAGAAAATCTGGCAACATCGCAAATTACCGCACCATTTTTTTTTCAAAAACCAATTCCGTAAACTCTAATGTATAATTTAAGTAAAAATTTGCGGCTTCATCAAACTTCATGGATAACTTTTTGCTTAGGAAAACAGGCGAGATATTTAATTTTTATAATTTAAAAGTCACTTATTTACAACAGCTTCAACAGCTACTGCGAATTGAGAAAATCAGTATATATATATATATATATATATATATATATATATATATATATATATTTAAAACTGTACGTTCAGGCACCAAATTCAGATATATATGGACGGAGTGGCACCTATATATACGTTCTGGCACCAGATCGAGGTGCCAGAACGTTTTATCGCGTATTTAAGCGTTTAAATATCATAATATCCTTCCCGCAAAATTTCACGATGGAGCCACTTGGTCAATTTTTCTATAAAAACTCGATTTTGGTTGAACCGTATATACTGCAGAGGGCGCGCCAACCATTGATGTCTAACCGTACTTAGTGGCACCATGCATTTGCGCTCGTTGTCTGAAATTTAAAATGACTTTCCGGCACCTTAGGTTCTCTACGCCTAGTGAATTTTGAATCACAATAGATGAAACTAATAGATCTCTAATAATGGCACAAAATCCAATACATTTTTCGGATAACTATTTTAAATTAAAAATAATTAAGGAAACATTTAATTACATACAGAAATTACAACTAGACGTCGCCGTCGCGCATCGTGCTGAACAATTGATATCCAGGTCAGGAGATAGAGTATAAAAAAGTTACAACTTTTTTGTTACAAAGTTCGGTTGCAACTTTTAAGCAAAACAACTATAATTAAAATTATTTAGACATAAATTAACTTCAAACCATGACAAATTTTGAATGATGCGATAAATTTGTCCGTGAGTGTATAAGACATTACACAGAATATTAAAAATTATAAAAAAATCAAAGTACATTACATTTACGGTATATGCGATAATGCCCTCCTAATATTCGCTTTCTTAATACCTGTGGCCATAAAGTAGCCGTAGTTTACATTATTTTTCGATTTGAAATTTACAAACCTTTTAATTTATCATATTATATATAACTCTGCTAATTGCCTACTTAGGCAAAATTCCTGAGCAGGTAAGAAATATGTGATGACTTCCCTAAATTTATGTCCAATATTGGCTGATTTATTTACTATTGTTTAGCAATTTTTAATACAATTAAAAATCTATAGCTATAATCATATTCTATACAGGATGTCCGAAAATATTGGTGCGGATTCTATATGCAAAAATATGTAAAAAATGCCGCAATGTTCGCACATGCTTCCTAATTGAGCTACGGCAGTGATTAAAAATATACAAAAAGGCTTTCTTTTATTTTAATCGTAAGACGAACCATTTGTGAGACAAATCGTTTTAATGACTTTGATACGACACCTCGAAACACGATCTGAATAAAACATCTCGTAGTAGGCTTGCTTCAAATTTTCAAATAACAATTAAGTCAAGTAAAGTCACAATAATCTCAGTGTTAATTAATTTTCATTAACGCTATTTAATTGAAAAAAATTGAAAATGGCAGAATACCAGTTTTCGGGCACCATCTTCAAAGGGCCGTAGCTCCATAAGGAAGCATGAGGCGACATACAGTAGTGGCATTTTAAAATATTGAGTCGATGCCAATGTAAGGTAGAAGAGAAGATAAATGGACAAATAATATGCGGAATAGAAACAGATTTAACCTACTCTCTTGCCACTTTTCCCTTTAGCTACTTTCAGTCATCGGCGGAACTCTTAACATGCCTGGTATTAATGTTTATATATAGCTTTCTTCCACGTACATTATTTTGCTATTTATATTTTTATCTTATAATAGGGATCGACCCAAAATTTCTAGGTACAGGTGCAACTGCCGGATTAGCGAGGTATCCGGTATCCGGACTAGTGGAGGTGGATTATTTTTATATATATATATATACCATTTTTTTTTAGTTGTCATAGCAACTAAAAATAAGCTTGAATAGTAAAAACAACTGAAAATGTTTAACAGGAATTAAAAAGATTTTATTCAAATTGAAACATGTACACACATATTACATAAGTACATTTAATAAAAACTTAATAGCTGATAGTTACGTACATTTACATATGTACATACATCTATTTTCATGCTTTCTTATAGTTTTTTTAAGAGCAGTACATCTTGCGTTGGAAAATAGTTTTCTTCAGCCCAATGAATACATAAAGAAAATGCCTTTACGGCATCAGAATGTTTTACTTTAGACATAATAATTTCATCATCCATATCACTAGATTCCTTGTTCTCTTCCTTTGCATTTCCTACAGCTTCATTAATCAGTTCTTCTTTCGTTGAGGCCACTACAACTCCTTTCTTTCCTTTAAGTGTAGACGAGGCACTGTTTACGTTGGTATATAATTTACTTTATCAGGAAATAGGTTATAATATTAGCATAAAAAAACTTATTTGTCTTTGTCCGGACTACAGAGGTAAAATTTTTAAAGTGTCGGGTAAATAGAATCGGTATTTCCGGACACCCTATATAGTCGAAGAATGAGACCTTTCAAATCGCCACATGCTATGTGACTTTCAAACACACCACAACAGACAATTGATTCTTATGTAAAAACACCTATACATATACATATTTTTGAGGTCGCTCTTTGAATCCTAATTGACAAATCTTCACATTTTTTATGTTCCCACTCCTCTATATATGTCGTTCATTATAGCAAAAACTTGATGTTTTAGTATTAATATTTAGTATTATCTTAGTATTATCCTTCGTTTTACAAAATTTATATTTGTCTTGAAGATATGACTGATAGGCAAGTAAATCAGGTTCGAGTTACTAAGGTAAAATAGGCATGTTTTCCCCGTCAACAAAATTTGGAGGGTATTTAGGTTATATTGAAGATGCTTATACTAAAAAAAAATGCAGGGTCATGGAGGTTGGGGTTCGGCCACCATCTTGATTTTTTTGGTGAATGTTTCATTTGCTTATATCTCGCTTGCTTTTTGGACTAGGCTATCTATTTTTTTTCAATGTGTGGAATTTTATTTTTTTCAACTTTGAACGTACCTACAGTTACAAAACTGACGCAGCATATACCCAGGGCCAACAGATTTGGTAATGGGCTTGAACCAGTGATGACCTTGAAGCATCCGGCCCCAAATGAACTTCTCAAAACCATTTTCTACTTTTGCCGTGCCAAATGCGATAAAAATTGTGGTTGCCGGAAGGCAGGTCTGATGTTCACATTGACTTGCAAGCACTGCTGCGAGGAAAGCTGTGCCAACGTGCTCGATAAAGAGAATGTCCTCGAAGATAATCCCGACGACGACTTTTTGTCAGTATTTAACCGACCGGACTGCTCAATTAATGAGCATGCAACGGAAGAGGAATATGACCGCTAGTCGAAGAACATCCAACTTCACCCAGGTACAGTCGCCTGGACCCTCCAGAAAATGTCAACGGACTGATTCGGAATATTGTTAAACTTCCCTTTTAATTTTCAAACTCCGTGGATTAGGCCTACAGGAGAGAACTATTTTTCTCAATTGCACACCCGATGGGTATGTGCTCTATTCTCGGTCAGCCGGCTAACACTCAGTTTCGCTGATAAAAAGTATTTTTACCTGCATAAGGTGGTGCGGTGAACGTAATTCGACAATTTCTCGAAATATTAGAATGTAAAAAATACTTAAAACACGTAAAACCTTTCAATAGTGTAATGATATTGTTTACTAACAAATATCCCATTTTAAAAAACTAAATTTTCCTATACCTGAAAATGAGCGTATCTATTTCCAACATAACTGAAAGTTGAAAAGAAAAGATAGGTATTTTCTTAAAAATTAGAAAAGAAAAGAAAATGTATGGTGAAAACAGCATCTGAATATTTTGAATATTTCCAATATGAACAATATTTCTTAAAAATGACAACTAATATTTCTTTTTTACATACGAAAAAGATTATTACTTGTTATGTAGATCAGGATTATGTTTGTTGAGGAAATGTTTGAAAATGATATAAAATGTTTGTTGAAAGAGAAAGTTGCTACAATATAAATACTATTCTCTTGTAAGGGTTTCTTCGAAGAAGAATGAACCTAACTTGCCATGGAATATTCAGTTTATGAGAAAAACGATACACCGCCACATTTTGCGTGTTGCGTTCGTGATTTTTTTTTTTAAATAAGTGCTTTCCTTTTTAGTGGAATGGCAGACGAGGGCCAATTGAGTGGCCCTCCAGGTTCCCAGACCTTACATTTTTTAATCATATTTTATGGGATTATTTGTAGTCATGTCCATAAAAGTCTATGTCAATACACCTCAAAATCTAGAGGATGTATAAATCGAATTGGTGATGAAATAAGAAATGATTCACGAGGTTCTAGAGTAAAGTCGAAAGTTGCAACTTTTCTATTTTTTTAAGTGGAAAGCCATTTTCCTTTCAGCAAAAAGAAAGCCATAGAAAAATATTCAAGCAATAAAATTCAACTGGGAGTTTTAGTAGAACAGCACATAAAAAATATTTTCTAAATGAAAAGTGCCTAAGTAATTTTGAAAATGACATCATTGCATTTTTCTTAAATGAATAGGTATGCCAATTTTAAACATTGAAACACAAAATTAAATTTTAAAGGATTGTTGAAAATAAGTCAGTTTAAAACATTGTTTTAAATAGAAGTCTACATTTTCTTTCTATTATCTGAATTAAACTCAAAAAACTGTTTGTAAAATTGTTTTTTGCCATCAAATATCCTATTTTATATGGAGTATCGCGTATATTATACATATTTTACTATTTATGATAAGTTTGTTTACCAATTATATTTCTCATATAGAGCATCGAAACCCTTGTTCTTTTGGTAGAGTTTCATATGGATTTAAAATGTACAATAATATACACGGCAATTGATCTAAAACAACAAAGTTTCTTCTAGCCATAAACTGTGCATATAAAATTAAAATATCTACCCTTATCATCAGGAGTTTAAAAGTAAATAAAATATAATTTTAATATAATATGCTATTTATTCTCAATAATTGTTAAATATTTATTTCATTCTTTCTTTTTTACAATTTGAATGTATTATTCTGCCTTGTTGCACACATTGCAATACGTGTTGTACAGTGTACTTACTTTTCGTCCTTTATTAGCTTTACCGATCATTTGACATGAATCTGAAAATAGGCTGAAAAAATTTGTAAGGTATTAAAACGTGAACTTTTTATTAAAACCGGAAAAAGCATTTCGTACTAGATCCAAAACCGCTGCCCAAGGAATCACTACTTCCACATCCAAATTCTCTATCAAAGTCACTCACAACGAAAAAACTTTGTATGTGGAAGTAATTGCTTATGGAACTTTAATAATATAATATTTGAATCCTCTACCCCAAAAACCCATAAAACGATACCTCACATCGGCAGTGGGGTGGGGGTGGTGATGGGGGGGGGGGTGGTAGTGGAGATGGATGAAGTAAAAAATATTTTGAGGTTTCTGGTTCTTGTACATACACTAAATCACAATTTTTTTGCATCCCCTTTAATAATGGGGTGGGGGCTCGGGTGGGGGTGGTAATGGGGGTGGCTAAATTTTTTGAGACCTTAGCTTCTCTTGTATATATTAAATTCCTATTTTTATGGACTTTTACCTGCTTGACGGAACAAGATGAAAATATAATCTAGTTCCAGATCTCGTTAAAGTACATATGTGTACCAAATTTCAAGTCAATATCTCAAACGGTTCCAGAGTAAACGTGCCCACAAAAAAAGTTACACAGTCTGACAGACAGACAGAATTTTTTTTTCGTTCGAACTTAAAATCTCGACGTTTCATGGCATTTTAAGCCTATTTGAACAATAAAAATTTTTAAAAATTTTTTTGTCGTTACTATACCTCCACCGGATGTGGAAGAAATACTTCCTTTGTCCGTTCCAATAAATGCATATATAAAAGTGACCATATCTCTCGAATCATTCACCTTTCAGCTCCGGACTCATTGAATTATCCAAGATAAATTATTTTTCATTGTAAATAAGGTTTCCCTAATATCGTAATTTTTTCCATTCTATAATGATTATAGTGGTAATTTGTCTACTAATTAATATGATAGAAACTAACGATTTTGAAATTCATTCTAAAATGTATTTTCCTTACTCTTTTAGCTTTAGAAATAACGAAGAGGAGAGATAATTAGTGTTTTGTAATTTTTTTAATGAAAGGTTTAGGGCCATAGAATGAAAATTTTAAGAAATGGGTAGCTACTACCGAGATATGACCGTAATAAATTTTTGGAATTTCGTAAAACTTGAGGAATTTCACCTTTCGCCATATACAGTTTTAAGGCACTTAAACAAACAATAATGTTGTATTTTTTAAAATGCCTAAAACCCCATCGAAATCGAGCAACATGAGGAGCAATATAACTGTCAAATTAAAGTACAGTGTATTATTTTTAAACATCTTTGTTGCATTTTATTTTATTGCCATTTCCTTTGGGTGAGGCCCTACTATAAAGAAATCTTTCGAAGTTTATTATCTCGGGCCATATGTTTGGATTTTTACATTTTTGTTAATGTGATTTCCTCGTAAAAAATATTTTTAAAAGATGTATACTGTGAAATCGTGTCGTGTTCAGAATACGTATATACGCTTCCTCGACTGACACTCCAGTTTATTTCCTCATTGCGTGTTGAAGGCTGCAAGTGGCGAAGAAAACTAGTGTTAAAATTAATTATTTCGTCCCAATATGAAGAAAAAATCTTTTTTCTAAAGAAAGTGTTTTAAATGGACAATTTTTTCACTAAATTTAATATTGAAATATCGAAAATCCCTATATAGTTTAAAGTGCAATTTTTTTCTGAAGCAAGTGGTCTAGACGGACGAAAAAAATGAGCATCTAGGTCATACTATATATTGACGAATATATTTTTTTAATTATTGACTGCTTACATTAACAAAATTACGTGACGAGTTTATAAACAAATTTGAAGAAGCATATTGTATTGGTCATAACTTCTTTATTTCTTATGCTGTAGCGTTAATCATTTGGAAGCCTAATTAATAGTCTTTCATTTTGACGCTTACTATTTTTGACATAGATGCCATAGTCTCTGAGATATTTAACGTTTAAACTAAATTCTTCGTCTTATAAACGTTCGGATGCCATCTTTATTCTAAAAAATTATAAAAAAACAAAATTCATCTTCATTTTAGTAGCTTTCCTATTTGTTCCTAGCATGTTTTCTCTCAATGTGATACTTTTCGAGTTATTTGACGAAAACCATTTTTAAATACCTTATTTTCCAAGCTAAAATCCCAATTTTCAAGTTGTTAAAACTTAAAGGCTATCGATTTATATGAAAAGTTGCATAGAGCATTTTCTTCTCTGAAATTGGCATGGCATCCACCCCCCCGATAAATTAGCAAGTCCCCTCTTAATATTGAAACTCTCACTTGATGCATTTACCACTAAGTTGCCAAAAAGGAACGAAATCTAAGTCATATGACATTATTTCGAAATTAAAACCTCTATTTACTGTACTATTACTATTACATACGGTAACCCTGAATCTTAACTTTAATATATATGGTTGAGTTTGTACAATTACTTTAATTATAACAAAAGGTTAAATTATTACGATACCATTCTACTCGATTTTATTTACACCTTTTCAGAAAAATATACATACCTACCTGCCCATATGGACCTTTAGCTCTTAAATTTGTTAATGCAGCTAAATAGGTTGTTTTCAAAGTTATCCCATTCTCTAGTCTATAAAAGGGACAAGTGCCCTGTAATAAATAGTTAAATTAGTTACGGTTCAAATGAGTCGGTGCATCAATGTTTTGTCAATTTTCAATTCATGGAGTTATATTATAAAGTATGGTTTAAAGTGAGAAATAATGTAAACATCTATCTACAAAATGTTGCGTGCAGGGAAGGGAATTTTTTTGGTTAATTTGTGGGTACAAGTATTAGGAAAGCGATTATTAGGAGACATAGGTACGAGAATATTGTCGAGTGCCACGTTTTTATGATAGTTATAATAGTAAATGATGTTATTCTATCCTGGTTAAGAAGTAGCCCTATTTTTGTACCTATTTATCTGGGAGAAATGATCAACATATTTAGGATAAAGGAAGTAAAGTGCAATACAATGATGCAAAGGTTTTGTTTGATAACTGGCGTACGCACCTGTAGTTCGGTGGCAATAATCGCCGGCTGATGCAATTTAGAGCTTAGAATTAATGTTACAGGGAGGCAAGGTATCCTGCCCTTCTAAGCCAAATAGGTGTTTCTGTTATTTATGAATTGCAAAGTAATAAAACATTTTTATGGTTTTTGTGGTATACACAGTAAACATTGAGATAACAATTGACATGGAAATTAATGGTCAAGACAATTCAGTTTATGCAAGCATAAAATGTTATTTTATTGTTTGATATTAATCAAAAAACACTTTTAGTTCAGGAAAATTAGTTTTAAAAGCCAAAAAAAAATTCCTTGCTGCAATTTTTCTCATGAAAGGTGTACTTATTTATTTAATTGCATTTTAAGAATCTGGTGAGTGCTAGTAAATGACAATGCAGTTTATATGCAAATTACATTTTTAAACGGGACAACCTGGTCTTACTAGCCAAACAACATATGATCCAACTCTCAGTTATTGCCTGTGTTTATTTTCAAAAAAATATATTCTTTTATTTTCTCTTTTAATTACAAATTTATTTCAAAGAAAAATAAGACATTATGCACATCATTTCTTTCGAAATTTAAAGGTCTAATTATGTAGTAGATTGTCCCATTGGGGTTTCATTTTAAAAAAAATTTTCGTTGAAAAGCTAATATCGTTGGTCTTAATGAAAAATAAATCGTGATTAATCTTAGTATGTTCAGAGATAATATTTTACATGTGCCTTCAGACCAGTTTTTAACAATTTTAACCAAGTCGCGGCCTTCTATGATTAACACTAAAAATAGAAAAATTGTTATTGAACTAATTCTGATAGTGCAGTTGAATTGATATTTTTCGGAGACAACATTCCACCTGAAATTTTTTAAATAAATTTTTTTAATAATTATTCTGATTTATTATTTCAGCACTAAAATATACCTATACGTGTGTCCACGTATTGACGCAACAAGAGGAAATACTTATTTATTAATCGAAAATAGGTAATTCTACTACGAAATTTTGCTTCTCTTTAAAAGCGAGCTAATATAATCAAAAGTCTACAAATATATATCAGGTGCTTAAACACATGGGAAATGTAAAATTATGTCAAGAGATTTTTCACTTTAAAGCAAAACTTATTGCAAACAGTTGTTTGAATGGTTAAAACAAACCTCGATGCTAAATTTCAATGAATTTAAAAAAAATGTAATTTTTAAAAATATGTCGGTTTTTAATCAAATAAAATTTTTAAATTGATAATTTTATTTTCGGGTTTTTACTTAAAATAAAAAATGTATTTCGGCTGAAATTGACGTTTTTATATGAAAAAATTACATTAAAAAAAACAATATAATGTTGTAAGTATATCGAGTAATATTTCAAGTCATTTAACCTAATAACATTTTGCTGCAAAATGAAGAATATAGGGATACTTTTCTTCTGAGCTACTTTTTACTATTTCCGTTTTTTTTTTTAAGCATCTGTTACATATTTTGTGATTTTTTATCGTTTTATTGCTTTTAGAGAGTAAAATTTCTTATAAGGACTTAATTTTAAAATAAAGAAATTTTTCCTCTTCTTGCGTTCATTCGTGGAAGCACTCGCCGCGCACCAGTGCGCAGTGGGACTATTGTGCCACCCAAATCTCTCTACTGGTCATCAAGTTAAAGTTATCAGAAACTTTTCTTTTAACGTTCGTTTTGAAGATCCTATCAATTTGTCGAGCCTGACTTTTTATTTTTAGCTATAATTTCTTACAATTTTGACCTAAAATTGAATTTTTACTAAAAAATATCGTTTTTTTTTCAAATATATAAAGATTCGCACAATTTTAATTTTAAATTTTTACAAATATATAATCGATCTGCCAAAGCAGATTTTTCATTTCCTTCTTTTATTGTTGACAGCTGATAAAAATCGCTGTCAAATTTAAAAATGTACAATTGCGTCTCATTATTTTTGAAAATAATGAGAGTTTTCATAGAAGAAGACATATACAGTATTTAAAAACTTTCTAGTTCCACAATTGATATTAAAATAAAGTTTTCACTTTTGGCGACTGTCAAAATTTCTCTGAACTTAATAAAAATGCCATTTAATAACACAGTCTACAAAAAAAAGGTCTTGTTCTAAGGTTCTTATTCAACTTTTCTGAAGTATTTTGACGCGCTGAAGTGAAATTTTAGACAATTTTTTTTTATCGTGCCAGTTTTCCTGTACCATCCCGTTCATCCGATAAAAAGGACAAAAAGGACAAAAGAAAGGTTCTTATTCAACTTCTTCTGAAATATTTTGACGAGTTGAAGCCAATTTTGGACACTCATTTTTTTTTCCGTCAGGTCAGTTTCCCTATAACACGTTTATCCCCTAATTTTTTTTTTTTTTTGGTGCAAAATTGGTTTCAGCGCGTCCAAATACTAGTTAGGTGAGGAGCTTATCTTGCCCTTTCTAGGGAATAATTGGGGTGGTAGAGGGAACTGACTGAAAAAATTTTTTTGTCCATTATGAGCTTCAGCGTCTCAAAATATTTCAGGGAAGTTAGATCACCTTAGGACAAGACTTTTTTTTTTTTTTTTTTTTTTTTTTTTTTTTAGACCTGTGTCATTAAACGGCATATTCATTAAGTTGACAGACATTTTGGCAGCTGCCAAAAGTGAAAACTTTATGTTAATATCAATTATGGAACTAGAACATTGTAAAACACTTTATATATCTGTTTCTAAGAAAACTCACATTATTTTCAAAATTACGAAAGAAACACTTGTAAATTTTTAAACTTGACAGCGATTTTGGCAACTGTCAAGAAAAAAAAAAAGGAAATAAAAAATCTAGTTGGCAGATCGATTATGTATTTGTAAAGCAAAGTAAACCTAAAATTTTGCCAATCTTTATATATTTATGACCTGTAGACTGATTTTAATCGGAAAAAACGATATCTTCTAGTACAAATGAAATTTTAGATCAACATTATAAAAATAATAGCTACAAATAAAAAATCCAGCTCGACAGATTGATAGAGAATTTCAAAAAGAACATTAAAAATAAAGTTTCTGATAACTTTAACTTGACGACCTGTAGAGTGATTTGGGTGGCATAATATGGTTTCGTCCCATTGTGCGATGTGTCTCTTATTTTTCATTTTAGAACAAAACGTTACTAGGAAAAATTATTTAAAATATTTAAGTAAGCCTTGATACTAATTTCATTTATTTTTTTAAACGTTTTTTATAAAAAGATATCTTGCTGAAGTTAATTTTTAATTCCTAGATTAAACAAAAATTAGAAAATAATATAGATAAAAATCAAATTTAATTAAAAAGAAATAAAACTTTTATTCAAAAAAATATATATATAATTTGATAGACTTTTTTAACATCTGAAATTACATTTTCTAATAACGTAGGTATTGCTCGAAAGTGAAATATAAGCATAGTTTAGTTATCTTTTGACTTACTTTTACATTTTTCATGTTTTTAAAGACCTGCAACATATTTCTAGACTGCTGACTATATTAACTTGCTTTTAAAGATAAGCAAAATTTTTTCTGAACAATGATTTATTTATCTTTGAAAAATCTTGTTATGTTATATTTCAGAGAAGTGAACGTACAAAACAAAAAAAATATATTAAAATCAAACAAGAGGTTTAGAAAAAAAAAACAGCTTCAAACTTAAGGCAAATTTTCGGTGGTTCGATAATTTTGTTCGTATTTCATGTTAGAAAGTTTTTTAAAAGTGTTATACCAACTCATCCAACTTCCAATATTTTTAATATTAAATATCTGTAATATAATAAGCATATATTTGTTTTCATTATCTTTAATCTTAAACCTACTTCCATTTAATATACATCATCTTTATTAGGTGGTTTCATAGTCTAAAATATTTAAAAAATACTTTGACAAACACTGCTGCCAAATCTCAGTTTAGAAGATTTAATTTAAAGATATAAAGGTTTAAAGGAATAAATTAGGACAAAAATTGTAATTTCAAAATATTGTATGAGGTATTCCAATATCTGAAGTATAATATATCACTTCCTTAAGATCATAAATGTTTTGAAATCCCATCGGATATTTCTCAAATAACCACACCAACAGACATGAAAGTTATAACCTTTCAAACATCCTTTGCACTAAGTTTTGGGGTTATATTAATAATGAATGATATATTAATGAATTTGTTTTACACATATTCATTTATAAAATTCTGATATCAGTTAAAAATTGTGACTTTTCAAGCAATAATAGCCCAATGATACTATAAAGATGTGTAGAAGTTGCAATCGGTAGTTGACTACGAATACTTATTTGATTAATATTTTGCTCGATATTATGGACTTCAAATTACTTTTACGTGGTGCCAATGAGATTAATCATAAAAGATTAAAATTGGTACATTAAAGAAAAGAAAACGCAGTGGTATTGCAGTTCCAAATTTTTTATGCATTGTTCTATGAATGCTCCATAGCATAGTTAAAATTTTGTAGCTAAAATATCTTTTCCATTGCCTTCGGTCTATTGAGACATGGTTGTAATTCTATTTTTTCTCAGCCGATCTTAAATTTGAAAAAAAAGACTGTAAAGAAAATTGAATTTCCCATCGGAATTATAAAAAATAGTTACCTACCAAAAGTGCACCATGTCAAAAGTAGTACATTAATTCTATACCTTAATTAACAATAAATACACGTTCGCGTAAATACGAATGTGAACAAATTAGTGCGAGTAATATATTTGTGAGCTTCTAGAAAAAGGAATACAGTAAAAAATTTAGAAATACATACTTATGTTGTGCTTGGATTAATTTGTATAGAAATGTCCAATGCATTTAAAAATCAAGAAAGCAAAAAATCTATTTTTAGCCCTTCAGGTAGGTCCGTTCTCGCGTAACCACTTACAAATAGTTTCCTAAACAACCGACCATACAACAAGTAAAAGGGACTATTGTAAAAACTAAGACCGGATATTGTAACATGTGGCAGAACGCGCGCCAAAATATCAAGCGAAATAGAGGAATGTTTTATTGTTAAATTGCGTAGAAGCTAATATATCGTACTTAAATTGTGACAGGTATATAGCCAGCTCACTTCGATGAAATTTGGTTGTTTTAAAAGTACAATCGACCCATTATTGTTTGTTTAAGAGAAACTAGAATAATTGAAGATATTTTTAATTTTGATATTTGTGTATAAAACTACAAAATGTATCTATGCACTTCTCTTATCTGGCATACAAATATGTAATTTGTACAAACAAAATTGTTAAAGACGAATCCGATATCAATCAATTAATTAATTGCGTACATCGTATATAAAAAACCTTATCTATAATGCAAAATTAATTTTCTGGTAAAACACGCATTTCTTGCATCGATCGCATATGCTATTACTTTTTGCTTAATTAAAAAATCAGCGTTCGTTGTACAAGATCTATATCACTAAACCACTGCCTAAGGAGTCACTACTTCCACATCCAGATTTCCTATCCAAGTCTCTTACATCGAAAACAGATTCTGAACTATATTTGCACTCCACTATGTAGAAGTAATTGTTTATATAACTTTCAAAATATAATATTTGAAATCATCTACTCCAAAAACCCATAAAACGATATGCCACGTCGCGGTCGGTGGTGGATAAATATCAAAAAATGTTGAGATCTTGGCGTCTCATACATACACTATCACAATTTTATGAACTTGTTTGCTTTACTTATTTACACACATTTACTCCCACTTATCCCTTCAACGGAATAAAAATATAAATCTAGTTCTAGATCTCGTTATAATACACAGTTGTACCAAATTTCAAATCAATATCATAAATCAATCAAAATCAATCAATCAAAACAAAATCAATTTTCTTTTTCCGTTACTGTACTTACTTCACTACGTGGATGTGGAAGTAAAAGCCAAATTCATCCTCAGTTTATAGGCACTTTTGTTGGTCTCTGAATAGTCCAGTCAACGAGGGTTTCAACCTCTAATTTGAGTGCTAATGAATGGATTTTGATGAAATCTTGTGCATTGTGTTTATAATGACGTTAACAAAAAAATTGAAAAAAAAAATTGAGTAGAAAATGATCGAAACGGGTAGAAAACATGAAAACACGAAACTTTTTATCACGAGTTCCGTAACTTGTAGAATTAGGTCAAAAATGAAGAAAAAAATAATATTACTAAACATATTTACTTTTTTTGGCCCAAAATAAGATGTTTTTACTGTTGCGAACTTTTTTGAAAAATGCATATTTTTCGAGATATGGCCACTCTAAAATTCCAAAAAAGTGGGGGAAGGGAAATGTAAAAATTTAAAAAAAGATCTGAAAAAATTCAGGTGAATGTATCATCGAAATACAGGATTTTTTTATTTGCAACTTTTCTCTAAAGTGCGTTTTCAGCGAGTTTTTACGGAAAAACATGAAAAACTACCCCCTTCTTTGCAGTTGTGGCGCTTTAAAAATATGTAATTTAAAAATTTGAGAGAATTCAGACGTATGCATTGAAGCCTTCTAAACATTTTTTGTCTCTTGGAATTTTTTTGCAACTTGCTAATTTTCCGCGTTACAAGTTTCACGATAAACAATGTACTACATTTTTTTCTCATTTTCAATTTAAAAATTATATTTAACTTTAAAAATGGTATAACTATATAGGTTTCATATTTTTTTATTTATGATAATGTAAGTATATAAATCACCTAAATCATTTTTCGACTTTTCGCGTAAAAAATGTAGTACATTATTTATCGTGAAAAACTGCCTGTAACTCGGAAAATTAGCAAGTTACAAAAAAAAACCAAGAGACAAAAAATGTTTAGAAAACCTCAATGCATCCTTCTAAAATTATTAAATTACATATTTTTGAAGAGCTACAATTTCCAAGAGAACGGTAGTTTTTCATATTTTTCCGGAAAAAACTCAGTGAAAACGCACTTTAAAAAAGTCTTGTATTCACCTGAATTTTTCAGATTTTTTTTTCAAGTTTTGCATTTCCCTTCCCCCACTTTTAGGAATTTTCGAGTGGCTATATCTCGAAAAAGATGCATTTTTCGAAAAAATTCACAAGAGCAGAAACATCTTATTTTGGGCCAAAAAAGGTAAATAAAATGGTATAACTATATAGGTTTCATAAAAATTTTTTTTCATTTTTGACCTAATTTTACAAGTTACGGAACTCGTTATTAAAGGGATATTTTCTAACCTGTCCGATCATTTCCCACTCTAATCTTTTTTTTTAACTTTTTTATTAGCGTCATTACAAACACATTGCACACGGTTTTATTAAAATCTATTCATTAGCACTCAAATTAGAAATTTTGGACATTTTAGCGCTCTGTTGACTGGACTAAGAGCATTTGCTCGCAAAATGTAATACTTTTCGAGTTACTCGGCGACAATCGTTTTATGATATCTGTTTTCTCAAGTTAAAATCGCAATTTTCAAGTCGTTATGACTTCAATTCAATTTATATGAAAAATTGTACAGATTCTTTTTTTTTTAAATTCGATTCTCTTTCAGTTACAATAGTTATATTTTTTGTGCAACACCATGAAAATGAGTGGCCTCCAAAATTTTATAAAATGGCAAGTCCCTGCACAATATAGAAACGTTTACTTCATGGATTTCCTATTAAATTATAAAAATAAATTTGTAAAGGTATTTACACAAACCTTCCTTTTCTGTTTGGAAATCTTTATTCACAAATTATTTTTTCTGTTGGATAACCACACTGCATATTATTTATACTTTTATAAAAACTATATTAGATTTTTTTCTTGACAATAGTGACAACTACATTTCAAATATCCTTTCCCTCTGTCGTTTCGTCTTATTTTCAAAGTAACCAGTCTGTATCTTTTTCACTAAAAGTATATCCGTTTTCATCCTCGATAATCGTGTCAACCACAGTCCTAATATTATTTCCTTTGTAGTGTCCTAATTATTTTTTAGAGTAACCATCCTGTATATTTTTCATACTTTTCTACTTTGACATTTATGTTAACATGCGAAATATTTGCGCCACATTTTTCTTTCATAATTTTTTAGGGTCACCACCACTTTTTCGTTTTCATTTTCATTTTTCTCATTGATCTGTTAACTAACTACATGCGAAATATTATTGTTCTCCGACATAATTTTTTTAATTATTTTTTTTTTAGGGCGACCATCTTCTATATTTTCATATTTCTCTTTTTTGGTAGTTGTGCTAACTGCATGTGAAATATTATATTTTTTGCATATTTTTCTTTGACGTGCGAAATATTATTGCCCTCCGTAAATTTTTGTAGAGTTACCACCCTGTATATTTTTCATATTTTTCTTCCTTGACAGTTGTATTAACTACATGAAAAATATTACTGTCATTCGTCACATTTTTTCTTCATTATTTTTTTAGGTGTCCACCATGTTTATTATTTACTGGAAATATATTCTTCGTTGGCAGTAGCATCAACAAACGACTAAATATTGTTCTTCTCCATCAAATAGTTTTTTAGATTTAGCGCCAACAGACTGACACCAAACCGACAGGCAAACAAACTGGTGGAATTAAATGGCTCTAATTGTCCTAATCTACATAAACGCGGATATCCAGAAATTCTCGGAGGATGATTTTTTTACGATTATAATTACTATAATGTACAGTGTTACGAATTTTTCACATTCTGATTTTTTAGCTATTTAATTTAATTTTTAAATATGTTAAAATGTTAAAACATATAGTGGAGTTCACTAAAAATGTAGTATCAGAAAATCGATTGGACCTGACTGAATGTAACATAATTTAAAAATTTTATTTTTAAAAACACAAAAGTTACAGGATGTTTCAAGCCTTTTATGGCATTTGCTATGTCATATACACAAATACACAGTGCATTTTACAGTCACTAAAATTGATATACTAATAAAATGTTTTCATAAATGATTGATTCATCACCACTGAATAATACATAATTCGTTTGTTTTTTTTATCAACCTCTGCATCTACTTGTTTTTTTTGCAAATAATTTTTTTTAGACCTAAATTGGAAGTAAACACAATATCATATGAGTTGACATCAATAACAATTATTTAGCTCACTCTTTGAAATGTATTTCTCATCTCTATATCTACAGTTACGCTACATTATATAGCACGTATTGTGATGCGTTTTAAAAAGACAAGCAAAACAATTGTTTGTTTTTACAGAGCGCGCTTGCAATCCTAAATATATTAACAATATAGTGTATATCTATAGAAAAAGGCCTTCGCAATATATACGGTGCCAAAACGCATATACATATCAAGAATATATAGGGAGCCACTTGCTCACATAAAACATGGAAAATATTGGGTGCTGGAACGTCAATTTAATTTTCGGTGCCACTTCGTAGTTTTACGCGTATATATATATATATATATATATATATATATATATATATATATATATATATATATATATATATATATATATATATATATATATATATATATATATATATATATATATATATATATATATATATATATATATATATATGTATAACAGGAAAATATTCTACTTACTTCCAGCTATAGGCTCCATATCAATTTAATTGAATAGTTCACCAAAAAAGTTCAAAAATAAATTACGCAAGATATTAACTAATAACGCATACAACAATCAAAAATAACCACCTGCCACAAACACCAAGTTTAGACTGAAATAATTTCAAAAGTGATACTACCCGATTTACAAAAAAGGTTGTTTATTATACCCAGGTAACAAATCAAGTAATTGCACATAATAATTTGTAGAAAACCCGACCTTTGTATATTATTTATATTTTGACCACGATTTCTTGAAAATTCGCCTGTGTGCATCGGTAGTGGGGTGGGGGTGGTGACAGAGGGTGGGAGTGGGGGGTGGATAAAGTAAAAAAATATTTTGAGGTTTCTGGTTCTTGTACACATACTAAATCACTTTTTTTTTCATCCCCTTTAATAATGGGGTGGGGGTGGTAATGGGGGTGGCTAATGCCAAATTTTTTTTTGAGACCTTAGCTTCTCTTTTCTATACTAAATATCAATTTTATGAACTCTTAGCTGCTTGATTTACCTATTTACTCCATATTTACCCCAATTTACCCCCCAATCCTTCGACGGAACAAGATGAAAATATAATCTAGTTCTAGATCTCGTTAAAGTACATATGTGTACCAAATTTCAAGTCAATATCTCAAACGGTTCCAGAGGAAACGTGCGCACAAAAAAAAGTTACAGACCGACAGACAGACTGACAGACAGACAGACAGACAGACAGAAAATTTTTTTCGCTCAAACTTGAAATCTCGACGTTTCATGACATTCTAAGCCTATTTGAACAATAAGAATTTTTTAAAAATTTTTTGTCGTTACTATACTTCCACTGGATGTGGAAGTAAAATAATTAAAACACAAAATCAGTCTTTTGACATCTGTATTAAACTTGATTAATTTAAAAATAAACATTTGTTACATACAACAGAAAAAGTCATCGCAAAAATAAAATGTATCTATAGAAAAGCGACTAAAAACGAAAAAAGAAAACGAAAAAGAAACGAAAAAAATCACGTTTTAGAGCCTTAGGCAAAAAGCCAAACAAAAGCCGGACTTGTTAATTATTTATAGCCGGACGAAACCGTAAAAAGCCAAACATGTGTCCGGCTAAAGCCGGACGACTGACAATCCTAATCACAGAGCGCACGTACTTATTACCCGTGACTTTTACTCTAGCCTGACACATTATGTTGCCTAAACTAAAGAAAACACTCGAGAAAACATGTACATATTATTGACGTAAAATACGTACATAATTCCTCTGCCTAAACCCTTGCACTGAATTGAGAAATAAACTGCTATTTAGTACTGTTAATATTAGATAATTTATTGGAAGATTGTATCAAATTGGAATTATATATTCCGGTAAAAATATAACGCTTTGCAAAATCTACTACCTGTTAGGTATTTTATCCACTATCCGATAAGATACAAAAAAAATAATATCAATATTAATTAATTAATAAAGTAAACGAGCCTTGACATAGAACTTAAAATATAAATGCAATATCACCCATTAATTAGGTATGCTTGAAGTAATCCCAAAAACAATTCATTTTAGTGGAGCATAAATATACGTAGTACGTCCTATAATAATAATAGTATGAGGTAGGTACTATCAAATTTAAGATACAATTATAAGTTTATTATACACAAACATACCTACAACGTAATTATTTGCTCCATTGGAATATATTAAATTTATAGGAAACTGCGTAATTCATAAAGTATAATAGTTGTTATGTACGATAAATTATATTTAAGTAGGTACTATAGAAACTAGACTAGGAAGACATATAGCTATTTAATTACATCAAGTTCTTTTTTAAATACAAGTTTATTCGAAATCAGGTATTTGCGGCTATTTAGAAGTAGGTATATATGTAACAAATTGGATTTGATTCGTATAACAAAAAAGAGAAAAGGCTATAAATTTTTCTTGCCGACACGTATATACACCTGTTATTTATTAACGTTTTTAATATTTGACATTCCCTATATTTGTTATAAAAGCATGAAGCAGAATTTTATCCTGATAATGATAATTATAAATCAGGAAATTCTGATTTAAGCAAGTTTTTGTTACTGCAAACAGAGTCTGTAATTTAAAAGAAAACAAAAAAATATAACAAATGTACAAAGTTCAAACGCATGCCAGTGAACATGTTAGTTCTCTGATGTTAGTAATTGAGAACTAAGGCGTAATTGAAGTTATCTGTAACTGGGAACATCGCTATGTACAAGTTAGGATATTCGCCGCTAGGTGGCAGATGTAGACACCGCTTCAACTTCTAACTAAAAATAAAAATGATTCGTTATAATCGTTACATAATATTTTATTGAATTATTTAACAGTGTAAGTTCCCATTTCAGTGGAATGATTTTGCAATTTCTGTAAAAAGTGGATTTTATAGTTTTTTACTGTGACTTTAATCACTGCCAATAGTGCCAATAAAATTCAAGGACACAGCTGTCAAATTTTCGGAAATGTATGCATAGTTTAGTGACAGTCATCATGTTTTCTTTCCAAACGTAGAAACGGACTAGTTCCTCATCTTCGAGAAAAATCATGACTCAATAAACTAATGTATTGTTGAATCGTGCAAAATCTTATCTGCTTGCGCAACCAATGTGACTAGTAAATTTTTCTCACGCATAAATAGTGAATTTGAACCGCGAGTTGTTCATATTCGCTCGTTAAATTTGGTGGCGGATAGGTGATTGCGTTGTGGTTGTACCCTTCGTGCCTAGTTATCGCTTAGCGTAAATAATATTTCGTAAATCATTTACCTTTTATACCAATTTGCGGTGGTGCTATTTAATTAAATTTAAAGTTTTACTCAAATAAATACCGAATATAAGTAATGGGTCTTTTAACAGAAGGGAGTCCACTATCTTGGGAAGAAACGAAAAAGCTCGCACAGCATGTCAGGGAGCATGGTATTTTACAATTTATAAATTTGTATAAGAGGCTTCGTGATAGACAAGGTGATGTACTTAAATGGGGAGATGAAGTGGAGTACATTATCGTTAAATTCTTTGATGATAAGAAAGAAGCAAAAGTGAGTTTAAGAGCCCATGAATTATTAAATATCCTTAATGAAAAAGAACTTGCAAACCCTCAAACAGTTAAATCTTTGTGGAGACCTGAGTATGGGGCTTATATGGTGGAGGGCACTCCAGGTAAACCCTATGGAGGTCTGCTGGCACATTTTAACATCGTGGAGGCTAACATGAAGCACAGAAGAGAAGAAGTCACACAGTTACTAAAGCCTGATGAAGCTGTTATGAGTTTAACCAGTTTTCCAAGGTTAGTTTCATTGTTGACCATAATATGATTCATTATTTGTCTTGAGGGTTTTTCATGACATTGCATAATAAATTACACTGAAATCAATAACTCACTTTTATAATACACTTCAATAAAATGTTGTGGGTAGAGCCAGTGGCAGGATCAATACCAATTGTTAAATATAAACACATTTTGTGTTCTATAATTATTGTAGAATATATTTCTAAACTTACCCAAGTACTTTACTTAATAAATATTTAATATATTTTTGTCTACCTATATGTAGATCTTATTAGATTTATTAAAAGTTGCTTAGCAGAATCTAGGTACAATTAATTTTTTGTAGGTACCTCGGTAGGTACATACCCCAAATATTTTAGCTTGTAGAATTTTATCAAATATTAAGTAAAGTCTTTTTTATGGTTTAGTTGATAAAAAATGTAATGTAATGTTTCTGTGCTAATTTCTAATCTTTCAAAATAATTCAGTAAATTTCTTACGAGGTTTCCTACATTCCTTCGAGAATTGATTAGTTGGGACACATTCATTCAACCGTAGACTATTTTTTCTTAAGTGGAATGAATTAAATTGTATTAAGTAAATTACTTATTCATATTCTGAATGCCCTCAGTCAATAAATTTAAAAAAGGATAGCTATTTCCCATAATTTGTGCAACAAAATGTTCATGTAAATACCTATTGCGAAGAGTTCACCACTGTGCGATATGGGTATTGTACGAATGATCTAAACAAGGTACTTATGAAATACAAAACATAAAACCACCTAAATTAGACAATGAAGTACTTGAAAGGGTAAAACATGTAAAAATTTCTCTCAGCATTTGACTTAATAATTTTTTATGAAGTACCAAGTGATGTAGGTACCTAATTTTTGTAATGCTGAGACTGCTACAAATTATTACAATTACAGCATTTCATATTAAAATGTATTTCCTAATGGGAAAGAGTAGGTATCCAAATATTTTTTGTATAATTTTACTTCGTTATCAGTACAATATGCCCCATATTCTCCATAAGGATTTTCAGTTAATAATTACTTAAAAATGGAGAACAGTTTTTATGGAAATTTTAGATAGCAATTTTTAATGTCTTTTGGAAAATATCGTTACATACGGATTTGGCTTTTTGCAATAAACATACAGGTATTTTGAGTTTTGGCTTTTTTATCTGCAGTTGTTCCGAGCATTCAACAATAATTCAAAGACGGAGTATTTAAATACGGTATTTCCATATGGCAACCTCCTCATTAAGGATGAGGGATATTTTTAGAAGTTTCGTCTATTTTCAACACTTGTACCATATGGTACAAACTGCAAATCCTCGTGCAAATCTTATCGTTTATGATAAGTAACTGAAATCGCGTAATACATAATTGTTTTAAATAAAGCATTCATTTATATTGTAAATCTTGTTGTAAATGAAAAGCTACAAATCTTTAAAATTGTTTCAAGTGTCTGCTTAAAAGCTTAAAAGATACGTACACACGCACATATTTAATCATGTCAAGAAAAGTTTTTGTAACTAGAAAAAACCAGAAAAAGGTTTGTATTATTAGGAATAAAAGAAATTGCAGCTGTGCCAATAGAATGATATAGAATGATTTTGAACAAATGAATCAAAAAGCTAAAAGATTTTAATTTTTGTTCATTAATATACAGGGTGTTTCACGAGGAAACGGGCTTGCTTTAATGGCAGATAGACGCCGAGGGTAATCATAATCACCCATAGAAAAAGTTAGTTGAGCCCTCGTTGCTGAAATACAGGATGTTTTATGTATTTTTGCCAATATTTCTTTTGGTTGTTACTTCGTAAAGGAATGGAATAATAAGTTCATGTTTGGCACATATAATACACTACTTATTGATCCTGAATAAGTACTTGTATAACACATAGAAAAATTCCAGGTCCGGAAAAATATATTTCTCTTGTTCTTCAAGAAAACAATACCCTGTACAGGTATGTTTTTTTTTTAAATTTCAATATTAAATTCGAAAAATACACAAAAAACTGAACAAAATGGCTTCATTAATTTTTTTGACCCACTTTTGCCGCATTCAAAATAAATTCTCCTAAATAATACAATATGAGACTTTACAAAATAGCGATGAATGTTAGGCGCAGAAAATGCTTCAACTATTAAATTAGGCGTTTACTTTTTTTTCAGCAATAATCATTATGTTTTTATTGCTGATTTTTACGGAGGGGGTGAAATAAATAGAATAATAAATCAAGAATCTATTTCATTCTTCTCATTTAATAAGAACTAAAACAGCAACATGACATACCTATTAACAGTAAGAATAACGGTAGCAACCAAGTTGCATATCAGTAATGCACATTGTAACAAACTATCAACAGAATAATTGTACGAAAAACAAAATATGCAGATATTGTCATAAAACGCATTCACCTCGGCATTCACCAATAGGGACAACTAACTGATTTAACGTTTAAAGTCATTGTTTAAAGTTGTCACTATTGATCAGAGTAACGTCATATCACTTGTTTATAAGTTTTTTAATAGTTTTCGTTATTTAATACAATTATTTCTTTAGTATTCCAAAAATGCGGTACCAATTTTCAAACGAAGAATATGCTGGCATAATTTTCGGATTATCTACGGATATTGCAAAGAATATGCCGGGGCAGCAGAGAGGTAATATCAAAGACGGTTTCCTAACAGACGACGACCTGACCTTAAAACTTTGTGTCCGTATATCAGTATTCCAGAGAGCATTGTAAGTGTTCCTACAGCTGCAGTTGCGGAACGCAACATAAGGCAAGAAGTAAATTTAGAAAATAATATTTTACATGTGTTTAATCAAAATTCAAGTCTAAGTACCCGAAAAATTAGTTCTGTGATTGGTGTTCTTTATACTAGGATATTGAGGATATTGAAAAAAGAACAGTTTTATCCGTACCATATTAAATTAGTACATCTTGCATCAAGCAATAAAGTCAATCGCCTGAATTTTTGTCGTTGGGTATCTTAAAACCGACGAGTATTTACAGAACTATATTCACAGACGAGGCGCAGTTTACACGTTACCAGTTAACGTTTATCTTAATTTTTTACAACATACGCTATCGAATCTTTCAGAAAATGTAAATATCCGGTATGTTCTTTCAACATGATGGAGCCCCACCGCATTTTCTCCAACCAGATTAGAAATCATTTAAATGATACATATCCAACAAATGGATTGGTCGGGGAGGTCCACATGTATGGCCGGCAAGGTGTTCGAATTTCAACCCTGTAGATTATTTTTTATGGGTTAACTTAAAAAGTGAGGTCTACAATGTGGACTTTAATGATAGGGATTAGGTAATTCAAAGGATGTTGATTACTGGAACGAAATTAGAAACAATCCAGATCTGATAAGGAGATCAATCGACATCTCGTGAATCGCACCAGAAAATTTAGTGAAGCTGAGAGCATTTTGAACATAAAATTTAATTATGGTTCTAATTTGAAACAATATCTGAATTTTTTGTTTTTCGTGTAATTATTCTGCTAATAGCTTGTTGGTATTTTGCTATTTCCATTATTTTTGTGTAATTTGGAATTATCATTATTGTTGTTGTTAATAAGTAGGCCGTGTGTTGTTTGTTTTGCTAGTTTTTAATAAATAAAAGGAATGAAATAGATTCTTGGTTCGGTGGCTTCTAACATTATTTCTTTTTGTTTATTTTGCCCCATTCATAAAAATTGGTGATTAAAACATAATAGTTATTGTTGATAGAAAAAGTAAATGCTTAATTTAATAGTGGAAGCATTTTTTGCGCGTAACATGCATCGATATTTTCTAAAGTCTCATATTGCATTATCTAGTGGAATTTATCTCGAATTCGGCTAAAGTGTGGCAAAAAAATTGCCGTTTTGTTCAGTTTTTTATGTATTTTTCGAATTTAATATTTAAATTTTAAATAAACATATACCGTGTATTGTTTTCTTGAAGAACAACAAAAATTTTTTTTTTCGAATCCGGACCTGGATTTTTTGTGTCTGTGATACAAATACTTATTCAGGATTCAAATATGAACTTATTATTCCACAGAGATGGGTAAACTCCCGGGGTTTTGATTACTCCGAAAGTTTCCAGGAAGCTTTCCTGGAAACTTTCCATTGGGAATATTCAGAGTCTATTTTATGGTGAAATCTGATTCGTGATGATCTAAGCTTCACTTTGATACCAAATAAGTTCATATAAATATATTATTTACATTACTTTTACAGACTTTTACCAAATAACTGATATTATATGACACCCGCTATATGTGCCCCGTGCTATATGAAGAATATGGAGCAATTGGTTGGTTACCCAGTAATTTGTTTTTTTGAATTATTACATAAGTAAATATAAATAAAATAATTTATAGAATGTGATAAATATGTGGATTATAAAATTAGAAATTTATGTAAATGTCATATGTAAGTCATAACTCCTATTTTGTGCAGAAACGGAAATGTAGAAGGCCAGACAGAAATAAGATCTAAATATCATATTATATTTATATTGAATTAAAAGTATAAAATAATAAATAAATGTTTGTTTAATTTTAAATTTTAACACTTAAAAAAATAATAAGAAAATAATATCAAAATAAATTAAACCATCCACTATAACACAACGTAATATTCATCATAATTTTATTAAAATAAAACTAAAACTATAATTATAATTTGTAAAAAAATAATAGTATATTGTGTATCTAGGTGTGAAAGCGATACATTCCCGGACGACGATGCAATTGTTGGCCGAGGCCAACAAGCATCGAAGTCTGGGAATGTGCTTTCAAACCGAAGTACACATACTATTTTTTCTGAAATCACAATAACTACTATTTTAAACGTATAAAAATCCAAAAAAATATAAACATTTTAAAAAAAAATCTGAAATCACAATCAATACTATTTTAAACGTATGAAAATCTTCCCGGCCTAGGCTGGGAAGTAACATTCCCGTACGGCTTTGTTGATCGTTGCTTGGCAACGGATCTTTTCCAGTCTGTTTTCTGATAGTTTCCTAGCAACGGACTAAAATACTGGAATTGTGCATTTTTCGCTCTAAAATCGCACCGAAAATGTAGACATTCCCGATAGATTTCAGAAAAAAGTATATTTCTTTTTAATCATTTTCGTTTTTAATGTAACAGAAAAAAATGCTAGATATTATTCATCGAAAAGCGATAGTGCGGGTAAAGAAATAAACGTAACTTATCATATGCCTGTCAACTCATCCTTGATCATAGCCAATAGCACGAAATTAGAGAAATTCTGTGCCAATAGTAATAATCCGAGCGGTGACCATATGAAACCCTACATCATCAAACATCCGATTAATTTTTGATAATTTCGAAAGAATATCAACAAATTAAAACTGGATTTCTGGCGTTTGAGGTTATGTTAGATCATCGTGGCGGCAATTTCAAATTTATGAGAACAACTGTAAATATTCGTGAAAAACTTGGAAACTTTCCCGGAGTTTTGGAAACTTTCCCGGAATTTTGGAAACTTTCGGAATATTCAAAGATTTTAAGAAAACTTTCATTTTTATCAAACTCCGTTCCGGAAACTTCCGAAAATTTCCTGGAAACTTTCCAATGGAAAGTTTCCTTGACCCATCTCTGTTATTCCATTCCTTTACAAAGTAACAACCAAAAGAAATATTGGCAAAAATACATAAAACACCCTGTATTTCAGCAACGAGGGTCCAACAAGCTTTCTCTATGGGCGATTATGATTACCCTAGGTATCCGCTATCTGCCATTAAAGCATGTCCGTTTCCTAGTGAAACACCCTGTATAATATTTTTTTTTTAAATAACGACATCATCATTTTTTTTTAGTAACAACCTGTATTATTTTAATTTTTTTTATGCAATTTTCAGTCTTTTTACCACAGTATAAATTTTACACAGGGTGTCTTATACAGAATAGGGGAATTGAGTGCTGACTCTACTTGCAAAAACACGTAAAATGGTTCCTAAGGGCACTACAGTTTTTTGTAGGTAGCCCCCAAAAATTTGTTCACATTTGCTCAGCAGACATTTTGGTTTAATTTGCCAGATATAGAAGAAGTACTTACCAGAATTATCTATAGTACCTAATACCTGATACTGTTGTAGAACTCTCCAAAATCGTCCTAAGTTGAAGACATAATCAAAATTCGACTTAGGCAAAAATTTCATTTAAAGACATTTTTGGGAGTCTGCAGAGGCGCAGATCAGTCCATAAGGACCGTTTTGGGTTCTATAAGGCGTTGGGAATGACCAGGTGAAAATTCGAAGAAACACCGAATTTTCACTTAGGAAAAATGTTTTTGGTTCAGAATATGAGAGTAGAAGTATATAATGACAAAGATTTATGAATAATATACTTTTTCAAAGGTACCATAAATTGGACTTTGAAAAATAATATTTTTGGAAGGGCGTCAAAATTTGGCCCAGGAATCGATTTATCGAAAGTACGCCAAAGTTTCACTTGCAGACTAATTTTTCAAAACTGCGTTGAAATTTGGCTTGAAGATCGATTTTTCAAAAGTACGCCAAAATTTCACCCGCAGATTAACTTTTCAAAAGTACCTTGAAATTTGGCTTGAAAATCGATTTTTCAAAAGTACGCCAAAATTTCACCCGCGGATTAACTTTTCAAAAGTACCTTGAAATTTGGCTTGAAAATCGATTTTTCAAAAGTACGCCAAAATTTCACCCGCAGATTAGTTTTTCAAAAGTACCTTGAAATTTGTCTCGAAAATCTATTTTTCAAAAGTACGCTAAAATTGGTCTTAAAATGGATTTTTCAAAAGTACCACAAAGTCAGTTTAAAAAGTACCACGAAAATATAATTTAAATTATTTTTTATTTTTTATTCCTCAACCAAAGACATTGACCTTTGAGGTACGGTCATTGAAAGCCCAATTCTAAAGTATGAGCATAAAATTTTAACGATGCACTGCATCCAAAAGGCAAAATAGAAGATTTTGTCAAAGCCGGCGTAGTGCCGATAAGCAAAAATTGATAAAAATCAATGCACATGTACAAGGCCGGTTTCTCGCATAGAAAGAGTTTGGATTGACCCAGCGGCTCGCAATTTGGTCGAGCGCGTTGAGTGGTCCAGACAAAGCGATGGTAGAAAAGCCAATAACAGGGCTTTTCAAATGACAAAGTTATAGAGGAAAACGCCTTGTGCATAAAAATCCAAAAATTCAATTTTGCCTAAAAGTCGCTCGAAGGTGAGACGCTGCCAAATCGATAATATTAATCGACTGTGATAAGGGTTAGTAAGTCGTGGACTGATCGAACGCCACTCAACTTATGCAGTAATAAGTCCTCTGAATGTGTTTGAGTACGTGAATCTCCACGATACAAGAACTTTAAAGCTAAGTAGTCTCTAGCGAAACTAAATTCATTTAGTAAAACTTTTTTAAGTTAATTTCAGTCAGCCTTAATTATTCATTTACCCAGAGTCTGAAATGATTCTAAAAGCTCGCATTTTGATTCTGAGAAGGTATGTATGAATCTTTTCTACCTAATCGATCGTTAGCGTGAGCGCTCTCGCTTGTATGGTCTGAAAGTCACTACCTTGATTGGGGAAGGCACGATTCTTATCTTGAGAATTTTGTATAACCAATTCTGTTAAATAAACGGATTCTTTGAACTAATATTTCTTAATTGATCTTGAGGCCTGTTGACGGTCTATAATCCCTGGAACTTTCGTATAGAAAACCGGATGTGTCGAGTTAATTCGCATTAACGTTCGACCTTCTGGTTGCTTTACGGAGGTTTGATAGGGATTTTTTTATGCGTTTTTTGAGAAATATATTCCGTTATTAATGGACCAAAACGTGATTTTCGCGTACCAAAACTAATCCCTCCGCAGAGAAATTCTTCGGTTGGGATTTTTTTATGCAAAAATTCAGGAAATTAAGAGGTGCCTAAACCCCTAACGAGGGAATTCGGGTCCAGAGAGAGCGTAGTTTCCGATCTGTGGTAGTGCAGCCTTGGTCCATTACTCGGCTACCGAAGTGCATCTTATCTCGAACCCGCCTGGGAGGTAGAAGAACGGGGTAATACGCGACTGGCGCCCCCTGAGAAATAAATTGGTGTCGCGTCATTTTGACGCCCGGTAGTGCGTTCTTCTACAATACCACCTAGTAATACATAGAAATATAGATGATAATACTTAGAAATACTGGTTAAAATGAAAATCATTGTAAGGACCCCGCACATTTCTTATGTAAATTGGCTTACAGTCAAATTGGCTGAATTTTAATATGTTGTAGATTTCGACTTTCTGATCAAAAGCTCTCATTTGCACAACTGGATCCTATGTCTAGTTTCCGAGATACAACTATAAATTCTTGTAAAATTCTCTCGAAAATTGTCGAACTTTTAATTTATTGAGGGGATATCCTTAGTTCGACGTGCCGAAAAGTGTATTGATGCATACGGAAGCCATTTCGAACAATTTATGTAAATCAACAAATTTATTGGCAAGTTCTAGTTTTATCGAATATTTAAGTTTTCGATACCTGATCGGCAATTCGTTAAATAAATCAGATTTTTTTTTAACTTAAAATACACATAATTGTTTTCTGTTATCGTATCTCAGACGTCCAACTCTTTATTTCCCAATGTCAAGCAATAATTTCTCATTTTTAAGCTTTTAACCCAGAACACTCATTTAGGTTACAAATGTTAATAAACCACATTTAAATCTGAAAAATTATAAACAACAATAAAAGCTCCAATATTTTGTTCTAAATTAAAAAAACACATCTAAATAAATGCTGTGTTTAAACCTCTACGCCCATCATTTGCTTGCTGTTCTGCAGAAAGAGATAACGAATTATTTACATTTTTATTATAATTATAATTGGTGCCGTTGAGGCGGTCATCAAAGGTGCCGCCCTTCTTTGCTTTGAAACCGCGGGCCGCGACGTGCCGGCGAGAACGAGTCGGTCGGTAATCTTTGCACTTTTTTATGACAATTTAAAGGGAACTACACGTCCATTGACCCAGAAAGGCAGTGGTTCTTAAATGTTTCCTCCCCTAATATTCAAATTGTTGGCTTAGGTCAGTTTTTTTCAAAGTGCCCCTAGAGGAAAAGTCATAAAGGTTTTTTGTTTGTCTAGTCGGTCCCCATTACCAGTTTTTTTTAATGACATGAAACTAATTACACTCTGTATAGATTTCCCAGCGCCTTCGCCAACATTTTTCAAACTTTAATTTTTTTCTTCGCCATTTTTATTAAAACAACAAATGTTTTTAGTGCAAAATCTTATAAAGGGCTATTAGAACGTATCACAATATAAAATGTATGAAAAAGATCGTGAATTCGAAATTTTTTTAATTTTACAAGAAGTCATTGTTGTACATTTCTTGAGCTGTATCTCGGAAACTAGACATAGTATCGAGTTGGGTCCATGAAAGCTTTTGATTAGAAAGTCGAAATCTACAACATATTAATTCAGCCAATTTGACTGTAAGTCAGCCAATTTACATAAGAAATGTGCGGGGTCCTTTTTCTCAAATTATTGCAACTAATAGCAAAAATGCTTAGAATAACCTAGTGATGTAGTGGCAGTATTACTAATAAGTACCTATCAGTACCTAACAATGCTGAATACTCGGTAATACAATCTGACACATATCTGATACATAAAGATACCTACTTAAAAATATTTAGTAATAAGTGCATAGAAATTACTTTAGATATAAATATACCTACTTGTATTTCTTAGAATTAAAATATCGTACAAAATACTCAAATTATCTACCAGAACTGGGTATACGTTTTCTGTATCCGAAAGCTGTATTCGAACACTTTCTTCTTTTTGTATTCGTTATTCGTATCCGACGCAAATTAATAAAATGTCCGTATGCAAATGCATTAGGTGAGTATTCGAATACCGATAAACGCATTCGAATCTTTAGTTATGCAAAAAGGTTATTTGTGCAATAACTCGTTTTCTATCGATCTTACGCTCCAAATGGTGGTATCCAAAGTTAAAGATAATCAAATTCTCTATATGAAAGGTTATATAAGAAGTACATTTTTTCCTGAGACCAATAATTTCCGAGCAGTAGCTCACATCTGACAGCGCAAAGTTGACTTTTGCCGAGGACCTAAGAATAATGTCACTTTACCGCTCGTCTCTATCTTGACGATGATCAAAAAAGTATTTTGTTGTTAGCTTTAGTGCATCTGTACTTAATGTATTTTTATGAAATAATATAATAATGCCCTAAAACTTTTTCATGAATGTAATGAGAGTTAATGAACAGGTATCATCACTATTTTCTGCTTGATTTTCCGTAATACCCGTTGGTTGTCCTGAATAAAATCACAATATAAATTCAGTACAGTCAGAAGCAACATTGACAGCGTTGGTGTCTGATTTTTTTTTAATCTTGGTCACATGCATGGCATCCTCATAAAATGTTGACGAATCGCGGTTTTCAGTTAAAAATTAAACAATTATTTCTATATTTTGATTTTTAAAATGATCGTAGATAAAATAATCCGTGTAGGTAATTCGAGCGTAGCAGGCCATTTTCCACTTTCACTGGGTGGCCACTGACACTGGCAGATCAATCATTTAATAAAATTTGGTGCAATTTTTTAAATCGTATCTTCATTTGAAAAAAATCGAAGCCCATACTCTGTCCCTCACCTCACCTACCACCTACCTATCATATTTTAGGCCCCTAAAAAGATGAATAAAAAAGTCTCAGAACCTCCCAAATAAAGTTGCCGGATTGAAACCAATTAGAATCGATTAGTTACGTTTTAGGGAACAAAAAACCTAAATAACATTCTTTTGTCCGAGTGGCAGGTAATTTGTTATTAACAATGAAATTGCAAAGTAAAAAAAATGTAAAAAATCAATTTAAAAACATTTTGGGCAAAAATAAACACTTTTTGTCTCTTGTAATGTTTTCTAAAAATGCACTGTTTTTGAGTTATAGACGATTTAAGGTACGAAAATGGCCAAAAGTCGACAATTCAAAAATTCATATCTCGGCTTCTACTTTCTACTGAACTTTCTTTTAATGTTTTGGGTCTCAAAATGATCGTTAATACTTATACTTAAACATACTATTTTTTCTAATAAAGCAACTTTTGATTTTCATCCTGAAATTTATCATCGAAGTATCGTTATTTTTTCTTGCTTGCGCAGAGTAGATGAAATACACAGGTGGCGAAGAACTGATCTGCTAATTTTTGCAAATGACTTCAAATGAAATATTTTATTTAAACAATACAGATTTGATGATATATAAATATAAAATGTTAATGTAAGACATTATTTTATAAGAATATAATAATAAGTAATTAATTTAATCTTCAATTATACTTTCATCGAATATTTCAGTGTCACAATGTATTATTTCTGGGTTTTTACATTTAACTGAACAACTGCTTTACTTGTTCAAACAAATTAAAACAAATGAGTAAAGTGAGATGCGCGCGTGATTTGAATTACGTTCGAATCATTCAATTAGAAAAAAAATATTTTACATTAACTAATTCATAATTTTGAAATTATTAATTATTTAATTCTTAAATTTATATATGAATAGATGAATACATAGAAAATAAACTCATTGAAATATAAATAATTTAGGTGCCTATTTAATTATAAATATACGCGTATCCGTCTTAGATTAAGCAGCTTTGAAAAAAGTAGAAAAAAGAATGAAAATTTTTAACTTCAACACGTATAATCTGTTCAACTATCGCTTTTTATGAATATCTTATTAAAAATGTTTTAATATATCAAAAAAGAAATTAGCAGATCAGTTCTTCGTCACCTGTGTATTTCACCTATTTTGTGCAAACAGGAAAAAATGGCGATACTTCGATGATAAATTTCAGGATGAAAATGAAAAGCTGCTTTATTACAAAAAATTGTATGTTTAAATATGAGTATTAACGATCATTTTGCGACCCAAAACATTAAAAAAAGTTCAGTAGAAGCCGAGATTTGAATTTTTGAAGTTATCGACTTTTGGTCATTTTCGGACCTTAAATCGCCAATAACTCAAAAATAGTGCATTTTTCGAAAACATTACAAGAGACAAAAAGTGTTTATTTTCTCCCAGTTAACTTAGAAAATATGTTTTCAAATGGATTTTTTTAAAATTTTTTTTACTTTGCAACTTCATTGTTAACAACAAATTACCTGCCACTCGGGGGCAAAAAAATGTTATTTAGGTTTTTTGTTCCCTAAAACGTAACTTATCGATTCCAATTGGTTTCAATCCGGCAACTTTATTTGGGAGGTTCTGCGACTTTTTTGTTCATCTTTTTATTTATTAATAAATAACAAGAAAGTCGCTTTCGCGTAACTAGGAAAATGTATCTAAAGCTGCTAAGAGTCAAGTGTGAAAAAAAAACAAACACAGAAGTTTCCAAAGCCACGATAGAAGTTACCGAGAACGTTACCAAGAACCATAGGTAATTTGAGATTTATCATTAGCGTAACTTTGTAAAAAAATATTTAGAAAAAATGGAGATCTGTTATTTTGTTTCTTTAAAATGTATCATAATATATGTTATCAACTCGTTTTTTGTAAAAATTGTTTAAACAGTGTCCGCAATAAAATTGGCTACATATGGGAAAAATTTGTATTATTGAAATTTCTAAAAAAAACTCTGTTGGGGGTTCGTTTCTGCATGGCCGATAACAGAAAAATACATTTGGACATATCTCATGTGATCACCGATTTGACGAGAATACAAAAAATCGGTTGACGGTGGTACCGAAAAATTTTATTAAGAAAAAGTGCGTTCGTTTTCTACTTGGAAATGGCTTTATGTAACTAAATTACATAAGTTTGTGTCAAAACTAATCAATTTGTAAAATAAACACTTTGTTGGAAACAGTCTGGTCGTGTCGCTATCTGTAGCCAACTTTATGGCCGACACTGAATAAATGTTTCCATTTTTACCTGGCCAAACTCATTTCACTGTGTGGCTATTGGGCCGCACAACCCCTGCTTAAAAAATGACCTGGAGCATAGTGTGTCATTGTCGCTTTCGAGTGTTGGACGTGCTCCGCTGCGCGTCGCGTCGAGCGAGAATTAGGCACTTTGCGCTCTTAAAATACAAATAGCTATTGTAGTTGAAGAGACGATCATTATCGACAATAATGTGCAATTAATTAGAAGTAGTTGCCGAAAATTCTAGAGTGTCGCTGATGTAATCGTTTTTACAAATATAATTGAACGATTTGTATTGTTTATGTAGTAAATTATTACCATGTAGCACAAAAAGTCACTTTGATCAAGTGCAAAACTATGCACCCGGCGCTCACAGAGAGTTTTTCAACTTTGCGTGGCTACTGCTCGGAAACTTGGTCCGAGGAAAAAAATGTATTTAACCATTTTTAGAATTTGATTATCTTCAACTTTGTATACATCGTTTGGAGCGTAAGATTGATAGAAAACAAGTTATTGCACAAAAATCCGATTTTGGTACCTAATTTGCATAATTAAACATAGTTCCGTATCTCTGCAGTGTTCACATTTTTGATATGTTATTCCTGACCCCGAAACAAAGGTACTGCTTATAAAACCTCTTTGTTTCAAACAAAAGGGTCTGGCAAACTCACTTCAGAGCTCCAAACACCCAATGTAACGGTAAATGCCGAGAGAACGCAAAGGCATCCGGCGAATCGCCCGCGAAAACAATTTCGTTGGTCACGATATTAACAACAGGACACAGTTGTTATTTGATTTCATTTTTTTTTTCCAGAAGAAAAGTACTTACTTATCGATCGATATTAATTGGAGCTCGAATTAGAGATTACTCCAGAGATAATAATTATAATATTTGTAAAATAAGTAAATAAATATTCGTCTTCAAGACATTCTCATTATACATTTTAGATTGGTAACTCAAGATAGAAGTCTTGATATGAAATTTGAATGCTTCATCTCATTTTTTTTGGAATCGTTAAGTTTAAAGTAATTTGACAAAGTTAACCAAGCAAAGTGGAAAAATTGGCAATTTATTTGGCAACATGAACGATATGAAAAAGTTAATGTTTTGTGATTATTTTATTAAATAAATTAATACATTATCCACTTTGTCTAATTAACTTTGCAAAGAAAATTGATTTAATGTCAAAAAAACTAGATAATTTAAATCTAATCTAATATCTGGACGCCAATCAACGACAAATGTATATGAAATGAATGTTAATTTCATACCTATTGCATGTATTCAGGTGGATATAACATATCCACAGAATAAATATGCAGTAGATATATGTATATACATCGCACATTATTTTGTTCTGTGGGGCAGAGACATTTTCTACGATAATTATTAAAAAGTATTTATAATGCTATTTGATTAAATCAAAAGGGTATAACAAAGGCTGAGACAAATATATAATAATTACAATTAGCAAGAAATTCCTTATTTGTTTCCCATTAGTTCTAAGTAAGATTGAATACCTATAAAATATGCAATTTTTAATTCCATGCACAAACGTTTTATATACTAAAGTAGTTATTTGCTGCAACGAAAGAGGCAAATGCTAGTACGGATTGTTAGTTATCGTTGGAATTAAATGTGGAGTTTATCTTAATTGCCAGTCATTATTGTTAGCAGTAATTTCAGCCCGTGATTTATTAGATAAGATCGTTTAATCGCAATATATTTCCTTTAGTTTAATCACAGGTATTTAGCGATTCTTAATCTTCGGACATTTCGTAAATTGTTGTCGCAGAAAGTTTAAACCGTTCAAAACATGCAATGAGCCAATATGTCAAACTGACCTTGGATAGAAAGTAAAGTCTGCATTTTTGTAAAATAAAATATTATAACATATTTTTTATACGACGGAATTTCAAGTTTTCTGCACGTTTTATTTTATTTAGTATTTATTCACTTCTATCAGAACAGAATGGTTGTGTTAAAAAATATATACAAAAATCTGTGAAAGAATTAACACAAAACCACAGATCAAACAAACCAGATGTTTCACTTAATAGTATTCCCTATGTAACCAGTTTCATTTTTTGTCGTGTGACGTTTACCTTCCAGGATTCTGCGCAGAAGTCATAAACAGAGCAACCTAGCGGTTGACATGGAAGTTAAGACCAGCGAGTACAATATCACAGGAGAGAGTGTTTAGTACTGAAATCTCATAGATGGAAGTCGTCATCAGCTACAGCAGTGATATTAATTATTTTGGAATGCAGTGTATTCTATTGAAGCTTAGAGTTCTTATTGTTATACATTTAAGTGGTTTTTTTGAGTATTTATTAGGTGACTTTTAATTATTGTTACGTGTCATCACCTCCCTCCTGTGTCTATACTCGCTGGTTAAGACTGCTTGGTATATGCGCAGATCACTACACAAATTCATACCTTCCAGGAGTTGATTTATTATCTAAACCATGAAACGTCATAAGTGAAACATCTGGTTTGTTTGATCTGTGACAAAACTTCCCTCTCTATTTGGTATCTTTTATATATTAATTAGTTTGTTGTCTTGGACAGGGTTGGAAAAAAAAACAGTTTTTTTTTCACTTTAAACAAAATAATGTTTTTTTTTTGTTCTAAACAGTTTTTTTTCAATGTTTTAAATAGTATGTTTAAAACATGTTTAAAACAGGTTTAAAACGTTTAAAACTCTTTTCAACTAAAATTAAATGGTGCCAAGTTACTGTGTCTGCAACTATTACTTGATGCTAGATGGCGCTCTTAAACGGATTTTACAGCACTGTACAAATAAAATGCTCTTTAGCGCATGTGACCACTGGCCATTTAGCTTATATGAGTAAGACTATAGAGGTTATTTTGTGTGTGTTTACTGTTATATCGGAATTATTTATCGGAATGGACCAACATTGCACTTTTCCTGCTTTTCCAACTTTTCCACCTCCAAAATAATACATTTGTTTAGAACATCGCATTGTGTATTAAATGTGTTTTAAACATTTATTTAAAACATGTTTTAAACATTTCGTTTTAAACATGCCAACCCTGCCCTTGGGTGTATATTTTTCACGAAATGGACTGGTTAATACAATCGCCTTTATCACTGATACCAAATATCCGAGTATACTAGGATTTTTCTTTTCCAAAAAAAATCCGGGACCTCAGGATCAGAGTCAGGCCTCCTTGATTATATCGACCATGCAGTCAGCGTACAACTAAAAGTATAAGTTTCTTTCTTGACAATTGTGGTAACTGCATGCAGTACCGGCTCGGTGGCGCAATGCTTAAGGTGTTAGGCTTGCTTTGCATAAAAACCCATTCCTTTAAATTCAATCTTTTATCACCTTCCCTATAACCCCCTTGACCCTCCGTCGAAATCTAAATAACTTCTAACGATTTGTCCCACAGACAAATAATTGTTTTTATATACTAACAGAAGCAGGGTTTTTGTAAATTTTCCCTGCATATTAAAATATTACTCCCGTTGCTACTCATAATAACTGAACTAAATTTGAAATCGAAAGATATGCAAGCACTAAAATATGATTATACTTTTTTAAAAAAATCATTTACGTAAATAAAGCTACAATCATTAAGTCATTCCTGCCACAATATCCGGCCGTGGCGTCACTCGTGCGCATACACGCGTAATCTGTGACTCTATGATTATATATCTGATTGTCAACTGAAATATGAATGAAGTATAAATGAATTGTACCAATGGCTAAATAAAATAAAGAATAATGTAATTGGTAATTGGTAAAATTGTTAGGCTTGCGACAACGGGGTCCCGGGTTCGAAACCTGGCTAGGGTATGGATGTGTAGTGGCGTTTTTCACGTGTTGCCGAGACGGTAACAGTGGGCTAGACTGCGGTTGTGTGAGAGAAAACACGGTCTAGTCGCTCTCCTTTCCTGAGTTCGAGTCTCAGCTACGGCAGATGGCAATGTCGCAGGGAATGGATGTTGTGATGTGGTCTATGTGTGTGTGTGTGTGTGTGTGTGTGTGTGTGTGTGTGTGTGGGTCCGTCCTGGTTGAGTGGTAGAATAGCCTACGGCTAAACTCCACCTGGACATAAATATAAATAAGGTGATTAAAAAAAAATAAATACATGTTATTGTCCCTCGTCAAATTTTTCCATTATTACTTTTTAACTTGTAAACCCCGTATATTTTTCATTGAAAGTGTATCAGGTTTCTTCCTTGGCAACACCTGCAACTCTACCTGCCAATTTTTTTCCCTCAAATAGTTGTTTGTTTTAGCGTCAACAGACAGACAGATTGACGAAATTGAAGTGTCTTGATTTTCGTAATCTACATAATGCCGAAACTTGAAAATCTGAAGAGATCTCGGAGAGTGATTTTTCAAGATTACAATACTTATTTCCCTTCGGTAACCAGGAAAAGTAAAACCATTTTTAGCCCGAAATTTTCGGGCCTGTAATTCAGCAACTCGTACTATTTTGACACCATTTACATTAGGGTGAATTAAAAATAGCCAAAATAGGGCAGTTATTTCCGGAAAAGTGCTTATGCATAGTCTATTCGCCGAGTGAAAACTGTTTCCCACGACTACATCTTCTGGAGTCCTCCACGTCTAAATATTTGTTTCAATTAATTTTCCTTACTGTGCAGCTCCTCACTTGTTTTTAAAGTAAAATGACCAAGAATTCACCATGAGTTCCTCACACATACCATTCAATTACCGGTCCCACGTTATAAACAGATCTAATAAATCTATCTCTGGACTCTGACACACAAACTGATGATGATTCTGTCGAAATTGACGAGGAAAATTAAAAATATCACTAATAGCATTATTGGCAATCATTTGTTTCGTTATGAAAGATTTTTTAGTAATTGGGGGCTTAGTAATGTTGCCCATTTCTCAGTATTCAATTCTGTGTAGTTGTATGCTTCAAAATTTTCGAATTCCATTCGTGCCAAATCTGAATTTTAAAATACGCCAAGCATGGCAATCAAGATATTTGCAGAATGTGCAAAGCAGACATTGACTTGAATTATCTTGGCAACGACCATGGGTGGCAGACGTCGAGATCATTTAATCATAATTTACAGGTGAATTGGTTCGTATTTGAATTATTGATACTTTATTTCGAACCACATTGGAACATAAACTTAATATTGTTAATGTTCGTAATTATTGCAAAATTTTAAAATTTACAATTACAATACAATCGTAATACTCTGTTTGTCGTTCTCATCCATTTCAGGTTGTCTACATGCTAAGCTGCCTGATAAGTTTCCTTTTGATATTGGCACTTATCTCATAAATGTACTGATAAACTGGGAAGTGGTCACGATTAACTAAGATCCCGGTGACCAAAGCATCATCATTGGTTTGTGGAACAGAAGCTAGAGATAGATTTATTAGGTAATAGCTCCTCAACAATTATTACGGACATTTTAAACAAAATGGGCTGTGTAAAAATTGTAAAATAAAATGTAATTGAGTGGTGAATGGAACTCAATATGCAGCTACCTCTTCGTGGTGAGTTATGGGTTGTTTTATTTTAAAAACGTGAAGAAAAGCAAATTAACCAACAAATATTTTAAACGTATCTTAAAGGACATGGGGATGTAGAAGAACTGACCACTATTCGTGACAATATTTGTTTTACTAAGCCAGTCGTTCCTTCTACAACATAGGACGGTTTATTTCTACTCTCAATAGGGTTCTTATCACTCTAAGAGACGAAGGACTGGAGTTATGTAACAGACGAAAAGAATACACATTCGTACTTACCGTGGATTGCTCTATATGATGCACATTTTTTTATATCAGTCTTACTTCTAATCCTTTCTTAATTTTATAATCACTTTATAGAATTCTCTTGTTAGTTTCTGTGATCTGATAGTTGTCCTAGCAAACAGACTTACCTTATGAAGGCCCTATTATTCAGTTGCAGACCCAACACACAAAATCATACGAGAGTTTAAATTTATTAAGAAGAGGTTCGGCAAAATTTCCAGGTTGGGGGCAGCTCGTTTCCTGGCGTCGGTGATAGGCCCTGGTAGCGAAAATAGGCCGACGTTAAATAAGTAGTTAAGAAAAAAACACCATTTATTTTTTTAAAGTTCAAAAATGTACATATAAAAAACCGCTGCCCAAGGAATCACTACTTCCACATCCACATTCCCTATCCAAGTCACACAACGAAAAAACTTTGTATGTGGAAATAATTGTTTATGGAACTTTAATAATATAATATTTGAAATCCTCTACCCCAAAAACCTATGAAACGATACCCCACATCGGTAGTGGGGTGGGGGTGGTGATAGGGGGGTGGTAGTGGGTAGTGGATGTGTATGAAGTAAAGAAATATTTTGAGGTTTCTGGTTCTTGTACATACACTAAATCACATTTTTTTTTCATCCCCTTAATAAGGGGGTGGGGGTGGTAATGCGGGTGGCTAATTCTAAATTTTTTTTTGAGACCTTAGCTTCTCTTGTGTATACTAAATACCAAGTTTATGGACTCTTACCTGCTTGATTTACCCATTTAAAACAAATTTACCCCAATTTACCCCCCAACCCTTCGTCGGAACAACATGAAAATGTAATCTAGTTCCAGATCTCGTTAAAGTACATAGGTGTACCAAATTTCAAGTCAATATCTTAAACGGTTCCAGAGTAAACGTGCGCACAAAAAAAAGTTACAGACAGACAGACCGACAGACAGAAATTTTTTTTTCGCTCAAACTTAAAATCTCGACATGACATTTTAAGCCTATTTGAACAATAAAAATTTTAAAAAATTTTTTTGTCGTTACTATACTTCCACTGGATGTGGAAGTAATACTGGTAAATCGCCTATCTAACCAAACATGGCAAGGGTGGACTTCTCCCTCAGAGAATGTTTAATCAAAACTGAATGTAATGGAGAATAATAGTATAAATCGAATGGATGATTCTCAATTTTCTTAGTAGACATGTTATGCAATTTGACTTTGGCCTGATGGTAATAATTTTTTCACAATAATTTTGGTTCACTCGTGGCTAACTTTATAGTTCCTAACAGAGGTTTTATCATTTACTGGAGTTCTATAACAGGGACATTGGAAGTTGTAATCCTAGGAGAATTAATTTTCACATGGTGAAGAAATTCTACCCATACCTAGTCACTTTTCCGTGTATATAGGCGTTTTAAAATTCAACAATGGCGTTTTTCACTCCACCCTAATCTACATGCTCCTGAATTATCAAGACGTTGAGATACCCTTCATAAATTATTTTATAAACGGTTAACGACATTTTAGTTAATTTTACCACGTGTTCGATTCGAATCTGGAAAAAATCGACACGTGAGTTAAATTTTTTCTAATCGCTCTGTTATATCATCACTTATCTACTATTGTTCAATATCATAGAGGCAGAGTTTATAAAGTGTTTTTCACGTCAGTTATCTTCTAACATTTATATTTACCTTGATGTTTTTTTTTTCATTTATTGTTAAATATTAATTGATACTTGTTACACATATTATTTATATTTGAGATTAAATACGATTTTAAACAACCTTGAGATAGTTATCGTATTTATAACTGTATCTATGTCGTAATTACACACGCTTCTGCTTCATCTAATTCACTGCTTAATAATTATGACTAACATTATTTTTTTAATCTTTTAATATTTATTTTTTATTTTAAATTTCTGCGGTAGACCCATTTTCTGTTACTCTATTATCTCGTCTATAGTCTCCTATCTATACCTATCTTATGTACACATGCTGTACAGAAATAAACACAAGAAAATCTAATTTAAAGGTGTGAAAAAATATCCTGCGAATGTAGTTCAGAAATGTTTTTTTGGAGGATCCGGGGCTTTTTGCAGATGACATTCAAGAAATGGTTTTTATTTCACCGTACCATATGGTATAGAATAGGGTAAATTTAATCACCATAAATCTTGTTTGAACAATACCGGTTTTGCCATCAAAATGTATTAAGTGAAAAAACTATAAAAGTATATACTATATAATAATATATATATAACTAATATATTCAATATGTATCATAAAAAGTATATAAAACAAACAAGGCTACAGAAAATATGCAATAAAAAAGAAACATAAAAACAAATTAATGAAAATACCTACATATTAACGTATATACTATACACATAATAGTGCAGTAACTAGAGGTTTCAACTTCGAAATAATGTCATATGAAACGGATTTCGTTCATTTTTGGCAACTTAATAGGAAATGCCTCAACGAAAAGTTTGTATATTATACGGCGGCTTGCTAATTTATAGGGGAAAGAAAATAAAATTTTAAGAAGAAACGGCTCTATGCAACTTTTCCTACAAATTGATAGTATTTAAGTTATAACGACTTGAAAGTTGAAATTTTAGCTTAAAAAAAAGTATTTTAAAACAATATTCCTCAGATAACTCGAAAAATATTACATTGAGCGAAAACATTCTAGAGACAAATAAGAAAGCTACTAAATTTAGGGTGAATTTCGTTTTTTTCTAATTTCTGTAGCAGATCTGAAAGTATAAAGGTTGCACGCGAATGTCTCTAAGACGAAGTATTTAGTTTAAATGTTAAATATCTCCGAAACTATGGCACTTACGTCAAAAGCGCTGACAACCGAAATGAAGGACTATAATTAGGCTTTCAAATGATTTTTTTTTATTTCTGTAGCATAAAGAACAAAGAAGTTATGACAGAAACAGTGTACTTTTTCAAACTTTTCTAATAAAAACATCGCCATTTTGTTAATGTAAGTAGTCAGTAATTAAAAAACCGCTGCCCAAGGAATCACTACTTCCACATCCAGATTTTCTATCAAAGTCACTCACAACGAAAAAATTTCCAAATTTCAAGTCAATATCTTAAACGGTTCCAGAGTAAACATGCGCACAAAAAAAAGTTACAGACTGACAGACAGACAGAATTTTCTTTTTCGCTCAAACTTAAAATCTGGACGGTTCATGACATTCTAAGCCTATTTGAACAATAAAAATTTTAAAAATTTTTTTTTGTCGTTACTATACTTCCACTGGATGTGAAAGTAAAAATAGATTCCCATATACTGTTTTTCGTTAATATATAGTATGGCCCACACGCTCAGTTTTTTTGTCTGCTTACAGCGCTTGCTTTAGAAAAAAATTGCATTTTAAATTATAAAGGAATTTTAGAAAAAATGTAACATTTTTGTTTCTCTGCAAAAATCTCAATAAATATTAGTTTTAGAGAAAATATAGTCAGCATTAAAAATGAAGCTTATAAACTGAAGACGAATTTGTTTATATATATATATATATATATATATATATATATATATATATATATATATATATATATATATATATATTTGTGTAGGGTTGATAGTTTCGGAGATACTTAATTTTATAAATGGCATCCGGCCGTTTTTAAGCTGAAGTATTTAGTTTAAAATGATGAATATCTTAGATACTGTGACACTTCCATAAAAAATTCTAAGGAACAAAATTAAAGATAATTAATCCATCTTTAAACTGATTTTTTGTTTGTTTCTGTATCACAAAAAATAAATAAGTTATGGCCGATTCAATGTGCGTTTTCACATTTTTTTTTAACAAAATGTCCCCATTTTGTTATTGTAATTGCTCAGTAGTTAAATCTTTTTTTTTCAAAAATGCTGTTTTTCGTTAATATATAGCATGACCTAAACGCTCAATTTATTTTGTCCGTTTGAAACACTTGTTTTAGAAAAAAATTCCATCCGCCATATGAGAGCCGCCATTTTGATTTTTTAATTTTGACTTCAGATTCGTAATCAGCGTTCCCAAAAACATAACTATCCTACGTTTCAAAAATAAATTAGTAACACTTTTTCAAATATTCAATATTAAAATTTAGTTTTCACCCCTTGAGGGTAAGAGCAAGTGTCCGGACCATGTAGAAACTGAGGACGATACATTTTACTACAATTATAACCCATAAAGAAAAGTTATCATTACATTATTGTAATATGTTGCAACCCCTTAAAATTTAAGGTTATGTTGGTTACTAAAAAGTAGGCAGACTTCAACAGATCGAATGTCTGAATGTAGTGTATTTGCACCTACTCGAGAAACCTACCAGAAGTTAGTTCTGGTGACATCTGGAATTATCTAGAGAATGGTGGCGTCATCACAGAAAAATCGAGATCTGTCATTTTTAGGTATAAAAGACCGACCGCATTCTCAGCGAGTAGTTCAGAAAGTTCAGAAAGTATAAAAAGTGAGGTTAAGACTTCAAAGATAAACAAAGTGATAAACATTGTGATTTTTAGTCAGAAAAGTGCATTTAAATTAATAATAGTATTGTGAAGTATCCAGCAAATATTTAATAAAGTGTGTTAGGGGACATCTCTTGTTATAATTTTTGGAACCCACGGAATTTGCAAGGGGTAGTTTCCTAAGGGTGGAAACACGTGACATTATGAAGTAATCACTAATATATTAATTATATAATAATCATCTAAGTGTATTTCAAAATATATTTTTTATTATTGTTTTCTTATATATGAAGAAAGAAACAGATAAAGAAACTGGAAATATGTATAGGGTGAATTACCACGACATGCGGAAAATTGATCAGTAGGTTGTCCCCACCGAAAGGAGTTAAAAAAATGAAAAATTAAAAAAAATATGACCAAAAAAATACCTTATATTTTTTTTAGAAATGCGTCGCCTATGACTTTAACCAATCTGACGTAACACGCTAGAACCATATCACTTCCCCTGCCCCTTTATCGGACTTGGGATTGACAGCAAAGCTGGAGAGAGTAGAAGTGACTTTTTGGTTTTAATCAAATCACATTACAAAAATAGCAAAATAAGTCGAAAAGGCATTGACCCTATGCTAGTGAACTCTACAACAAGTAGATATAAGATTTACTTAAACCCGTCGATAACACAAAGAACCAAACTTCGGCGGTACTTTGTACCTGCCGGTGTCCTGATTGTTCGACCGAATGCAAAAACGCGGCACTTTGACCGCATGCGCCAGCTTAACTTTTTATGCCAATTAAGGAATATGTTCTTTCCCAAGTAAGCTCATTGCCCTATCACTAACCACAGACAAGTAACAGTAGCGTATCTTTGCAACTTTTAATGCAAAAATTACTAAATTACCTCGGATCACTCTAAAATTTTGCAGGGACTTTCCCACATAGAAGACTAGTATTTTATTGAAAGTAATAAGTAAGCCATATAAAATATAAACAATAAACGATGTAATATATTATCCACTTTCACAAATAAAATAAATAATACCGATAGGGCAGTGATGGTAACCCTACGGATTTATCCATAGATCTATGGATTTTTTGTACCAGCTCCGATTTTCCGATAAACCGTTGTTATCTACGGATTTTTAAGGACATCAGTTATAGTAATATTAATTAATTGCGAAATAAGAACATCAGCCCAATTCGTAGCTTCTGAGCAGATGCCATCACGATTTACAGTTTTAATAGTCATGACGGAATGCATTCTATCATCTGTGGTCATGATCCATGGCTGTCAGTTGGCATTATAGTGGAAGACCAGACCCTCTGAATTCGACACCCTCTATACAACTCGCGAACACCCACCTAAAAACCGCTGCCCAAGGAATCACTACTTCCACATCCAGATTCTCTATCCAAGTCACTCACAACGAAAAAACTTTGTGTGTGAAAATAATTGTTTATGGAACTTTAATAATATAATATTTGAAATCCTCTACCCCAAAAACCCATAAAACGATACCCCACATCGGTAGTGGGGTGGGGGTGGTGATAGGAGGGTGGTAGTGGGGGGTGGATGAAGTAAAAAATATTTTGAGGTTTCTGGTTCCTGTACATACACTAAATCACATTTTTTTTTTCATCCCCTTTAATAAGGAGGTGGGGGTGGTAATGGGGGTGGCTAATGCCAAAAATTTTTTTGAAACCTTAGCTTCTCTTGTATATACTATATACCAATTTCATGGACTCTTACCTGCTTAATTTACCCATTTACCCCAAATTTACCCCAATTTACCCCCCAACCCTTCGACGGAACAAGATGAAAATATAATCTAGTTCTAGAACTCGTTAAAGTACATATGTGTACCAAATTTCAAGTCAATATCTTAAACGGTTCCAGAGTAAACGTGCGCACAAAAAAAAAGTTACAGACAGACAGACAGACCGACAGACAGACCGACAGACAGACAGACCGACAGACAGACAGAAATTTTTTTTTTCGCTCAAACTTAAAATCTCGACGTTTTATGACATTTTAAGCCTATTTGGACAATAAAAATTTTAAAAAATTTTTTTGTCGTTACTATACTTCCACTGGACGTGGAAGTAAAAATAGGTAATCTGATGTAAAATAACCTGTTAAACTTGATTTTTGAATTCGCCCATTGATTTGAGATTGCCAAAATGACCAAATTGGCAATTTTCTAAAAAAAATAAAAATTATGTGTTATTTTTTGTATTTCATATAACACGTCATATATTTTTTATTTTACTTCAGAATTTTTTAATTTTTTTACATAATATTCTCTAACTATTCTTTGATATGTTGAAAGTAAAAAACTTTACCTAAAAAATAATTAGTTGGCAAAAAAAAATAACAACTTTTCTTTGACGCAAAATCTTTAAAATTTGCAGAGTAAAATGTCCAATCGAGGTATGTTTTTTATTTTTAAAGTTAGGTGCCTACTATAACCGAAGAAAATGTTCCGAATGAACTAAATAAAATCTTTTATAAGAAGTTTTTTTTGAAATTTTGCTCCCTTATCGAAATATTCATTGATTGTTTCAGCGTCCGAACGAATGCGCTACTATGAATCGGCCGCAATCGCATCTAAAGCTAAACGCAGACACGTGCCGGGTGATTATTATTTTCCAGTGTCCATTTATGTTAAGTTGAAAGTGCTTTTGGTCTCAGTCCTTATATTTAGTGCGTTATAAACACATAGTTTGGCATAATAAATTATAATTACTCGAATATGAAATCAAAGGATAAAAGCTAAAAACGTATTCTTCGCCTGTTCACTGGATTTTTATATAATTGTTATACATTCAATATGATACTTTTCGCAGTTTTTTGTAAATAATGTTACTTTTAGACATTTTTAATTTTATAGTACTATCTTAGTTGGTAAAAGACTTGGTAAAAAAACTATACCAAACCTCGATTCCTAGTCAAAAGAATTACACCACCGCCTTACACGTAAAAAAATGTAAATTTTTACATTATAAGACACGAGCTAAAATCATATTTTCACGGTTGTATATTACATTATGAAATGTATATTTGTAAAATATCTAAATATTTAGATATTAAAATGAAATATTTCACCAGATTTCTATTCAATTACAAAAACATAAAAATTAAAATTTTTTTTCAAATTTAAATCATTAAGTAATAAAATTTTTATTTACCGATCGATTTTGTTAAAATAGGGTTCTTCCTCTAGCTAACACTAATTTACTGTCCAAATTTTAGTACAATCGGAATTTTCTTTCTTCAGTTATCGTGTTTACAAGAAACGTGACGGACGGGCGGACATTTTGAAAGTTGTTCAGAATTCGTTCACTAACACAATGGTATGAAAATTTTTTGTCTGCGAGCGATATTTACGGTTTTAGAAATGTACCGATCAAATGCAAAATCCGATGACATTTCTGTGGGTCTAAAACAATATTTAGAACAGAAAAAAATATTTTTATCACTAAATCCAGTTTACCATGCACAATGTAGAAGATCGTATACCCGAACTGCTTATAAAAGAAAATCAGAAATTGTAAATCCTAGTACAGAGAATACAAGTAAAAAGGGCATTTCTGCAATGTGCTATTTACAAGACAGCCTACTAAATTAAGCCCTGAATTCCAAATGTTTTAGATTTTGGATGGTACCTAGAGGAGGAAATCTTATTTCCAAAGATAATTTCAAAAAGCCCAAAACCCAATTTTATTGATTTTGTAAATGTAATTTATATAACTGTACTACAAGCTGCAAGTGTAGCAAAGCACACGTGCAATGTAACATAGTTGTTTATGCGAAGGAAAATGTAATCTTTAGTACCCACTTGCTGTTATAATTAATGAAAATATATTTTTTAATGTGTATGTTTCGAGATTATCTACATAATTTTATAACATTTAATTGCAAATAGAAACTAATTAATCCGTAGACTCACTTGATCGCTTAAACGACACCACAGATGGGCGACGTTAACAGAATTTATGCTTTAAATTAATGCGGACGAGTTGCGCGGCCGCATTCAACAGCGTCATCTTGTTACATGAGCCGAATTTCAAAAAAATCTCTTTATAAAAAAGTTTGTTTAAAGTATATGGAACATTTTTCTCGTTTATACTATAACTCTCTCTTTAAAAATAAAAAAGTTACCTCGATCGGGTATTTTTCAATGCAAATTTTAAAAAACCGCGACAATAGAGGGTAATTATATTTTTTTAGGCACTATATTATTAGTTACACTATATTCTTTACCGTCAGCCTGTCCAAGAATATTGGAGGGATAATGTGTAAAATATTGGTCTAAATCGAAATTAACATAAAAAAGATACGATGTGTTATGTGCAAAACAAAAATGAACACATAATTTTAAAATTTTTCAAAAAATTTGCGAATTGACCGATTTGGCAATCTCAAATTAACGGGCGAACTCAAAAATCAAATCCAGAAGGTCATTTTACATAATATCATCTGTTTTTTAGGTGGGTGTTCGCGAGTTGTATAGACTACTTTTAAAATGCTTTCTACAGATTGGCTGCTCTCCGACTATTAGAGTAGTCTTATTTAGAAGAAAAGATCAGATGAAACCACATTTTGACATTTTAATATTTATTTGAACTAAACTTTAGCCAACGTGTAGAGTATAAGGTTCCCTCATATTCTCATTTTAGGCGAGACTAGTGTTCGTTAAACATCGATAGTTATGTGTACTATCGGAAGCTATATATCGATAGTCATAGGCTTAGCAAAAAAAGTCTATGTCGATAGTACACTCGATGAAACAGCTATAGTTGACAGTTTATGCTTATGTCCCGATTCCCCCACTCTACTCATCAAAAAAATTTTGGGCGTTATACTTTAGTTCCGTGCCTGCGATTATTAAATTATTTTTATTATTATACTATTTATTATTTAGTTCTACGGATTTATTACCAGGTTCTACGGATTTTTTTGGGCTTGTCTACGGATACCTAAGCCAGAAAAGTTCCCAACGCTGCGATAATGCCAAGGGTGGAGAATCTTCAGAAAAGGCAATTATTTTTTTTTTAGTGTAGTATTTTTCTATTAGTAAATTCAAAAAGTAATACGATAGAAATTTGTTTTAAATAGTTGTTCTTTAACCGATAATTACTTTCACATCCAAGTAGTATAGTAACGGTAAAAAAAATAATTTTTTTTGTTCAAATAGGCTTAGAACTCGGCTTACAATATCATGAAACGTCGAGTTTTTAAGTTTAAGCAAAAAAAATTGTCTCTTGGTCTGTCTATTGGTCATTATGTAACTTTTTTTGTGCGCACGATCACTCTGAATGGAACGTCATTCCAGAGTATTAGAAACCGTTCCAGGGACGGTTTGTGATACTGACTTGAAATTCAGTACCCTATGAATCTGAAATTAGATTAAGTACCTCATCCATTCATCCTCTAACCCTTGAAGGGTTAGAGGATGAATGGTGGCAAATAGGTAAAGCGAGTAAATAAGAGTCCATAAAATTGGGATTTAGTGCATATACGAGAAGCCTTATGAGAGCCACCCCCCATTGCTAAAATTGTGATTTAGTTTGTGTAAGAACCATTGCCTCAATTTTTTTTTTTTTGATCAGCCGACCCCCTTTAATACTGCCGCAGTTTTTTTTACTATGTTAAGTTAATAGTTTTTTCACAAATAGAAGTGCACTGTAAAATAATCTGATTTAGGCAGCAATAAGTCCATTTTTGGAGAAGAAAATACTTTTTATTCCACCGTAAGTTTTACCCCATGATACCACTTGATACTTATGATTTTTATTTTATTTATATATTTTTTTAAAGTCTAATTAGGCAAATTTATCCGCAAATTGGAATTCTGACATACATAAATTTTAATTCTAAACAACTTTTCTCAGAGACAGTTTTTCATATCGTTAAAATTGAACGCAGCTTACTCATTTTCTGACACACACCCTGTACATGACATGTTAACTTACTCAATGGCAATTGTATTTTTAACAAAAGCAAAACTTTTTATGAAGAATAAATTTTCCGCGTAAAATGAGAAATAAAAAAGTTTACCCTCTTATCCACTCTAACTGTGGACATACTGTAAATGTCTACGGCCGAATTAATATCTCGCTTTTGGTAACCCGCGATGCACGACGTCATAATGGGGAAACTGTCTCGCATCAGGCATTATTCTCATTGGATTCCGTGATGTCCATCTCATGGTTTCTTAACCCCGATATGATCCCAAATAAGATTCTGAAGTCCAACTCTCTCTATATTATAAAGCAGAATTTCCGACGGTAGACGGTATTTGGTAAATACAAGCACAGACCAGCTATAGGCGTACTACTTTATTTCTTAACATTCATAGAAAGTATACTGAACAATCTAAATAAATTCATTTTATATAGAATAAACGTCTGTTTAAATTATCAAATTATTTCTAGTTTGTTACATGGCAGGTAAATGAGAGAGCTCAAATATATAATATACAGGTCAGAACGGCAGAGACAAGGACAGCTCGCCTCGTATCGAGCACAAGCAGGTAATAATTTACCCAAATGCTGTCATAGTACGGGTTTTTCGATTTTCATTAAAGTGCAGATAACATAAAATATAAAGTAATATTTAATAGTATATTATACTACGATGCTATAATGAAGGCTATTATTACACAGGTCGAAAAAAAAAATCTGCTCCAAGGACTAAACCTCTTATGCCTTAAGTATTTTCGTGTGCTGAAACCGAATTTTCAATTTAAAAAATTTTCTACCGCGCTACCGCGTAGATTTCTAGTGAATGTCAAAAATTGTCAAAAAACCGTATTTTAACAATAAAAACCGGGATTTACGCGGTGGAAAAGTTTTTAAATTGAAAATTCGGATTCAGCACACAAAAATACTTAAGGCATGATAGGGTTAGTCCTTGGAGCAGATTTTTTTTTTGTAGACCTGTACACAGGTCTACAAAAAAATATTTTCTGCTCCAAGGACTAAACCTATCAAAATACGGTTTTTTGACAATAAAAACCGGAATTTACTCGAGATCTACGCGGTAGAAAATTGTTTAAATTGAAAATTTGGATTCATAATTCAGTAATATTACGGTTCAAATTGCGATATATCCGACAAAATTCATAAAGTTTTGAAAATTGGTGGAAATAATCAGGACAGCATATGTAATAATAAACCGAAAAGTTCCCACCCCTAAATTGTGTGCTTCATCCCCTACGACATAGTATTCACCCCAATTTTCGCTTTTTTAAAATTATCCATGAAATGGTGCATTTTACGACAAAAATACCTATGTACAAAATTGTTCTACAGGAAATTCTCTACAAAAAAGGTTTTTAGACCATTTCTCCTCAAACGAATAGTACGTTGGTAAATCAGGGCCGTAATTAGCGCAAGTCATATAATTCGTTATCTATTTACCATCACCGAAATGTTCGGTGTTACTATGCAGCACATCATTCCGTGACGCTCAAAGCTACCGATTGGGGGTGGAAAAAAGTTGGCGGTATATTAATCCCAATAATGACTATAAAAGAACCAGCTCTCGAATCTGTTTTAACGCTTATTTCATGTTCATGTAAATTAGAGTGCGAATACAGGTGTAGTTGAAGAAGAGCAGGCTTGCGTTGCTCTACAATGTGTTATCATTGCCATGGACAATCATGCTTGAATGTTGAATCTGTGGAAGACGACCAAGATTTATAATTAACATTTGATAATTAGTGGATTAGGCCTACAGGATACCACTTTAAAAAAAACGCGCCAAGTACTTTACCTCTAGGGTGGTGTGGGAATAAGTACAACACGGTCTTTTTATAGAGGTGAGGGGGTGGAAGTTGTGTATTTATTAAAATTGTAAATAAATTTTAGTGCCTACTGCTATTTTAAGCGTTAAACGTTAAACTTTAAGGTAGATCGTACTGTAGAGAGTGCTAGTCGGAACCAACCCTTATGTTTGCGCCATATTTCCCACGTTATTATTAATTTTAGGAAAAAAGTGGTAAAAACCTTTTTGATAGAGAATTTTCCAAGGAACAATTTTGTATATAGGTATTTTTGTCGAAAATTACACCGTTGCCGAGATAATCTAGAAAGACTCAAAATGGGGGTAGAAAGGATGTCCTGGGGGATGAAGCACACTATTTAGGGATGGGAACTTTTTGGTTTAGTAATCCTTATGCTATTCCCAACATACCCACCAATTTTCAAATCTTTATGAATTTTGTCGGAATAAAAATGTAATATTCCTGAACTATTCAGCACAAAAAATACTCAAGGCATGATGGGTTTAGTCCTTGGAGCAAAACGTTTTTTTTTGTTGACCTATGTTATTGAGGATGGAGATACAACTCGAGCGAGCGCAGCGTGCGAGTGTTGTAACCATCCGAGGTAATAATAGCCATTATAGTGAGTATACTATACTATATACGAGTAGACTATACTTTATATACGACTAACCTGTATATAAAATATAGTGATATGAACACAAAAAAATGTTAATTTTTAAATTATTTATTCCTTTTCAACGTGTAAGTTAATGTTACTACAGTTAACAAACTGAGCTGATGAGGGCATATTTTGTGTTATAGTATGATTAGCATTATTTTCAACGGTAGTAATACTATCAGCATTAACCACTCTAGTAGCTGTAGAAGTAGAAGCTGTAGTATTGTTCACTTGCTTTGAAATAGTTTCGGCTGTTATCACTTTATTTTTAACAGATGGTCGATGTATCCTTCAGCTACGAGTCAGGACTTCCAGCCTCCGCGACGCTTCAACCCCATAATATAGCCACCTCCATCCACGTATAGTGTTGCCGAAGATCTCCGAAAGCAATGACGTGTGCGGTGTAAAGTTCAGGATTTGGCAAATTCAAATAAGTTGCTATTTGTTTTCCAAGTACAGTAAACTTATTTTTTCCAATTCGTTGAATGGTGCATTTACCTCTTTGGTGCTTATTGTCACGTGCGACGGCCGTCCCATAAAATTGACCACGTTTAATACGACTTTAAATAAATTAATATGTTTATATACGACTAACAAATAATATGAACATTAAAAAAAATAATAATAAACAGACCCCGTAAACAATCAAAGTAAAAACGGGTTTTGTGGAATTGTAAATTACCAAAGAGGTAAACGAATTGGAAAAAATAAGTTTACTGTGCTTGGAAAACAAATAGCAACTTATTTGAATTTGTCAAATCCTGAACTTTACACCGGTCATTGCTTTCGGAGATCTTCGGCTACACTATACGTCGATGGAGGTGGTGATATTACGGGGTTGAAACGTCACGGAGGCTGGATGTCCTCACTCGTAGCTGAAGAATACATCGACCAATTTGTTAAAAATAAAATGATAACAGCCGAAACTATTTCAAAGCAAGTGAACAATGCGACGGCTTCTACTTCTACAGCTACTAGCATGGTTAATGCTGATAGTATTACTACCGTTGAAAATAGTACTAATCATACTATAACACAAAATATGCCCGTATCAGCTCAGTTTATTAACTGTAGTAACATTAACTTACATTTTGTTCAAAGAAATAAATAATCTAAAAATTAACATTTTTTATGCGTTTATATATTATGTATGTATCACTATATTTTATACCGTACGTGTAATGGCAAGTTAGTCATAGGGAGTAAGAATTGCAACATCACGTGTGCCAGTTGACTAAAATGAAATAACAGAGCTGGGATACCTCGGTAGTCGAGTGTCGACAGGCGGGTTTTGCTATTGCTGGGTTGTCATATCTCTCGCGCTACGTGGATATACATGTCTAATCCGCAATTACACGCACTGTATAAAGGTTAGTCGTATATAAAGTACTCAATAAAGTATAGCATATAACTCACTATAATTATTACCTCCGATGGTTACAACACTCGCTCGCTGCCTCGCTCGAGTTGTAATCTCCATCCTCAATAATAATAGCCTTCATTATAGCATCGTTGTATAATATATTATTTTACTTTGATTGTTTACGGCGTCTGTTTATTGTTTTTTTTTTTTTTCATAGCTACCGGTCTCTATGGCATTTTTAATGTGCACAGATAGACTGATTCATGCATAGTTTTCTGATTGGGACATGAGGGGGTATAATGACCAGAATTCCGTCGTCATAATAGGGAAGATGCATGAAATTTTAAAATGCTTGAAAAAGTGATTTGCTCTTAATTTCCATTACGCAGAAAATGATTATAACAAAAGAAATTCAAAATAAAATTTATTTTCCGTAAAATTAATATTTAGATTATGCTGTAATTTGTAAACAAAACCACGTGACTGCATACGGTTTTTTATTGGCGTGAAGTCAATGACGACATCCGTTAGTCGGATAATTTGTCCAAAGTAGACGCAGTATCCTAACCTCTTGCTGACGTCTGTCTACGAACTAATTTTGGAGAGTCTTGAATGTAAAATTACCATATTTGTTTTACATTTAGGCACAATGCAATATTTGTAATTCATGAGTCATAATAATGTTGTTCACTAGCTCATTAACCAAATAATAACACAATAACACCACAAATAAGAACTTGGTAAACTGACTGTAAACAATAAACAGTAAACTGACATTTGACAAACCCATCGAAATTGCTTTAGATATACGAAACTACGGAAGCATGTTTCTACGGAAAAAGAAACTTCCGTTCACTATTCCGTCCTTGTCTGGCAAGATCTGATTGGTTGAAGAAAACGTCCGATTGGCTTAACCGTCTGTACACAGACCGAGAAAAAGGATGGAATATAGTGCACGCAAGTTTCTCTCCCTGTGTCACTTTCTCTAGTCGAGTGCACCTTCCAGTTTGTTATTAATTTCGATGGACAAATCATAACGGGAAACGTCACAGTGAATGGCGCCAAATAACTGCCGTTTTGAAATATCCAAATTCCTCACCGATGAAATTATTTATTTTCTCACTGTATTAACATTCAAAAAATCGTAAATGTTACATTTTTATAACTTTTTTTTGCTGCTGTATCGATTTTCATTATAAAAAAAAATCATGCAACTTCTCTATTCCCTGTGGGATTAATTGATAGCATTAGATACCAAAAATCACCTATTTAATGTTCATATTATTTGTTAGTCGTACCTATATAAAATATCTTAAACACCCTGACCACGTTTTTAGAGAATTTGTATTTATAATTAGCTTTTATTACTCTTCCTCATTTTTAAATATAGTACATATATAGCTGTGTAGACGATTTAATATGATATGATATAATTGCTGAGAACTGCTGTATACAGGACATTACTTGACCCGTAACATTATAATGATAATGATGTGATAATGTAGGCGCCAAGGTAGCTAAAAGTAATACCTACCACCCTTGTACTATTTTACCTATTACAGTGTATGACTTGTCAGATTTTGTAATATACCTTTCAAAAATAATTGTATGTACACATTTGCTTTCGCAATTGGTATTGTTAATTATACAGTAGTTAATTGAATCTTAAATAGGGCAAAAATGCACATGTTTCCACGGTCTTATCGCAATGTTAGATATCATATTTTTGTTATTGTTATTCTCCGTATTATTGAAACTTTAAAACCGCATGTTATCTTAAACTTTGTGTTTTCTCTGAGTATATTTCCATTATTTATACCATTCACCGCAATTTGATAACCGCACACGTTGAATGAGAGTTTAACAAAAATGAGAAATATATTATAGTGCAAATGCAAACCCAAGACTCATAATAATTATACAATTGAACAAAAATAGAACAAAATTGCCATGCAGTATTCAATTTTGGAAAATAGAGACTTTAATTATTTTGTATATTTCATACTTTTGGATTTTTAAAAAAATATTTTCGCCTTTTCGCTGCCGATATATCTTAATGTGCTTTGTGCACATGCCTTGTATGCAGTGTCAGAGTTAGCGTAGAAGTACGTAAAAATATTTTAGAGCGTTATTCCCGAGGGGTAAGTCACGAGTCACGGGGCGATTTTTCGTCCCTTACCAAGATAGATCCAAGGCGAGGGGGGTGTAAACGCGATCCGAGGTAATATACAGGCGATCCGAGGCAATACTGGACGATCTGGGGTAATCTAGAGGCGATATCATTGATCATAGTGCAGTTTTTGCGTGAGCTGCCCCTTGGTTATTCCTTAACCTAATTTTAAGGAAATAGTTCGTATGATGGCCAATAATTCTTCAGTCACTTTGGACCTTTGGAGATACGAAGTGTTGAAATTTCTAAAAAAATATCGACTTTTTTTTAATTTTGACATTAACTATTTAAACCAAAATCTGGCACGAGGATAGTGTTTTTTAAACTTTCACCGCTTACGTTGCGAGAACGATAACAGGACCTTTTTTGTAAAACTTCCGCGAGAGCATATTTTCATTTATTATAATTTACGAGCTACAGGCCTCTGTGCGCAGACGTAAAAGTGACTATTTTTCGCTCTTCTCTCCAAGCGGCCCGGGTGCGCCATCGCCGACTTGATTTACAAACGCAAACAAATTAAAGAAGTCTCCGAAAAATTTGAATTTTGAAAAAGTCATGAAGCTTCAAGTTGCATACGTATTGTTTTGGCAAAGTTTGGACCGATTTCCGACGTTTTTCGAATTTTAGTAAGGCTAAATTTAAACTGCCGATTTTTTTACTTACATACAGGTGCTTAATTTTGGTCGCTCTACATGTTGGCATCCTTTATTTTTCTAAATATGTATTTTTCAATGTGAAAAACATAAAAATGGGAATTTTTACTTGTTGAAGGTGAAGGTGACAAATATAATAAATAGTTTTTCTTAGATACAGCTTTAATATTCGAGGAATTCGGTTTTTTCTTATTTTTTAAATAATTGTTTGTAAACAGTTCGTTATAAATGTATTTTTCAAAAATGTTTATTCAGCAATTACTATCACTAATCTTACTATTTTTGTTCTGTATTAACCTCCCCACAATAAAATTGTGGGAGGTTACTAAAATTGGTCCAAAATCGAAAATTGGATAACATCAAATCTTTACGTTTTGAGGTCCCAGGAACCCAAAAAAGTGGTTTTTGAAAAATGCCTGTGTTATGTACGTGTGTGTGTGTGTGTTAGCACGATAACGGCGAAACTACTAAACGAATTTGAATGAAACTTTGCATGAGAGTTTCTTTAGTGCTCCAGAAGATCTGAAAAGGTTTTGGTTGGTATCGGATTATGTTTAGTGCTGTTTTGACACAACAAGTTGTTTATTTTATGATTACATACAATTTGTAATCGAACCATTGAAAAGCAGTAAAAATTACGATTTCAACGATATATCACAGTTGCACCCTTTCGATTTGGTTTCCGTGAAAGACTATAGAGTTACGCTTCTTGTGTAAGATATATTTTATAGTCTAACCTAACGTGCGATAGACTAGTGTGTTAAAATGTGCAGACTATACACATGTTTTCTCTGAAGACGTCATACTATAAATGATAAACCTTAAAATCCTAAAATCCTAAATTCTATTAAGCACATCATATACATTCCTTTGACCAAACTTATAAATCAATGTATTAGAAACAATGTATTTCCTAGAATCCTGAAAATTTCAAAAGTTATTCCAATTCACAAACAAGGCAACATTGACGATCCTGCCAATTACAGACCAATCTGCATAATACCTTTCTTTGCAAAAATTTTCGAGACTGTATTAAAATTACAAGTAACATCTTATTTTGAGAATTTTAATTTGTTTAATCACCATCAATTTGGGTTCAGAGCCAAAATGTCCACTACACTAGCTATAAATGCATTAACGGATATGAAGAAAACGAAATTTTGTATGCACAGTTTTTAGATTTAAGTAAAGCATTTGACTGCGTCTCTCATGACATATTGATAAAAAAGTTAGGTTTTTATAAATTTTCTATTGGCAGCCAGAAGTTACTATCATCGTATCTTAAAGAAAGGTCCCAGTTTGTTAACTATGATAATATGAATTCTAAGCATATAAAAGTTAAATTTGGTGTCCCCCAGGGTTCGGTATTAGGCCCAACTCTGTTTCTTATCTTCGTTAATGATTTGCCTTATAACACCGTCACAGCAAGATCAGTCCTATTTGCGGATGACACCACATTAATACATAATAATAGAGATATTAACAAATTGCTTACAAGTGTACACGATACTCAATCTACTGTTCAAGACTGGTTCTTGGCAAATAATTTAATGCTTAATGCGAACAAAACAGAATCGATGATTTTTAGTCTAAGACAGCATAATTTAGATAAAATGATAACCACCGACTGTGTCAAATTTCTAGGCGTCCATCTGGATAGTAAATTAACATGGGAAAAACATGTACACGTTATTTGTGGCAAAATGTCCAAAAATATTTATTTACTACGTAATCTTGCGAATTATGTATCTCAGACAACTTTATTAACTGCGTATTTTGGTTTAATTCACTCTGTACTTATCTATGCAATTTTGGTATGGGGTCACTCTTCACATGCTGCAACTGCTTTTGCCGTACAAAGAAAAGCAGTTGCAGCAGGTTTGAGTTACAGGGAGGACTGCAGGGACTCCTTTAAAAATCTGAAGATACCAACATTGTACAGTATTTACATTCTGCAATGCCTCCTATACATAAAAGAACATGAGTCAAAATATGTATCTCGTGCTTGGCTACATTCGTATCCTACCCGAAGTAACGGGAACTTACATTTTGACTTTTTACGTTTATCAAAAACACGCAATGGCACAGCATATTATGCGATCAAGTTTTTTAACGCTCTACCATGTAATGTAAAGGAACTGGATTATAAACCTTTTAAAACTGTTGTAAATCATTTTTAATTGACAATGCTTTCTTCTCATTAAACGAATTTTTTAATGCTGGTTTTTCAACTATATCGATTTATGTAACTAACGTATAATATATGTTTGTTTGTTTGTTGTAAACTCAAATTCAAATTATATTTGTTTGTTATTTTTTTAGATTATATATATATTACAATTATATTTAAATTTATTCATGATTATATATATATTATGTATATGTACAATGTACACTTATACTACTTTAGCATTCTGTATGCCTATATTAATTAATACATATTTTTTTAATCTTATGTTAACGACGTATGTAAATACATTCTTGTATAATGCATCAATAAATACTTACTTACTTACTTACTTACTTACTTACTTACTAGTTGTGATATTTCGAGAAAACGGTGCAGTTAAAGTTAGTGATAACTGTGTAAGGCCCACCATAATGAGCCCGTGTGGTTAGGGACGGTCCTTAACTGGGCCCAAAGTAAGTTTTTTGGACAAAACTATTAAAAGTGACAGTGACATTAAAAGTCTGAGAAACTTGAATCCATTTTCGACTCATCGCCAGAAAAATTTCCGGCAATCACAACCTAAGAAACAATAACATAACCTAAAAACCAAACCAAGTGCAATACCATATATTATACCATATTCCAATAGTTGTCTTGATTATATTTGTTCAAATACAAAAAATATATTATGTAAGGTTATATTCAGTGGTATATCGGACCATACAGCTCAGTTATGCAAATACAATATTGATGATTATTTGATTAATAAAAAATCTAAAGTTAAAAGATATTACAGTGATAGTAATTTTAATAATTTTTTATTTCATTTAAGCAGAGAATGGTAGGATGACGTATACAATTCGGTGACAGTTGATGACGGTTTTTCTAGTTTTATTAACATTTTAAAATACTACATTGATTTATGTTTTCCATTAAGACAAGCTAATAAAAATGTTATTAAAAACGGATGGGTTACAAAAGGTATAAGAATATCCTCACAAAAATTAAAAAAATTACATAAACGTATGACACGTTCAAATAATCTAGAAGACGTTGAATTTTATAAAAAATACAAGAAAATCTATAGGCAAGTAATAAAATCTGCTAAAAAAATGCATAACGATTTCTTTTACATAAATTCCCATAATAAGTCCAAAGCAGCTTGGCGTATTATTAACGAAAATACAAATAACAATAATAATAAAAATAATGCAATAGATGAAATACAAGTTGACAATAGCCGTGAAACTGACTCATTCAAAATTGCACAACATTTTAATTTTGAATTCATTGACAAACCTAAACAGTTAAACAAAAAAATTTTGAACTCAAATAGCAATAATTTTAACCTGGGTTTTAGAGTTGAAAATACTTTATTTTTGGAACCTGTTACTGAAGCAGAAATATTTAATATAATTTTAGAATTAAAAAAATCAAATTCCTGTGGATTAGATAATATAACAACTAGTTTATTACAGCGGTCTGTTAAGTTTATTGTTGCTCCAATTGCATATTTAGTAAACTTCTCATTAAGTACAGGAATTTTTCCAACAGTTTTACAATTAGCCAAAATTATTCCACTGTTTAAAAAAGGAGATAATACGTTATCTGAAAATTATAGACCAGTTGCTCTTTTGTCATCTATTTCAAAAATATTAGAAAAATTTGTTTTCAGGAGAATCGAAAAGTTCTGTAACAAGAATAATTTGTTTTCTCAAGCGCAACATGGTTTTATCAAAGGAAGGTCAACTGAGACAGCAATTATGGACTTTCTTAACACAGTGTATGATAACTTAGAAAAAAACAATAACTGCATAGGTATTTTTATGGATCTGAGCAAGGCATTCGATTTAATAAATCATGCCTTGCTCATAGAAAAACTTCAAAAATATGGGTTAAGAGGGAAAATTTGTGACTGGATTACTTCATACCTTTCTAGTAGAAAACAGCTGGTTGAAATAAATGGTATTAGATCTGAAGAAATGCATGTTGAAATTGGCTCGGCTCAAGGCTCGGTTTTGGGCCCATTACTATTTCTCCTATACATTAATGATTTACCGGAAATCTTTAATCAAAACACCTTAACAATGTTTGCAGATGACAATTCTCTAATTGTCTCTGAAAAAACTGTACCAGAATTATTAGTAATGGCTCAAAATATGACCAATAGCTGCACAGATTGGTATAATAACTCCAAGTTATTCTTGAACATCTCCAAAACTGTATTTATCAATTTCACACCCAGATTCACCTCTTTCAATAGTAGTTATTTGATAAAAGTAGATAATAAGTCAATTGAGCAAGTCAGAAGTACTAAATTTTTAGGAGTACACATTGATTGTGGGCTAAGTTGGAATGAACATATAACTTGTCAAAAAAGCTGTCGTCAATCTGTTTTGCATTGTATAGGTTAAAAAATATTTCCAATATGTCAACTGTAACGTCTTTTTATCATGCTAACTTTGTGTCTAGAGCTAAGTACGGCATAATGTTCTGGGGAGCCTCTCATAATTTAGAAAGAATTTTTAAATTGCAGAAAAGAGCTATTAGAAATATGGTAGGAGCGACAAGAAATACGTCCTGTCGAAATTTATTTAAAGAGCTAAAACTTTTACCGTTAGCATGTATATACATACTAGAAATAGTATGCTATGTTAAATCCAACCAAGATTCTTTTAGAACTAATGATTTTCATCATAATTACAATACCAGAAATGGTCAAAACTTGTGTATCCCATTACATTATCTAACAAAATATGAGGAGTGCCCCAGGTATATGGGAATAAAATTATTCAATCAGCTTCCAGCTGAACTTAATTGTGTTGTTAATTTAAAGTTGTTTAAAAAGCTAGTTAGTCAATTTCTTTTACAAAAGAGTTTTTATAGTGTGACTGAATTTTTAACTGACCAACATGTTTGAGAAATTTTATTAATGTGTTGTTTTACAGTAGCTTAAGTTTTAAATTTTTTAAAATGTCTGTGATGAGATAGTCTCTCACAAAATTGTTTGACTAGTCCTATATCACCTTTTGTGATCATTTATTTCCTATGGACAATAAAGATTATTATTATTATTATTATTACCAACTTAAAAATGTTCGACAACTGTCAAAAAATAAAATCCCCAGCAAAGTTTAGAACCAGAATTTTTGACAGCTGTCAGTTTGGTAGATTTAAAATTAACAGTTTAGCGACAAAAAATTTGACAACTGTCAGTTTGACGGCTGTCAAAAAATCTTCTCCTGAAACCTTTTGGCATCTGTCAGTTTGACATCTGACATTAGTGACAAGCAACCAAACAACAACCTTCCCCGACCGATTTAGTGAAAAATCGGTCGAGGCAAGAAGATAAAAATAATATTTACCAGCTCAGATTGAAACGGTCCACTATGAACACTTCACCGGCCACAGTTGCCAGAGAAGCTGTCCACAAAGAATTATATGGTTTTTAAAAATAAATAAAAAAAAAAACCGCTGCCCAAGGAATCACTACTTCCACATCCAGATTTTCTATCCAAGTCTCTCACAACGGAAAAATTTTGTATGTGGAAATAATTGCTTATGGAACTTTAATAATATAATATTTTAAATCGTCTACCCCAAAAACCCATATCGGTAGTGGGGTAGGGGTGGTGATAGGGGTGGTAGTGGGGTGGATGAAGTAAAAAAATATTTTGTGGTTTTTGGTTCTTGTACACACACTAAATCACATTTTATTTTCATCCCCTTAAATAATGGGGTGGGGGAGATAATGGGGGTGGCTAATGCCAAAAAATTTTTTGAGACCTTAGCTTCTCTTGTATATACTAAATGCCAATTTTATGGACCCTTACCTGCTTGATTTACCTATTTACCCACCAACCCTTGGACTGAATAAGATGAAAATATAATCTAGTTCCAGAACCCGTTGAAGTACATATGTGTACCAAATTTCAAGTCAATATCTTCAACGGTTCCAGAGTAATCGTGCACACAAAAAAGTTATAGACAGAATTTTTTTTTCTCTCAAACTAAAAATCTCCACGTTTCATGACATTCTAAGCCTATTTGAACAATAAAAATAAAATTTTCAAATTTTTTTTTTGTCGTTACTATACTTCCACTGGATGTGGAAGTAATATAATTAAATGAGATCGTTCATATTTTTTAGTGCTCTTTTCGGCTTCAAAGATCCACCGGGTGGGGAGGTTCCAGCAGCTTTCCGTAGCTGCAGTTTTTTTTTCATTATTTTTTATTCGTATTACACATCTAATAAAAATATTTTGTAATGAATGTGAAATTAATAAATTTAACAAAATAATAAAAATTAAATATTACCCCCAACGATTACAGTAGTCTGTTACTGCCTGGATTGATTTTTCTCTCAATTTTTCATCTAGAAAAGAAGTGATTGAATTTTCCTCAATTTAATTTATTTACTTTCTTAAATGATTAATGGTTCCAAAAAATGTTTATACAGTATACACTATACAGTGTGTTGTTTTCTATGAATAATTTAAAAAATATTTTTATTCTTGGCCCGGTCCTGATATTTTATATTCTAGATATGTACTGTAACCAAACACACAATTTCATTTGATTCCGTTTATGCATTACAGATATATATATATGGCGAGACGAAAATTGTATAAAACAGGGAGTTTGTATTTCGAAAGCGGTTTCCCTTTAGTCAGTATTATATTGTAATTTAAGCTCACCTCTGTTCTCTATCTTGTAGCAAAGTACGACCCTTTCCTCCCGAGTCACCCTATTCTAGAATTTTTCCGTAAAATTAACAGAAAGACCAGTTTACCTACAATGATTTATTTTCATTTATTTTCTTCTTAGATTAACTCCGCGAGTTAGATCACATTTTAACTGAAATTTGGTAAAAAATCCATTTTACGTCAAGCAGACCAAGACTGCAGAAATTGAAAGCCGTACTAATTTTTTTTTTTTTTTTGTATATTACACCTATCGCAAACTCAATCCGGGGACACACTGTATAATATTTATATTTTACGATATAAGCAATAAGCATATTTATACTTTTTGATGAGAATCTCCTATGCCAATTAAATTTTTATTTGTACTTTTGTTTATAAAATATCAACATAAATAAGCCAAAATTTTAATTTGTAAAATAATCAACTTCGATAACTTAAAATGTGTATATTCATGGTGAATTTTATTGAAATTGAACCTAGAAATACATCTTGATATAAATATTTAGAAAATCTTTTCAGAAAATAGAACAAGGTACAAGAATTACGTAGCAATAACACTTTAATCATAATATAATTTTGTATTTTTGCCGTTTGAGAACTTACTCGAATTATTGGTTTGTCACGATGCTCAAAATTGAAAAAAAAACAAATGGAAATTTAAATTGCTTATGTGAACATACCGCTTCGGCTGGCAATTCTGCATTCGCAGTAGTAAAAAAAAGTCTCTGTGGCCAGAACAGAAACCGTTATTGAAAAGTCCATTTTTCCAACTATACAATTATCACAGTCCGAACCAACGTGAGTATGATTATTGGAAAAGTTACGTAAAACAAAGTATCTATCTAGCCGCTAGCTAAACTTTACCTATGTATATTAAAATAAACACTGCACACCCCACCACACACCCACAGCTAAAGCTATCTGGAAGAGTTATACATTTGGAAAGAAAGAAGTAAAAAAAAATATTTTGAGGTTTTTGGTTCTTGTACACACAGTCACAATTTTTTGCATCCCCTTTAATAATGAGGTGGGGGTGGTAATGGGGGTGGCCGAAGGGTGGATAATGCCAAAAAATTGTTTGGGACCTTAGCTTCTCTTGTATATACTAAATACCAATTTTATGGACTCTTACCTGCTTGATTTACCTATTTACCCCCATTTACCCTAATTTACCCCCCCCCCCACCTTTAGACGGAACGAGATGAAAATATAATCTAGTTCCAGACCTCGTTAAAGTATATACGTGTACCAAATTTCAAGTCAATTCTTAAACGGTTCCAGAATAAACGTGCGCACAAAAAAAGTTAGACAGTTTTTTTTTCGCTTAAACTTAAAATCTCGACGTTTCATGACATTCTAAACCTATTTAAACAATAAAAAAAAATTATTTTTTTGTCGTTACTATACTTCCACTGGATGTGGAAGTAAAAGCAATAGGCGCAATATTTGCTTGATTTATTAGAAGCCTTTGGCTGCTTATACCCGACCTGAGTTTTCAAAGGAAAAACTGGAACGTCTTGGCTTTAAAGATGATATTTTAAAGTGGTCTTCCCACAATGCCGAAAATGTATGACGATATGAATAAAAGTGCAGCAAAGATAAGTGATCTTGGAGTTCCACAGAGATCTGTGTTAGCTTTATTAATAATTTTATACCATATTAATGTTTTATCACTCGGACAGATAGTGACACTATTTATTTTGAGAGAAAATGGAAAAAAATACTGATACGATTTACCACAGATGTTAAATACGATGCATAGTTGGACCAAAAGGTCACAAATTTAAAACACCAATGACCGCGAGGCGTGTAAACTATCACGTTTAAATTAAACTATATTTTATTATAATTTCAGAACAAAATATCACTAAGGTTTTTAATTAAGCAGCTAAGAAGATGCAAAATATATCCAAACTGTAATATACAGTGTGATTCTCAGTTTCGAACATATTTTACGTATATTAGGTAATATATAATTTTTTTTATAAGACTTACGAAAGGAGTGAACGTTGCAGACGGGCGTTGCCGACTACGAATACCTATTTGAACAATGAAAATAAAAAAACATTGTCTGTGAACTTAATCTCATGGGCAACACGTAAAAGTAAATTGTGTGGTACTCTAGCAAAATTTTAATCAAACATATTTTCATAATCGGCCATCTACTTCTACTTGTTTATATATTACTATATACTTGTTTATATTAAATTTATTTTTCAAGTTCTGAGCAGTCTATAAAGAATATTTAGTCGAAATTTTAACAGTTTTTATTTCTTATGGAAAAATGATTTCAGTCAAATTCGTTAAAATTTTGATGTCATAGATTTTGGCGTGTTTAAAAGTCTCCATGAGCGTGACATTAAAAAATGAACTGTTTTTGAGATACATTGTTAAAACTAGATAATTCATGTCATTTTAGATATTCAAGAATGTTTTACTATTAAACCATTTTGTGGAAAAAGTGCATGAGTCAAAAAGTGTTTACTTAAGTTCAATAATGGTATAGGAATTTTTTCAGAATTTTACGCCAACATTTGGATTTTCAGTATAAAATATATATACTGAATGTGCCACCCTAAAACTCTCGACTTCAGTTTTGAGTAAAAATGGTTATTTTACAAATTGATGTTACAATGCAAAAAAATGTTCGATCCCAGAAACGTTAAAGTGAGGTGCATGAAATGGGGAATTACATTCCAAATCGCATTTTTTTTTTTCAAATGTAACCATACGTCTACAATTTACAGTATAAAATTCAGTCGAACATGCAATATACACATGAGATAGAAACAATAAACAGAAATGCCAATATCTTTTATTTCCAAATAGCAGTTGCAGCTACCTTTGTTTTACTTAAAAAAAAAAGTTATTTTATGTTTTAAAATAAAGAACCTCGTCAAATCCTTATAGAAATTGATTTTCATCATAAGGAATATATGTCAAAGTAAAAACAGAAATCCTAACCTAATACACACCTAATTAGCTGTGAGTGTGGCTCTAAAGGAAAAAAAATTAGTGACTAAATAATAATAATTTGGCTGAAACTGTGAAAATGTGCTGGGGGTGCTGATAAAAAGTTCTCATGGGCCAAACTCTCTAAAATCTAGTCTGCGACCTCCACGGGACAAGGAAGGTTAACAGATGAACGTATCTGTTGAGCTTTCCTGTCCCGTGAAGGATGCAAACTAGATTTTAGGGTTTGGCCCATGAGAACTTTTGATCAGCTCCCCCTAAACTACCTTTTCACAAAGTTTCAGCCATATTCGCCGAAACCCAATTTGCATAAGAATTTGGCGTGGTCCTTTGTTTAATTAATTACTATGTAAATCAGAGCCTGATTCACTATGAAAAATGTCTCAAAAGACTTATCGCCCAAAATTTATTTTAAAAAAGGTTTTGGCCATTCTTATACTTAAAAAAATTATATTGAAATTCAAATATCTCGAAAAACACCGATTTTTCGAAAATTGTTCGTTTCAGAAAAGTTGCATGTATCTAAGGTAATATACAAAAAACATAAAGTTTTAAAATTCTTTAAAAAATATTTCAATATCGAATCAAAACAAAATTAGTAATTCTGGTAACTGAGATAAGTACTAATGATCATATTTATGGATTTTATGAAAACATTGCAAGCATATTGGAAGTTTCTTATCGGAAGCTTTGCAATATGTCCGTACCTTTTTCTTTCTAAGCAACTCTCTATCCTTTCTCCTGCTTTATTTTTCTTCTCTTGTAGTTTCGGACGCCTATTTCATGATGTCTTCGTTTGCCTTTGGAGGAAGTGGGAGTATGTTGCCTTTCTTTAAGTGTATTTTCAGCCTTTGCTGGAGGTGCCCTTGCTTGACAGAGTTCATACGTAATTGCTTTACAAAAGTCCAAAATGTTTCATAATATGACGTGGCTTTGTACAGAATCTATGAGTTGACAATTGGGGTGTTCAAAATAATCTCAATAGCTAATTTACGGTACCATTTGAGACTCTTTCTTAGAGGAATTTGATACTCTGTCATTTTGTCGGAAAGGTCTACTGCAGAATTTCCTGCATCATAGGCTTCCATAATCTCTTTGTTATTGTTCGTGTTTTTATTTCAACTGTTGAATCAGTATGTCTTGTTGATAGCATGAGTACCTCTCTCTTATCCCTCCATTTTACTACTGATATTCCATGATCATCTTCCATTCCGACTACTTCGCCATATTTTATCTTTTGGCTAACAATGATCTATTTTTTCGCTGAGTACCGACTGAATGTATTTGATTACTGGTCAATTGCTTGGCTAAATTTGCGCTTGTGTACCAATTATCGGTCACAAGAGTTCTGCGCAAATTCAGTATCGGTTCACAAAGTCTCATTACTGTACTAGTGGATGTCTTGGTCTAAATTTTTCCCAGCATAAATTTCCATGTTATATGTATGTTATATAATATTACACGCTATCTTATTGCGACTTAGCCATAATAAACCTTCACAGGTATATCGTATTTCACGATAACAGCTTCTCTTATTAATTGCTTATCTTCAAGATATCATATTACACCTTTGTTTCTCATAACTTGTGCAGACTGCAGAACTGCAATTCCTTTGTTATATATTTTGCTTACTCAGGTTCTGTATGTTATAAATATGACTAAACACGCTTTGTTGAATCAGTTATTAAACTCACTTAGAATGAAACACTTCTAATTATTGTATTATTCCTTCTCCAAGAGCCAACGTTGGCTCCAATTAAGTAAATAAATCTTTTTAAAAAGTCACTCATGTAAACCGTGATCTAACATTGGCGCAGTCGGTAGGATCCGTAAACATCATCAGAACAAGAAGCCTAACTGGTAGTGAAGCGTAAGAGAACAAGGAGAACATCTTCAGAAGGTGCCTAACTAGTACGTGTACATCTACGAGAACAAGGAGACCTTCCTCACTGGTGGTGGCGGATCCCAATCCCTTGACGGACGAAGAACCTACCCATGGAAACGAAACTAACGTAAGTCATTTTAAGAATCATCTCGTACCATTTTATTATTTTATTATTTTTCGCAACTTATTTTATTAAAAGTGTATTATACTGCTAATACACTCGGCGCACAAAGCCAGTTCTATTGTCAAAGTGAAATCCATTCCTTTACAAACGCAACGAAACAAGTTCATTTAATTTTAAGTTTATTTATTTTCGTATTATACTGCAAATACGAAACATTGTGTATTATACAGCTAATATACAATCCATTTACGCACGCAACGTAACAAGCTAATTTTAATTTAATTTAAGATCGTATCATACTGCTGATACGCAACCAATTTCTGTCCAAATAATATTTAAATACAAAAAAGCAAAATGCCAGATAGAGCTCAACCAGAGCCAGTTCAACCAGTGCCACCGGCACCAACCGAACAACAACTACAACAGCAACAACTACAACAACAACAACAACAACCTCAACCAGAGCAAATTGAGCCTTACAAGCTCTCTGAGATATTTTCTCTAATACCTGAATTCGATGGCAATGCCATAAATTTACAAACATTCTTAAATTCCTGTCATTGCGCCCAAAGCATGGCAATTGGAGATCAAAAAATTCTTTTGACCGTCCACATAAAAAATAAATTAAAAGGCAAAGCTGCCGAATTAATAAATTCGCGTAACCCTGGCACATGGCCAGAAATAAAAGCACTTTTAGAAACTCATTTTGGAGATTCTCGAGATTTAACGGCCCTAATTCAGGACCTGCAGCGCATTCACCAATTGCCAGGTGAATCCGCTCTAACATTTATTTCGCGTTTACAAACGCACAATGCTAAAATGCACGCCGCAGTGCAAAAGCAAAATTTAACCACAACGCAAAGAGCTGCACAATCAGATCTCATCGAAACGATGACCTTAAACAATTTATTAACAGGCTTAGAACCGAATTTAGGCCGCATCATACGTGCTAGCAATCCTCCTAGCATACTGAAAGCCGTAAGCAGAATTCGTAGAGAGCTACAACTCTCCTATTTCGAACAACAGAAATTTCCGAAAAATAGTCCGGTCAAAAATCCCACTTTACAACAAAAACGACCCATTTCAAATTTCCAACAAAAATTCTGTTCATTTTGCAAACGCAATGGACATGTCATAAGCGAATGCCGCACAAGGCAACAATCGCAAACAATGCCGTCAACTTCGCAAAATTTCCAACGACCAAATTACCCAGGAAATTCAAGTTTCCAAAACTTTTCACAAAACAATCAATTTATCCAGAGGACATTCCCTCAAAACGGCCAACCAAATCAACCACAGCAAAACAGGCCCTCAGCCATAAGACCGAACCCTAACTTCACACAACAACGACCATCCGCTATTCAGCCTAACCCGAATTTCAACCGTTTCAATCAACAAAAGGCTCATCATCTAAATTATGAACCTTACGAAAACCAATGTGATTATAACCAATACGATGACTACTCTTTCGACAATTATCAAAATTGCCAAAGTCAAAATGAATCATATGAAAATTATAATTTTGAAACCAATCAAAATATCCAGGAGAATTATACCGCTAATTCTCAGAACGAGCAATACGAGGATTATACTGCTAATCCTCAGGATTTTCGCTTAGATCCGGAGTACCCCACGGATACTCCAACGCAACAAACAGACCAATTCGAACCGATTACGGAACTAGAAACCCAAATACAAACTATGAACCTAAACGACAGTTTCGACCCAATGCTGAATTTCCCAGAACAGACGTTCATGTAAATACACTTTCTCATACCCTATTAACCGTAAACTCAAAAAATCTCTATTATATGAAAGACGCAACTGGTAAATTTAAAATCTTAATTGACACAGGTGCAGGCATATCAATTTTTAAACCTAAAACAGCTGAAAATTACAGACGTAGATCTCCTGAAAATGTAATCATACAGGGTATCACTGATCAAAAAAATCTATATCAACGAATCTGTTCTCATCCCCTTTTCAAATGAGTCACACAAAGTTTATATCTATAATCTAGATATAGATTTCGATGGATTATTAGGCGCAGACTTTTTAGAACATTACGAATGCCAAGTAGACTTTAAAAATAAACAACTAGTCACAAATTTTAAAACCGTACCATTATTTAAGGTCACTGAAGAAACTACAGTAAATTTACCTGTACAACCAACTAGTAACTCTAACATCAAAAACCAAAATCCAAATTTAGGCAATATCAAAAATTTAATTTCTATCGAACCTCGCATGGAAAAAATTTGTAAACTAAAATGTAACCTGCGAAATACCGAGGCTATACTGTTAGCCCAGGAAAACGAGAAAGTACGCTTACCAAATGCTATTGTCAAAATCGATAGCAATGGAGAATTTTTAACCTCAATTATAAACGCGAATGCAATACCAAAAACGGTAAATTTTTCTAACATAAAACTAGAGCCAGTACAAAAATTCAAATCAATTTTCAATTTAAACACTCAAAATTCTGACTCACACCTACAGACGGACAGATCCTTCGAAATTAGGAACGAATTGCGCTTGGATCATCTAAACGAAGAAGAGGCCGAAATAGTAACGCAGCTTTGTTTAGACTTTCAAGATATATTCTATTTGGAAGGAGACAATTTAACTTTTACTAACGAAATTAAGCATTCCATTGATACGAACGATTCAAAACCGGTTTTTACAAAATCATATCGCTACCCTCATATTCATAAAGAGGAAGTCAAAACACAAGTCTCTAATATGCTTGATCAAGGCATCATTAGACCTTCGATTTCTCCCTGGTCCTCTCCAGTTTGGGTTGTACCTAAAAAACTCGACGCCTCCGGTAAACAAAAATGGCGAGTTGTAGTGGACTACAGAAAACTTAACGAACTGACTATTGACGATAAATACCCGCTACCCAATATTTCCGACCTCCTCGATCAATTAGGCAAATGTCAATATTTTACAACTTTGGACTTCAACCAAATCACCAAATCGAGATTGATGCGAAAGATATTCAGAAAACTGCTTTCACAGTTGAAAATGGTCATTTTGAATTCGTAAGAATGCCTTTTGGACTTAAAAATGCTCCATCAACATTTCAAAGAGTGATGGATAACATTTTATTAGGTATCCAAAATGAACGATGTCTCGTCTACATGGACGATATTATTGTTTACTCCCCTACTATTCACGAGCATATTTCTCGATTAACAGAAGTTTTCAAAAGATTACAGAAAGCCAATCTCAAAATTCAACCCGACAAATGCGAGTTTCTCCGCAAAGAAGTCGCTTATTTAGGACATCTCATTACAAAAGACGGCGTAAAACCGAATCCTTCGAAAGTTGACGCTATTCTAAATTTCCCTCAACCAAAAAATCAAAAAGAAATTAAATCATTTCTAGGCTTAGCCGGATATTATAGGCGCTTTATCCCTAATTTCTCCAAGATAACCAAGCCCTTAACAAAACTACTACAAAAAGACGTACCATTTCTCTTCAACAATGATTGTATAAATTCTTTTCAAAATTTGAAACAAACATTAACGACAACTCCGATATTAATCTACCCTAACTTTGATGAACCTTTCGTTCTAACCACTGATGCGAGCGCATTTGCCGTCGGCTCAGTGCTGAGCCAGGGGCCTATTGGCAAAGATTTACCCATTGCCTATGCTTCTAGAACCTTGTGCAGTGCAGAAACTAAATATTCAACGATTGAACGCGAGCTTTTATCGATAGTATGGAGTGTAAAGCACTTTAGACCATATCTGTATGGTAGAAAGTTCAAGCTTGTCACCGACCATAGACCACTCACCTGGCTATTCTCTATAAAAGATCCAGGAAGTAGACTTGCCCGTTGGCGACTCAAATTAGAAGAGTACGACTATGAAATAATTTATAAACCCGGTAAAATCAATAAGAACGCGGACGCACTTTCCAGAATCAAAATTAATCATTTTTCCGAATGTTCCAAATTCTATTCAAAGGTTCTAGCCGCGAATGACGAAGAGTCAGACGACGACGAAAACCCAGACGATAACAACGAAATCACTAACGAACAAATTTCTCGAGAATTTGAAACTTTCACCAACCTATATAAAACAACATCTTTAATAGACTATTCAAAAATCAAAGCCTCAAACAAACAACTCTTATACCGAGAACATAAAGATATTATAACCTTCTTCCAACAAAATAACTTACAAGGCTTACATCACAAAATTATCGAGGACATATTCGAAGAAAACCCCGAATTTCATAACGATAAAATCAATATTGTATCGAGCAAAACAGTCAGACATAGGAGATATTTTATCATCCCTCTACCTTTTGATATCGAATCTGTAATTGAACATCTATTTTTGGTATTATTTAAAAATCAAGATGTCCTAGACCTCTCTAAGACATACTTTGTCGAAAATAATTTAGACCTCCCCATACTTGAAATCCTATCATTCATTTTTGCAGAAAAAGACTTAAAAGTAGTAATTTGTCAAGATATCGTCAGAACTGCCGACGAAGATGAAATTCCAATTATATTGGAGCAAAATCATTTTGGTAAAAATAATCTACATCGCGGAATAAATGAAACGATTAGAAGAATCAGAGAAAAATACACTTGGCAAGGTCTAACTAAAGACGTTGAAAATTTTATAAAAAATTGCGAAACTTGCCAAAAGACTAAAGTATGCCGGAAAAACCTTAATAACCCTCTAGTCGTCACAGAAACCCCAAGAACACCATTCGAAAGAATTAATATCGATTTATTTGAATTCCCAACTCGAAATTACGCTTTAACTATTCGCGACGAGTTAACTAAATTTACACAAGCCTATGCAGTCCCGGACAAATCCGCAAAATCCGTCGTAAATACCTTGTTGTTATACTTTCAACATTACGGCACCCCGCTAAGAATCCATTGCGATTACGGTGGCGAATTTGACAACCGTTTGCTCAAAGATCTCTGCACCCTCTACGACATAAAACTGACGTATTCAAGTGTAGGACATCCCCAATCGAACGGATCCATAGAAAGATTTCATGCTACTCTAGCTGAAATGATAAGAATTCATAAAACTGAAAATCCGAACGAACATCCTTTCACAATTTTACCATATGCAGTAATATGCTATAACAATTCAGTAAATAAAACACACGGTTTCACCCCATACGAACTTGTATTTGGACATACGTCCAACAGACCACCTGAAACTTTGTATAACCAAAAAGAGTTAATAACCAAATACGTTAGGGATTTAAACAACAGAATATCTCACTACTATAAAATAGCCCGTAGTCGAACGCAAGCTCAAAAGGAGAAAGCGAAAGTTCGCTTTGATAGAAATGTTCCCCAAAAACGACCCGAATACAAAATAGGTGACTTAGTTTACGTAAAAGAATCACAAATCAAAAACAAATTGCAAAACAAATTTAACGGTCCTTTTAAAATAAAAGAAATTTTTCAAAATTCTGCTACCTTATTAAACCTCGAAACGAAACAAGAAACCAAAGTAAATTTTGATAGAATGAAACCATATACTGAAAATTAAATTTATTTTCAGGTTTCTCCTGCTGTTCGGATCAGCACTCTGTCAATACAAAATTATCCCAATCAATAACACCGTTGGTGTATACTACCACCAAGACACGGACATCGTGGTGACAAATGACAAATGGACTCTACTAGTGCATAAAAACATTTCATCCCTCAAACTAGCTTTTGACAAAAATCAAAATATCTTAGACAGAATCCTGTACACTCTCCATAATGGTGATCATAAGTCAATTATTTTTACGAGTGAAATTAAAACAGACTTTAACCTTTTAACACAAATATCCAACTCTATAAAAATGAAATTTGACGAAATCTTTTCAGATACAAAAAGATATAAACGAGGAATACTTAACGGTATCGGTACAATATTCAAATCCATAACTGGTAACCTAGATGCTGAAGATGGCCAGTACTATACTAATTGTATAAATAAACTAAATAATGACGAACATCAATTGGAAAACTTAATCAAAAATCAAATTTCAGTTACAACTTCTGTTATTAAAAACTTCAACTCGACTATACAAAAATTACAAATTGACGAGGAAACCTTTAACAAAGATCTCGAAGAAATAGAACACACAATTCAAACAATGACTCAAGCTATCGAGGCTGCTCACATAAAACTAAAATTTTTATACATTTCCGAACAATTAATGGCAAGCTATTTGTATATCGAAGATAATTTAAACGACATTCTAAATTCAATAACATTTGCCAGACTAGGAATCATTCACACGTCAATCATAACCCCTAATCATTTGGTAACAGCATTACAAGAAATTTCACAGAGCTTACGAAGGAACAATTTGCCTCTCCCCATTAAATTATCGGCAGTTGCTAAGTATTTGGATATTATTGAATTACAAGCGTTTCAAATGGATTCTAACTTAGTATTTGTTTTAACAATACCACTTGTTGAACCCCAAAATTATAACACCTATCGCCTATATCCTATCCCGATACTTGATAACAGAACTGGTCTACATCACATTTTATCTATTTCACAAAAATATATCGCGAGAGATGATGATTCTTTGATGTACATACCTATACAAAATTTGAAAGAATGCAAACCACTTTATTTTGGAACCAAACTATGTTCGAACCTGTTTGCCTATCCTATCGACCAAAATGCCATATGTGAAGCCAGAATACTAAAACCATTGCCAAAACTTCCAGAGAACTGTCAAACTTCCTTCATTATTAGTCAGGGATACAACGTCCAAGAACTTGAAGACAACACATGGCTAGTAATTAATTCCGAACCACTTCACATTACCATCAACTGTCCAAAGAGAGAATCCACAACAGAGTTAATCAACAAAAATTCCATCATCAAACTACAACCAGGATGTTACGCCTATGCAGGCATTACTAGAATACAAGCCAGTGCCAAAGACTTTTCCGAAATTAAGGACAATTCACATCCTATCCAAATTCCTTTTGAATGCTGTAATCACATGCCCGACAAAATCGAAATTCCAAAATTAAAACCTCTCAAATTAAACAATCTCGACGTAGAAGACCTAGATATTGCTAAAAACAAATTGGACCAATATTCCAAAGACTTGGATGACCTCATAAATGAACCTTTTGTGACCAAACACATATCTTGGTTCACATATTTCATAATCACTCTCATCATCCTATTAGTTCTACTTTACATAACTTGTAAATGCAGAAGAAGAAGATGTGGAGCATTGCGAATCCAACCCTCAACGGATAACCCTCCTTCACCTCCTTCAGAGCGAAGCAGAGTATTTACCAAATTTCCTAGACTGATCCCTCCAAGAAAGCGACCCGGTATTAGACCTCAAGAAGAAGAGGACATCGAGTTAACATAGACTTTCATGTGGAGTTTTACCCTTGTCTATTAATTTAGACTATTGTATTTTATCCTTATTACGTTATGTAATGTTTTATTATCGCTTACCAATTTTAACTTTTACATTATTTTATTATTTTGCTTTGTATTCATTCAACATTGTTTCAATTTATTTTTGCATTATATTCATTTAACATTTTAACAATTTTCAAAAGTTGCTGCATAACATCAACTTTTTTATTAAGGGGGAAGTTGTTATATAATATTACACGCTATCTTATTGCGACTTAGCCATAATAAACCTTCACAGGTATATCGTATTTCACGATAACAGCTTCTCTTATTAATTGCTTATCTTCAAGATATCATATTACACCTTTGTTTCTCATAACTTGTGCAGACTGCAGAACTGCAATTCCTTTGTTATATATTTTGCTTACTCAGGTTCTGTATGTTATAAATATGACTAAACACGCTTTGTTGAATCAGTTATTAAACTCACTTAGAATGAAACACTTCTAATTATTGTATTATTCCTTCTCCAAGAGCCAACGTTGGCTCCAATTAAGTAAATAAATCTTTTTAAAAAGTCACTCATGTAAACCGTGATCTAACCTCCTTTAGAGAATATTATTTAGGTATTAAGCAAATCACAACTTACACACTTTTTTATTTATTACGAAATTACCTACTTTCTGTATATTGTTGCCCTAATCTGGGCACGGAAATATACTAGTCAGGTAAATACTTTAAAGCACTCATTATTGGAGAAGTCAAAACAACTACTCTTCTAGCTAATACTGACGAAGTATTGAATTACATCAAGAATAGACTTGTAAATAATGAATGAATGTTTCTATACTCTACTGATGAGAACTAACGAGTTCGAAAAAACTTGTACAACTTTTCTAGAGTTGAAATAGAAGGTAAGGTTCAATAATTCTTGACAGAATTTCAATAAATGATTTAAGTATTTTCAATATACTTTTTTTGCCTTAAAATGCTAGGAATCCTATCATGTAATTCAATACTTCGTCAGTATTAGCTAGAAGAGTAGTTGTTTTGATCGGTTCTCCAATACTGAGTGTTTTAAAGTGTTTTCCTAAGTAGTATATTAGCGTGACCAGATTAAGGTACCAATATACAGAAAGTGATAGTTTCATATTAAATAAAAAAGTGTGAATGGGCTGAATTTAAATACATAATTTAAGTATTTTCAATATATATTTTTTTCTTTAAAATGCTAGGAATCATATCATGTAATTCAATACTTCGTCAGTATTAGCTAGAAGAGTAGTTGTTTTGACTGGTTCTCCAATTATGAGTGCTTTAAAGTATTTACCTAACTAGTATATTTGCGTGCCCAGATTAGGGCAACAATATACAGAAAGTAGGTAATTTCGTAATAAATAAAAAAGTGTGTAAGTTGTGATTTGCTTAATACCTAAATAATATTCTCTAATCATGATAAAGCAAATAAATAAAAAATAATTAGTTCTATAAATATAACCTCCTTTGCTGCGTAGCTTGAACATTTTTATGCCATACCTGTGCCTCTTATTCTTCAGGTATTGACGTATAACTAGTCTGCCTCTAAAAGGAATAAATGATTTGTCAATGCAAACGGTTTCCGACTCGACGGTTAGTAGACATTTTTAAAATTATACACCACTTTCTCAATAAGTGCCTGTATTTTATTAAGGCGGTCATTGTTGATATGTTCGTCATTGTTGGAAAAATGGACTATCCTGGGAAGCAATTCAAACCGATTATGACTCATGGTATCAGAAGCATCGTGTTCTTGAAAATTTTTTCTTGGTCCCAGTAGTCTGAAATGTTTGGCATTTTTACTATCCCCATATATGATATCAGACCAAAAAGTCTTTTATACAGATCAGTTGAACTCCAAAAATATAGCCTGGAGTGTGATACAATGTCACCGCCACCCGTCAATCTTTCAGTAGCATATATATTCGTTTGATCAACAATATGTTTGAAAATATTTTCATATACTAAGACATAATAGAAATCTTCAGGATTTCCACCTGACAACATACCTGCTATATGTGGATCAACACCAGTGTCTTTTACAAATGCCATCAGTTGAGGTTGTTTACTAACTGGTAGACTCCATTGACCAGGTGTAGTTAGAGGAACAGGTTGAGGATGAGGCGATGGAGTTGGCGATCAATTTTGAAATTGCCTAGAGATGGGATGAGGACCTTCTAGATTGAGGTGTTGGTACCAAAGCAGAATTTGAGTCATTGTCGTCACTGCTTGTATTTTCTGAATGCTGTTATCATCTCTATAAAAAAACGCTGAGTACATGATGGTACTCACAAAAGATATCCTATAAAAGTAATGAGTTATTTTATTGAGAAGCGTTTATGACCGTGACAAGAAAATACCGCGCCTTAGTTTTTATAACAATATATTTATAATAGTTATAGTCACTTTCAGTTAATTGTTGTTTTCAGTTGTTACTCTTATTATTACTCAAGCTCAAAGTTTTTTAGTGACTCCTGATATTATAATTATTCTAAGTGAAATTGTGAACGTTTTGGTGGGGATCGTTGAAATATTCGCCATTAAGAATGTTTACTTACACATCAAAAATAAAATGGAGCAACCTACCTATAATGCTCATGCTTCTTACCAAAATTGTCTCCTAGCTCTTCATCTGACATGTTTGCGAAATACCGGGCCAATTCTCCATCACTAAGAAAGCTACTGTCTCTTTTTTTTTTCTAGACATATTGATAAGTAAAACCTCACAAAAACACCTTGAGTCGTATCACAACAACAGGTTCAGGTGGTCTTATAGTGAGAAATGAATCGTGCTGGCGGCGGTTTAGGGATTTTCTGCCGTCCCTGTTCATAGCGCCATCTAGGTTTATTAGACCGAGTTGCATTTGGTGTTTTTTTTTGACTCGTGCGAAATTTTGAAAATTTCAGCTATTTTTGTGCCTTACCTATATAATTCCATAAATGGCACCAAATAGCGCCAATGCAAAATGTTGGTCCCCACATCTTGACAACTGAGTTAATATATAATACGTAAAATACTCATGGCAGTCAACGTGTTAAGTTTGAAACGGCTCGGTGCAAACCGGTTGAAGTCGGTATACTCACCGGTGAATTTTGAAAAGTACCACCCTCTGTGAGTAAAAATTGGAGACAATATTTCTTTTATCGAGGATTTGGCGAAGGTGCCTTTGTAAAATTTCACCGAATTTGCTAGAATTGGTAGTTAGCTATTTTAGTAGTAGTTAATACCGAATCTGATCTCAAAAATTAATAATTCAAAACGGTAAATCCAATATGGCTGCGGTAATTGCAGGATGTTTGCAGATTTACGTGAAATTTGATAATGAGACTGACGTTAAAGTTTCAATATTCAAAACGATGGTTATATTCTTTTACTATGTAGAAACTAAAAAAAGACGTCACTAAAAAGGGTTCAAAACATTTTTGAAAAAAATTGAATTGATTTCAAAAAAGGTCGTTAAAAAATATGAAATAAAATTTCACCGTCGGCGTCGATGGGGTCGATGGGCGACGATGAAATTTTAGTTGATGATTCTTACGGCCCTTTTGAAGGAATATTTTTTCAAACATTTTTTTTGCTATAAACCCGCGTGTGCATATTGCCATTTAAAGTTGCGATATAAAAGATGTCATTTGATTTAAATAACTGATCATAATCATTTGATTTGACTTATCTCTGATCATAAGAATTATGATATTGATGTCATAAATGATAATATTACTTATTTTTATTTAGATATAACTAGTGTTTTTTGTAATCTTAATAATTATTATGTTATTAATCATAAAATACTTACTTGTTCTGAATTGCAATTCACTATACAACTGATAACAGTACATCAATGAGTATAATACAATGCTAAGAGATATAAATTGATAATTATTAAGCTGCTCACACAAAAATCTATATCTCGATAATTTTTTTTATTACGGGTTGCGGTTTTCAAGACCCGCTGTTGCCACTGTGGGAGATAGGAATTGAACCCTGTACATGATAGACAGCGTGACCAGACGTGCTCCCTACACAACACTCTTTAGCCCACTGCGCTATCATGCAGGTTAAAAATCATGATCTTTTTGTAACAATTTAAATATAGCATCTTTTTCTTCCTATAAAAAGCAGATATAGTATCACAACTTGTTCCTGCATGTATCAATATTCATTGGTCCGAGATTTTCTTAAATACGTCTGATATTGTACCACTTTTCTTTGGTTGGTTGGTTGCTAAATAGAGCTGTTAGTTTCGTTGGAAAAGTTGTGAATTACATATTCTTTATTAACTATAAGCAAATTGTTCTTGGGATCTACGGTCTCAAAATCGACAAGGGAGGGGGGGGGATCGACTAAAGAAAAACAAAAACCAGATTCTTGTGTATAATTTTCTGCCAAATTCGAATTTCGAGTTCGACAATTAATAATAATAATAAATGTCTTTATTAATCTATACATAGCAATTTAACAATTACAATATTATTCAACAAGAAAGAGTATTAATAACTCCTATATATTTAATAATAGGCGCGATTCAGTTGTATAACTGCTCTCGAACCTCGATAAAAATTATAAATAAAGTGGGAAAGTGTTGTAACATATTAATTAAATAACATTAATGTGTTGAAGATTTATAGATTAGATATATACGTATTAAGAAAATATCTAGTGTAAACCTTACAAAAAATAAATTCATATATATTCACATACCTACTCATACACAAAAATTACATAAAAAGTGACTTAGGTACGGCAGCACTTATTGTATCTTCAAATGGTTTTTTGAAGATATTTTTTAAACTTATAAAATGTAATAGTCCGTGAACCCCCACCTATGATTTTTTCCCATCATTTTATACATTTGGTAAGCTGTTATTGTACTCTTCGCACTGACATTCAATTTTCGTAGCGATATGTGATGGTCGAATGGCTAAAGTTTCGCCTTGCAATCCTACCACAACCTACCATTTCCCCACCTTTGATATTTCTTCAACTTTATCTTTCTTATCATTTCTATTCTCTTTCTTTATGTTCTATTTTTATTCTCTTTTTTATTCTTTTTTTCGTCCTCTTTTTTTTTATCAAAAATTCCCTTAAACCCCATCCTTTTTCCACCACATTTTCCTGGCGTCAGGGAGACCACCAGGTCGGCAGTTCTCGTACGGGTTTTTTCGTTTAGCTTTTCACCTGAGTCAACAGCCCTAATTTATTCAGTGCTACAACCAGTGATTAGTTGCTAACTTTTATATGAATTAGTTTTAGGTCCATGTGGATAGCATTTTTTAATTTTATTGTTAATTTTTAAATCCGCCACAGGCGGATAGGAGTTTTAACATTGTTTTATTAATTATTATCGTTTAGCCAAACCGTACCCGCCCCGTCCAACCCGACATTCACCACGGCCGTACGCGCCGTGTTTGTCTGGTTGCCTCCGGGCCAGGTTTCGGGTGAGGTGCATCGTAAAATTTAAATTTTTAAATAAATATTTCTTGCTTGTTTGCTTGCCTTACAATCCAGAGATCTCGTGTTCGAATCCCACACAGGTAGGATGTTTTTTTTCAATTTTTTTTTCATATATTTCTTTCACAACAAAGATGGTATCACAAAATTTAGGATGTCCAAAAACTAATATTATTTACAAGAAAACTGCGAAGAGTATCCTATAGAATGTGTTACAATTATATAAAAAAAGTCAGTAAATTGGCGAAGAGTATACCTACGTTTTTAGCTTGTTTTATTTATGTAAGTATTCAAGATATCTTAAAATTAATTGGCATACCAATACAGTGGATAGACAGTTTATGACCACTTTTTGAATCTGCAGTAAGAAAGTATAAGTGTAATTTGACATAAACAAATAAACATTTAGTAGAGTAAAATCTGGAAGTAAAGTCGCTTAGTTTTCGAGAAAAAAAAAACCGGCGTAGAACCAAACCAGACTTAGTGGGATTCTTTAGTAAGATAATCGTGTATACGAAATCGTTTTTTACGACATTTTTCGGTGGTCGAGAACTTTTTTATTTCGGAAAAACTCAAAAAAATAGATTTTTAATGAAATATGTTTTTTAACGTCTCCACCGCTATATCTCTGAAAATATTTGTGCTATCAAGCTATTTTTTTTTTTTAGATTAAAGTAGACACAATAGCGCTTCGAAAAACGTCCCACGTGAACCAGATTTATTTTTTTTTATGTTGGTAAAATAATAGGAAACTCAAACTTGTTATTTTCAGTAGCGTAATTTTAGGCAATCGAGAAAAAAGTTTATTTATGAAAATTTGTATATACATGCTGCGTACAAATTGAAGCCAATAGTTGAAAAAAGTTTTTAGGATAAAAATTTTTCATGTCCCGTTCATAGTATTGAGTCAGCGATTTTTTTTAACGGGCCAAAGTCATATTCTTGCGCGCTCGGCTGTAGGAAGCCTGCCGACTGCAACGATCTGACGATCCCGGTCGGGGTGTATATAATAGTTTAACTTATATCAATAGGTACAAAACCAGTAGTGATCAAAAGCATCTAGGGGATCAATATTATTGTTCGATATTTCATATATTGTACAGCAGTATTGATCATATGTTGTTAATATTAAGAAATTGTATAATAAATATTAAATAGACTCCTTTTAATAATAAAAAGACAGGTGGTAGTAGTACAATACCTAGAGGTAAAAAATATGCAAAACTTCGAAGTAATGTCATATTGAACGGATTTCGTTCATTTTTGGCAGTATAATAGTAAATGGTTCACAGAAAAGTTTCTATATTGAGCGGGGGGCTGTTAATTTATAGGGGGTGGCACTTAAAAAATATATGAAGTACATCATATTTTAAGAAGAAAAGGTTCTATGCAATTTTTCATATAAATTAATAGTTTTTAAGTTATAACGACTTGCGATTTTAGCTTAAAAAAAGGTATTTCTAAACGGCTTTCGTCAAGTATCTCAAAAAGTATTACTTTATCGAAAAAATGTTATAGACCAATTACAGAAAGTACAAACTGGGAATTAATTATATTTTTTATTTATTGATGTAGGATTAATAATTTCGGAGATATTTAAGTTTACATTTGGCATCCAAGTGTTCGTAAGATAACTATTTAGAGTGAGAGTTAAATATCTCAGAAACACTGACACCTACGCCAAGGATACTAATAGATACAACAATAGGTTATTAATTAAGCTCTTAACTATTTTTTTATTTGTTTATGTAGCATAAAAAACAAAGAAGTTATGACCGAAGCAATGTCCGGTCTACACATTATTTTAATAACAACGTCGCCATTTTGCTACTGCAATTAGCCAGTAATTAAAAAAAAAATGAATTTCAAACACGGTTTCTCATTAATATGCAGCATGACGCAGTTGCTCAATTTTTTTGGTTCGTATACAGCACTTGCTTTAGAAAAAATACAGTTTAAACTATAAAGGTATTTTCGATAAAACGCATTTTTTTTCCTATTCCAAATATCTCAATAAATATTAGTTTTGTTCAAAAATGTGTAGAGACCAAAAATAAAGCTCATAAACTAATAATGAATTTCGCTTGTTTATTTATTTACATAGATTTAATAGTTTTGGAGATATGAGTTTACAAATGGCATCCGAACGTTCATAAGACGAAAAATGCAGTTTAAATGTTAAATATTTCGGAGATTGTGACGCATGCTAAGAAAGGAAATTAAAGACAATTAATTGCGCTTTCAAATTATTTTTTACTCGTTTTGTTACTCTAATTAGCCAATAATTTAAAAAAATTATCTCAAATACAGTTTTTTGTTAAAATGTAGCATTACCTAAATGCTCAAATTCTTTTTTGGTCATTTAAAGCACTTGCTTTAGAAAAAAATGCATTTTAAACTTTAAAGGTAATTTCGAAACCCTTGGATACCAAATATAAACTTAAATATTTCCGAAATTATTAATCCTACATCAATAAACAAAAAATATAATTAATTCCCAGTTTGTAGGGTGCTTTCTGTAATTGGTCTATAACATTATTTCGATAAAGTAATACTTTTCGAGATACTTGACGAAAGCCGTTTGAAAATACCTGTTTTAAAAGCTTTTATTTTAAGCTAAAATCGCAATTTTAAAAACTAACTAAAAACTATCAATTTATGTGAAAAATTGCATGGAACCTTGCCTTCTTAAAATTTGATTCTATTTCAGCTCCAATAAATATATTTTTTTTTAAGTGCCACCCCCTGAGAGGGGGTGGCACATTTTTTCTGAATGATATCTAATTTTTTAGATGACAGTAAGCAACTCCACCCCAACCTAGAATGCCATATATTAATCTATATTCAACTAACGCTACGCGACTAATCTGACCAACCCTGCATGCGAGGTGTATTAATTGCGTCCCAATGTCGCGTTTAGCGCTGATCAAAAAAATCGGTACACTTTAGGAAAAAACATATTGTTTCAAAAACTTTTGTGATTATTAGGCTTTATTTTCTTCGCTGCATGTATGCAAATATTTTCAAAAATAAAAAAGTTTATCGATTGGTGAAGATTTCAATACACAAAATATGTATTTTTAGTTTATTTGATTTTTAAAGAAATGAAAGTGTGAATTGTGCCCAAACCGTTTATATTGGTAAAAGCGCTACAGTGTGTGCTTTAATTTGATACAAAACAATTTTCGGTACCTTTAATAGTTTTAAAGATATGGCGGTGGAAACAAAAAAAAACAATTTTCTTTAAAAATACATTTTTTTCACTTTTTATTGATTTAAAAAGTTCGAGACCACAAAAAAATGTCGTAAAATATGATTTCATATGCCCGGTGACATACTCAAAGGAACCTAATATGTTTGACCTGGTTCTACGCCAAAAAAAAAAACGACACGATAGACTTACGAAATCGCTGCTCTAATTATTAACATTTTTAAAAAATGGGAAAAAAATCCGGCAGAAGCTAACTGACCTCTAGAGTGGGTGGAACGGGTCGGCATACTGACCGGAAGTGGTCATTTTTTTATAGTGTTAATATATTTTAGTATTCGAGCAGCACGGGTATTTTAAACACTAATAACATTAATTTACCGTTTAAATGTATGAAAATGATCTCTCGAAAAGAGTAGTTTTGTGTTGGGGTATGATTATCATGTCTTTTCCTCGTATTGTTAGATTATGGGTATCTGTTCTATATCTAATTTTTTCTGTTAAGTAGGTAGGTCTGTTATTGCGTATTGCGAAATCGGAGAAAAAGTTAGAAAAACATGAATGTATTTTATTGGAATAATTAAATATATTACCAGAAAATACTAGTAATTATTTTAACTATTACATAAATCTAAATAATTACTAGTATTTTCTGGTAACATATTTAATTATTCTATTTTATAGAACTTTTACGATGTAAGGAATTTGCATTTGCATTTATAGGCTAGGCAGCATAGGGTTTGTAGGCGAATTAATTGTCGGAAAGCTGGAAATGGTTTTGATCTTTTCATTTGCGTGTAAAAAGGGTTTTTTAAAGTTTGCACCAAATTTCTGATTGTGCTGTAGGACGGGCGTCCCAAAAACCTCGGTATTTTAGGACCTTTTTCAGTTTTTTTACCAATAACTCCTAAATTATGCATTTCTCGGAAAATTTTATTCTTTTATAAATTAAAGCACATAAAATTCTACGTCGATTGAGTACCATATACTTTAAAATGTGCAAAGTCGTTAGGAAGGTATGCGAAGTCAAAAACCGACGATAGTTTTCATTTAAGAAAAAAAATGTGTTTTTTACATATTTTCGCAACGTAAAATGTAATATATGAAATATATAATGTAATAATATGTGAATATCCTATAATATTATATCGTGTATCAAAGTTAACTGGTCAATACTTATCATGGTCATTACTTGGTGGTGAATTCCTGGATTTTAAAATAAAAGCGCACATTGTGATTAAAACGTTAAATAATTAAAACGTTAAAAATCGACTGAAAGTACAAAATGCTTTGATGGTAAATTTTGATGTGTGGGTAATTAACAAAAAAAGTAGAGTATACAAAATCATGTAAATACAACATCAATTAAGTTTGCTGCGTTTGGAAGTAGAAGCTGAGTGAAGCAATTGGTCCAATTTATGATCCTCATCATCCAGGTCTTCTAATTCGTCATCATCGACAGGTAGTATTACTTCGTCGTCATTGAAGTTTGGTTCGTCATCAATTTCATCTGGTATATTGGTACAGGACGCACCTCTGCAATTATAGCATATTGGAGAACATTTCATTTTCATTCCTAGCGTGAAGGAATAATATATTTTCCTTCACTTTATTTGACATTTTAAAGTGTGTCGGGGAATAGAAAACGGTCTCTGATTTTCCTTTTCCAGGCTTCACGACAAACAACCGATCACTATTAGGAGCTAACGCAGTAATAAGTACTAAAAGATCTATATCTTCTCCTACCACAATCACACATTCGGAGTGTGTAGAATTTTCTGTAGCCCTTCTGACAATGGTTGTGTCGGCATCCTCTGCAGCTTGTTCGACAGCGATGTTTTCATCTGCAAATTTCCAAATCAGCATTGCGATGAATCGTTTCTTGTTCCCTTCATTCGAGAGAAATTTATTTTTTGAAATTGTCAAAAACATTGTTTCTTTGTAGGGTCGTCTGGATAGCCATCAAATACTATGATTGATCGCGCCCCAAAGTATTTTTTGACATAATCTACGTATTTGTTGAGAACTGAACAGAACCTTTCTCTCAACTCCCACGGCACTCGATGAAGTAGGAATCCACCGTCAATCACATAGAGAGCACTTTCGATGTTTGACGGAGTATCCACTGGATCAAACAAATCATAGAAATACATTTACGTGATTTTCTCATTCCTTGTTCATCAAATAAAGATGGTGGCTATGGAGCCAATTCAGATATAAAGTAATTTCTCAGTTAGGATTCCGTTTTTTTATGAAATGAGATTCTCCTGAAAATAGTGTATAGGTCTACTGGCACTACTTCGTCATGCAACTTTACACTGCTGGTGAAGCCTCGCATTGGTAACACTCTTTTCTTTCTGGAGAACTTCACTTCACCAAAATTGCTTAATAATGCCAATAATGCTTTTAAGACTTGAAGTTCCGATTTGGTCTGACAGATGTCGATTTACGTTTTCATCCCCTACAACTCCTTACTATTTTAAAATACTGCACCCATAGCCTAGCAGTTGCTCCTCTAGACTCCAACTCCTCAAGTTTGGTTATTTTTTGAACATGCATATCGTCCATACCACTTGACTTAATTTCTAGTATGTGCTCATTGGATGTAGCATTTTGTGTACTTTACTTTATAAAAGAGTAAAATTTTTTTAGAAGTGCATCGTTTAGGAGTTATTAGTGAAAAACTGAAAAAAGTCAGAAAATTTAGGGGTTTTTGGGACACCCCTTATACAGCAAACTTCAAAAAACTCCTTTTACATGCAAATAAAGAGATTAAAATGATTTCAAGCTTTCCGACAATTATTTCGTCTACACCACCTTTTTTGGCCTATGTTGCCTGGCCTATTAATTATTATGTATTTTATTATTTATCGCTCAATATCCCGTTTGCTATTAGAGATATCGAACTTACATTTTGACAAGGTATTTTTTCAACCTTTTCCTTAGCTACAATAGTTAAACGAAAAGTTCTTTTCGCACGATATATTTTTTACGAAATATAAAAACCGGATCATTTCGTAACAAAAGTGCATCATAAAATGTAGCATGCGATAGACTATTATTAAAGTTAGAAGAGTGCTGCACGGAAGTAAAGCAGGATTTAAAGCTCATACACACTCCTTTTATTTATTTATTTTTTTAATTTTTCCACACTGGAGCTGGTAACAAAGCGTCACTATCACACTGGTAACGGCTGTTACAGGTAGTCAACAAATATTTTTCTCAGTTTTTTTACCGACTTCATAAAATTTTAAAAAGGAGGAGGTTCTCAATTCGACCTGTATGTATGTTTTTTTTTTTAAATATTTGTTCAATCATTACTTATAGATTCTCTTAAGCGATTTCTATTAAATCTTCTCAAGTTGTGAGGTACGAGATAAGTACTGAGTGGGAAATTAAAAAAATATATATTTTCATGTTTTTCCGAGCTTTGACAAAAATATACTTTTTTCTCCAATTTCGCAATTTCGAATTAATTGGCGAACTCGAACTTCGAATGTGGCAGAAAATTTTACGTAAGAATCTGTTTTTCTTTTTTGTTTACTTTTTCGGCCTCTCTCCTTTGAAATGCATTCTAGCGAGCGTTAGATTGATTACCATACTATACGTAAAAAATTCAAAATACTTAATAACTCAATGTGATACATCGTATGATAGCTTATTACAGTAGAAACCAGTCTAACTCAACGTTTTAATTTGCATAAGCAACTTGACGTCGTTTTTTTGAACGCTCGCTAGTGAATAAATAAAATATACAATGCATGTTTTAATAAACTGTGTGGAAGACGATGTTAAGTCCGCATCAGGTGAAGATTTGTGAATAAGATAATATGATAAATTTATAGCAGCGGTTAAAACTGTTTTATTTACGGATATAAGGTACAAGAAATCAAAAGGAACACATATAACGAAATTAGTAAAACTCATATGGTAGCTATTTATAGAACGTATGCAAAAATCTTCGCACTAAAATAGCACATAGTGCATTCATTGTATTAGTATGATAGTTAGAGGTAAAACGACTTACCTTAAGGAAGTTCAATCCTCAATTATACGAGATGGCCCCGGCCTCGAGATCACAAATCACAATGTAGTTTATGTTTCTCTGCTCTCTAGGAAGTATTGTTTTTACGAAAGATAAATAAACTGATTTATAGTCCTGTCCACCGTAGGTCCCATGTCACGTTCTAGGCTATTGACTATGTACAAAAAAAAAGAGGAAGTAAGGAACAGTTATTGCGTTAAAGGGTTTTTATTGTTTCATCCGTTTGTTGGTCATCTAAATATGATAAAATCACAAAATGCTATTAAATTTAGAGGTGCATTTTTGAGAACGAGGTGTTTTTTTCAATACAACTCATCAACTAAGCGGAATGCTCGGCGGAATTCAAGAGAATAATTAAAACAGTACTTTTTTGTAGAAAATTGAATTTCCCATCAAAATACTATTTTTTTGTAATTGTAAGCATAAACAAATCGGTAAAAAATGTGAAAAATCGCGAAAAAAGTTTTTTTCACAGGCTGTATGTAAAATTACACCACTGTTGTAAAAATATATGCGCAATGTGATGTGATTTTATGTATACTCTTATAATTCTACGGCGTAATTGCACATGAAGGCCGTAATTGTACAATGTGATTTTACACGAATTTCTGAGTTTTGTTGGCATAGTTACGTGGAGGCCATAACTTTACAACGTGATTTTACGCGAATTCCTGTCAATTTTTGTTGTAAAGGGAAAAGCACGTAAAATCTGCCCCCAAACAAAATTTTGTTTATCAACTATTTGAAAATTTGATTTTTCCAAAATTTTTGCAGCCACCATATTGGAGGAGTGGTGGGGGGTTTTTAGATTTTCGTTTTTTAAAATTTTCTCGGATACCGTTGTACGAAAAAATCCGAAAAAATTCACAGTTATTACTTACATGTTGGACTATTTACCCAATTTTTTTCATAATTTTTAAATGCAAATTTCGTATGCAAGAAAAATTTGCAAATTTTTGCATACAATTTTTTGGCACTTTAAGAAAGAAGGCCACTCTGAATTTTTCATCGTAAATTACTCATTTATCAAGGATTATTCTCAAATTATTTTCATATTTTTAAAAAATGTGGAAGATAGTTTAAAAAACTAAAAACTGCATTCCCGACCATTCTCTTATACGCGCCTCACTACCATTTGGACGCATGTCTTGTTAACAAATATACCGGATGTTTCATTAATAATTGGACATACGCTAACTGGAGAATCCTTAGTCCAAAATATGAAGATTTAACCTGAAACACTTAGGTAAAATGTGCCTCTTTACTGAGATACAGGGTGTCAAAGTTTTTTCTTTTTTTTGCAATATCTCAACTACCTCTTGACCGATCTTCTCCCAATTTGGTAAGGAAACATTTTTTAAGCTAAGAAACAATAATTTATGTATTACATCACGTTAGGCACGTGGAGGGCGCCTCATGACCTGATGATGAATATTTTTTCTCTTTCTTTTTATGAAACGTAGTGGCACTTTTGACTAGAAAATCTCATGCAGGAGTCATTTCTACGTAAAAAAGGTACACTTGATAGAACTTGATAATTCCAACCGTTTTCGAGAAAACTGCCGCATAGATTTCGTCTTAGTTCTGTCAAAATGTCAAACTAATGAAATTATACGTAAATGACAAAACTAAGACGTCACCAAAGCACACTTTTCAATAAATACAGTGTTTTTTCCTCTTCAAATTGCTTGTTCTCAAAGAATTTTTGAGATCTATGCGGCAGTTTTCTCGAAAACGGTTGGAATTATCAAGTTCTATCAAGTGTACTTTTTTTTACGTAGAAATGACTCCTGCATGAGATTTTCTATTCAAAAGTGCCACTACGTTTCATAAAAAAAAAAGAGAAAAAATATTCATCAAATCTCCACGTGGCTAGCGTGATGTAATACATAAATTATTGTTTCTTAGCTTAAAAAATGTTTCCTTACCAAATTGGGAGAAGATCGGTCAAGAGGTAGTTGAGATATTGTAAAAAAAAGAAAAAAAAACCTTGACACCCTGTATCTCAGTAAGGAGGCACATTTTATCTAAGTGTTTCAGGTTAAATCTTCATATTTTGGACTAAGGATTCTCCAATTAGCGTACGTCCAATTATTAATGAAACATCCGGTATATTTGTTAACAAGACATGCGTCCAAATGGTAATGAGGCGCGTAGAAGAGAATGGTCGGTAATACAGTTTTTCGTTTTTTTAACTATCTTCCACATTTTTTAAAAATATGAAAATAATTTGAGAATAATCCTTGATAAATGAGTAATTTACGACGAAAAGAATAGCCTCCTTTCTTAAAGTGCCAAAAAATTGTATGCAAAAATTTGCAATTTTTTTTTGCATACGAAATTTACATTTAAAAATTATGAAAAAAATTGGGTAAATAGTCCAACATGTAAGTAATAACTGTGAATCTTTTCGGTTTTTTTCATACAACGGTATCCGAGAAAATTTTAAAAAACGAAAATCAGAAAAACCCCCACCACCCTCCAATATGGCGGCTGCAGGCTTGAAATTTTGGGAAAATCATATTTCAAATAGTTGATAACAAACAAAATTTTGTTTGGGAGCAGATTTTATATGCTTATCTTGCTATGCCCTTTACAGATTTTCAGTGAACATGAATGGCTCAAGTTTATTGTTTTTATGTATAAGTTGGATAAGTTATAACATAGAGACACCTGTTTTTGTATTTAACCGTTTCAGAGGCGATTAAATACAAAAAACGCGTTTTCACATTTTTTAACATTTTAAAACTAAGTACCTAAATTATACTTAAATACAATAAATTTGACACATATACAATATGCAATTGTAGATAAAAGTAAGTACATGCTTTCCCTGATGTATCACAAACAGAAAAAAATTAAATGTATCTATGTAATAAAAACCACATGTTAGGAGAATATTGTTTTTACTGTATAAAACATATATACCTACACAAAATAATACACTAAATTAAACTTAACTAAACATACATCACAGTAAATGACTTAAAATAAAACCTCATCCCCAGGCACTATGGTAAAAAATGTAAATACACAAACTTAACTAAACATAAATTACAGTAAATGGCACTATGGACTATAAACATATATAAATATAATAAAAAATTAGCGTTCACATAATGAGAAGTAGCAATGTGGTGTGTAAAACGAAAATATGTTTTACATATGAATTTGTCAGCTGGCTGTACACATTTGAATATAATTCCAGAAGCATTTTGGTGGCATTCATGCTTATACCGAGATTAGTGTGACAATTATTACATTTCTGTGGCTTGGTGCTAAAAGGGCCAATGTCAAAAATTTACAATTTGAGGAAATGAGGTTTAAAGTTTTTATAGAAAATTATATTATTATTATTATTTGTGTAAGTTATTATGATAAAACGGCCAAAGTCTACTTTAGGCTTTCTAGAAACGAAACATACCTTATTAATACAGTCTATGTTACAATTGGCTCTTTTATCTGTTTTACAATTTTTTTTTTACATTACATTTTCTCTAAAAACTTGGTGTCAATAAGTCATTTTAAAGAAAAAGTGACCTTGGCCCTTTTAGCACCAAGCCACAGATTTAAATACCATATTTTGCTTTATCTAGTTAAATATACTTACTTGTGTTTTGTAGATTTTTTATATACTTGATATTTACACGAATTAATCACTGCCAGAAATGATAAATTGACAATGACAATAAGTTCTATGATTTACTTCAAGTTGTAGTTTGTGGTCTTCCTCACGTGATAAAATTTACCAATGCTATTGGTTAGACTGCCACAGTATTCTTGCAATTTTATAGTAGTAATGTGAATTCACATATTTGTTGTAACATTACAAAAAGGTCTGTAAATTTACAAAAAGGCTAGTAAAGGACACCGCACGTTTTATAGGTAAATTGGTGGCCTGTCGAATTTGATGAATTTTTGAGATGTTATAGTTTAACTGATTCTGAACAATAAGTTCCTTTGGCAAAACTTCAAATTATGGGCAGTTTCTCCGATAGATGGCTCCAAAGACTGGACCTAGTGGACCTACCTCTCGATATGTATCAACGATTTCTCAAAACTTACTGCAGGTATTGAAATGATAACTGCTGGAAATGTATAACCAGACTATTTACCATTATTTGGTCTTAGATTGAAGTGCCTGAACTTTTGGTTTTGCCGGAAGTGACATCAAATCACGTTTTTCGAATACACAACACCCGTTTACTTCAGTTTAATACATCACATATATAAGTAGCTTTGTTAAAATTCACTGTATTAATAAATAAGTAAGTACGTGTATTGATTGATAGAACATTGATGCTAGCTTGATACCGGATACTTATGATACAAAATAAAATTGATTTTATTTTGTCTAGTCAATGAAAACTAATTATTTGTAAAACCTTTAAGTAGAATAGACAATTTTTGTTTATTTATAATACATTACGCGTTAATATTTTCGGCAAAAATTGCATAGCTGATTGTATATACAGTGTATCCCAGGATAGATGTAACAAGAGGTGTAATGGACCAAAAATTTTGGAATTTTGGAATGGTATTTGGGCTTGTTGTAAAACTAAAGTATACCAAAAATGACTTGATTTGGTGTTCTGCAGGGTGTTTTATAAGCAAAGTTGTAAAAATCACCACTAATAAAGTACATTTATATTTCAAAATATGAAAAAAATTCCACTAAGAAAAGTTATTTAGAATGCAATTTTATACCTCTATACCAAATTTCAGGAATATAAAATTATTTTTTTGAAACTTCCCATTTTTTGCGAATTAAGAGTTGAATTCATATTTAAAGTTGTGAAGGAGCAAATGTTAATCATCTCAAAAAGTAGACTGTTGGTAAATAAAAAATTGAGATGTAAGAAGGTATAATGTTAATCGAACTAATTGTAAAACAAGAAACAATTACTAACAGAAGATTAATGAGGTTTTAAAAATTATAACAAGTAATAAATGTCAAAAACATAACAGATTCACAAACAAATTAATTATTGACCAATACAAAACAATGTTTACAATTTTTTTATTATTCGACGTAGCTACCACCCATATCCACACACATTTCGATCCTTCGCCTGAAGTCCTTAAAACTTTTTCGAATATGATCTAACGGTATGGAGTTTACGGATTTGTAATTATCTGCTTCAATACTGCTACATCGTTAGGAAGTGGTTCAGCGTAAACCAACTGCTTGAGGCGACCCCATAAAAAGAAATCCAATATTGATAGGTCTGGGGATCTCGTCGGCCACTTGATCGGTCCATTCCTGGCAATTCAATTTTCTCCAAAATTTAAATTCAACCACCGATTAACCATTTCTGTGGAGTGGCCAGGGCAACCATCATGTTGAAAATGAACTAAAGGCATATCTCTTAAAATATTTAACTGTTCTTCAGAAAATCTTTCAAGAAACTGTAAATAAGTGTGCTGGTTTAACCTTCCCTCAATGAAATAAGGTCCAATAACTCCAATGTGATAAGAAACGGCACACCACACATTCACTTTTTTATAATATTGTCTTCTACAATGAATTCTAAAATTTGGATTTTCAGAAGCCCAAAACCGACAATTCTGAGATGAAACAACACCATTGGTTGTGAATGTGGATTCATCTGAGAAAATTATGAAATGATGAAAAAATCTCTCTTCCATGATTTTTTTCTCCAATGGTCAAACAAAAATCCAACCTACGGCCGTCATCTCCCTCTTCATGCATATGTTTATAATTGGCTTTATATGCCCTAATTTTCTTTGCCTTGTAAATTGTTTGGAGTTCAGATTTGCTAATATTAATAAGAACTGATCTCTCTCTTAGTGGCATCCTAGAATTTTCTATAACAGAGGCATGAACTATAATAGCCCCAACATTGTCTTCATCATATGCTTTTATTTTTCTTTTCATGTTAAGAACACTACCAGTAGCCAGAAACTTTTTAATTATTCTCATAGCAGAGATGGGTAAACTACCGGAGTTTTGATTACTCCGAAAGTTTCCAGGAAGCTTTCCTGGAAACTTTCCATTGGAAATATTCAGAGTTTATTTTATGGTGAAATCTGATTCGTGATGATCTGAGCTTCATTTTGATACCAAATAAGTGCATATAAATATATTATTTACATTACTTCTACAGACTTTTACCAAATAACTGATATTATATGACACTCGCTATATGTCCCCTTTGCTATATGAAGAATATGGAGCAAATTGGGTGGTTACCCAGTAATTCGTTTTGTTTGAATTATTAAATAATTAAATATAAATAAAATAATTTAAATAATGTGATAAATATGTGGATTATAAAATTAAAAATTTATGTAAATGTCATATGCAACTCCCATTTTGTGCAGAAACGGAAATGTAGAAGGCAAGACAGAAATAACATCTAAATCTTATATTATATAGTTACATTGAATTAAAAGTGTAAAACAAATAAATAAAATAATAAATAAATGTTTATTTAATTTTAAATTTTAACACTTAAAAAAATAATAACAAGAAAATAATCAATCAATATTATTAATACTAATACACAGATAGAAATAATGTTTTAAATCAAGAATATTTGTTTCATATATACGCAAATAAAGGATTTTCTTCATATAAGACAAATACTTTTGTAGCGAGAAATAATAGGTTTGATTCAAAACTATTTGTTTTATATGAAGAAAGTATTTATTTGCGTAATATATCAAACAAATATACTTGATTCAAAACTTTATTTCTATCTGTGTACAAAATAAATTAAACCATCCACTATAACAACATATTATTCATCGAGAAGCAATAGTGCTGGTAAACAAATAAACGTAACTTATATGTCTGTCAACTCATCCTTGATCATAGCCAATAGCACGAAATTCGAGAAATTCGGTGCCAATAGTAATAATCCGAGCGGTGACCATATTAAACTCTACGTCATCAAACATCCGATTAATTTTTGATAATTTCGAAAGAATATCAACAAATTAAAACTGGATTTCTGGCGTTTGAGGTTATGTTAGATCATCGTGGCGGCAATTTCAAATTTATGAGAACAACTGTAAATATTCGTGAAAAATTAGGAAACTTTCCCGAAGTTTTGGAAACTTTCCCGGAATTTTCGGAATATTCAAATATTTTTAAAGGAAACTTTCATTTTTATCAAAACTCCGTTCCGGAAACTTCCGAAAATTTCCTGGAAACTTTCCTTTGGAAAGTTTCCTTGACCCATCTCTGTCTCATAGCCTAAGTACGTGACAAAGCAGTGTTTGGAAATTTCAAATTAAATTGGCTTACCACTTCTCTTAGCGAGTTTTCACCGCCAATTCCGTAGCATTGCGCAATATAAATTTTTTCACGCACTGTGAGTACCATTTTCACTTAATTTTTTATGCTTGGTTCGTTAATTTGAAACAGAAATTAAGGATAATATTGACTACGTTTGACAGATATGTCAATAATAAATGGTAAATGTGTATCCACTGCTTTTCTCATAGCCTACTTTTAGCTTCTACATAACTTTAAATATTAATTCACAAAAAATAATTTCTATGCAGTTTTAATTGAATGGTACAAAATAAAATACTAATTTATTGAAAAAAATGGGAAGTTTCAAAAAAAAAATTTTATATTCCTGAAATTTGGTATAGAGGTATAAAATTGCATTCTAAATAACTTATTTTAATGGAATTTTTTCATATTTTGAAAAATAAAGGTACTTTATTAGTGGTGATTTTTACAACTTTGCTTATAAAACACCCTGTAGAACACCAAATCAAGTCATTTTTGGTATACTTTAGTTTTACAACAAGCAGGACTCAATTCCCAAATACCATTCCAAAATTTCAAAATTTTTGGTCCATTAAAGAGATGGATATATTCTGAAGGTAGGGATCTATACTTAGGTAATTAGATACATGTAGGTATATAAGTTAAATATAGATGATATTCTAAATTAATTATTTTGTATTAGCTATTGGTATTAACTCTAAATTAATTATGTTGTATTAAATGAAATTACTAGTTAAGGTAGCTATGGCACACAACCTATCTAATGATATTATAAATGAAATGCATTTCATCACATTCAAGGGTATATCAATACCCTTAAGTGATTTTGTTTTATTTATATTCAAAGGATACAGATGTATTAGCTAAAATCTTTTATTAACAGTACGCTATTTTCACACACAATTTAATTTTACTGTATACTCAAATGTAAGACTTTGTTATAAAAAAAAATATTACACTTCTTGTTACATCTATCCTGCGACACACTGTATATTTAAAATATTTACTTATTTTAATCATTCATTAATAGAAATCGAACCAAAAAAACTTTATTTCAAATTAATGCATTCATGCAGAATATAAATCCTGCGTACGGCATGTCAGGTTTTATAATAAGAATGACTCAACTTTGAAACTTAGAAAAGTCATCGGAATGCATATACAGATAGCGGTAGGCAAGTACGTTCAGCGGGACGGGTTTTAGCATGCGATCGATCCACCACCATTTAAATTCCTTTGTATTGTTGCGCATTCAATCTGTTACGTATACGTACTTGGCTGCCGTTATCTGTATATGTAATTCCTGTACTATTTGTCAATGCATGTACTTACTTATTTACTAAGATAGTGAATTTTAACTAAGCTACTTATATATGTGATGTATTTAACTGAAGTAAACGAGTGTTGTGCATTGGAAAAACGTGATTTGGCGTCACTTCCGGCAAAACCGGAAGTTCAGGCATATTAATCTAAGACTAAATAATGGTCAATAGTCCGGTTATTCATTTCCAGCAATTATCATTTCAATACCTGCAGTGCGTTTTGAGAAATTGTTGATGCAGTATCGAGGAGTAGGTCCACTAGGTCCAGTCTTTGGAGCCATCTATCGAAGAAACTGTCCATAATTTGAAGTTTTGCTAGAGTAACTTATTGTTCAGAATCAGTTGAACTACAACGTATAAAAAATTAATCAAATTTGACAGGCATCAATTTACCTATAAAACGTGCGGTGTCCTTTGCACTCAGTGTGGATAATAGTGGAGTAAGCGAAGATTTTCACTTCGGAAAAATTTGTAACCAGGTAGACTTTGGTGAACAATATTCTTCAAGTATGCTAGAATAACGTAGTGAAAAGTCTACCGCAAAAAAGTGTACGTGTCCTATTTTTATTTAACAATTTAAGTGCAAAAATAAGGTTTTTTTGCGAATAACTTTTTAAATTTTATTTGTACGAAAAAACTGATAGCGCCATTCGAAAGAATGGGAAAGAACTTACGAAAGAAACATATATGACATGTATTTTGCGCATTAAATTGGAGCGAGTAGAAATTTGTTAACTAAGGTTCCAAGTGACGCTGCGCCGACCGCCCGCTGACGCTGGAATAGGCTTGCGGTAGCGCGCGCGCTGTACGTAAGTGGCTATAACTTTTGATTGCAAAAGCCAAATGATGTACCTTTATTATTACATATGTAGCTTGAAAGCGGACCATTGCGTGAATTAACGATTATTTAGTAAAAATCATTGTAAAATTATTAATTTATTGAAAAAAAAAATACTTGGATAGCACATTTAAAGGGATTCTCTAAAATATGTATTCAGCCAAAAAAATTAAAAAAAGTTATTTTAGGAAATTCAAACCTTTAAACTTAGTACCTTTCCGAAAAAAGACGTTTTACGCTGTTGACACCAAATTTCAATCGTCAATATCAAAGCTTAATATCATGATATCGGCACTTTATAAGTGATCAATTTGAAGGTAAAGATGTGTACTAAAAGCCCCAATGATTTATTTTATGATACATACTCGTTTTTATATTAATTTTTTACGAATAAGTCGAACTATAAGTTTTAGAAGAAAAAAATTCGAAAATTTAACACTATTAAAAGTGTAATAACTTAAAAAAATATATACATTTTTATTTGAAAGCATCCATCGTCTACAAACATTCATTAATAAATGCCTTAGAATAATATTGCGCATCTTCTGGCCAGACACAATATCAAACCATGACCTCTGGAGCTTGGCTGACCAACGGCCAATCTACATTGAACTGAAGTCGAGGAAATGGAAATGGATAGGACATATCTTGCGACGAAACCACGAAAATACCGCAAGACAGGCTTTAGACTGGAATCCTCAAGAATCCCGCAGACGTGGCAGACCAGCTAACACTTGGCGCAGGACTGTAGACAATGAAGCCAGCTCAATGGGGAAAACATGGAGAGAAGTAAAAGCCATGGCTGTAAACAGGACACGATGGAGAGTCTTTACGGAGGCCCTATGCTCCAACTAGGAGTTCAGGATATATATATAGAGGTGTTAGCTAAGGTACTAATCTTGAAAAATATTTCTTGGTTTTATTTTTTTTGAACGTAGTAACAATTAAACAGTAAAAAAGGCGAAAAATCGGTAAAAACACGATTTTTGGACAATTGCGAAGGTTTTAAATAAAAAATTAAGTTTACCACAACTAATAATTCTACTAAATATTACACATGCATAAATGGTGACTACTATGGCGCGTTTAAGTTGATAAACAATCGTGTGAAATTAATGTATTTGATTGAATCAATATTTAAAAAAAAATTCGTAAATTATTGAAAAATTCGAGAAGAATACAACAAGATACACCTAGTAGCTACCAAATTCCAACCGATATTTATTTTTTTTTAACTCATCAATGTGTACATAAAGGGCGATAACATATTCCTGACTACTACTAGCAAGTTCACCATCTAGCTCTTAACTAGATTCGTGAAAGTAGCTCCTTCGCTATGTTTGCTTGGCTGTACTTTGCCGCGCATTTTGTCGCCTCGTAAAATTAACGTGCACGTGGTGGTGTTCTTTATTTAAAATGTAGCTGACTTAAACTCATTTCGGTATCACTGCTTCGTGAAAGGTACTTCCGGAAAAATAAACAGTGTGAAGCTGTCTTCATTACCACCCACAGAAGATGCCTTGGAGCAGCACTGTAAAAGAGAGCTGGGGTTGGAAGAAAGTCAATGATAATTTAGTACCTGTACCAATGAGTCAACGACCTGCATCAGACGACATACTTAACATGATATTCTGTAGCTGCAAAAACGTTGCGGATCAGCATGTGGGTGTAGAAAATCTGGTCTTTTTTGCACTATGGCATGCTCCGCATGTATTGGCAACAGTTGTACAAATTGTTCTCCCTGCAAGACATCGACGACTTACACGAAGAAAGCGGCGGACTGGAGCAAGTACAATCAGGAGATTCAGAATGCTAAAGTTTTATCTGCCCTTTTCGTTCAACGTGTTTGTTTTTAAAAATCATTCATAAATAGTCTTTTTCTTATTACATTCTTGATTAAAAAAACCGTATGTATTATATATTATAGTTAAAATACATCCTTTCATTGTAGTTTATAATAAAACTATTTTTATAGTACATTGTATTTATTTATATTAAACATTTTACATTTATCTAAACAATTTTTATGAATTTGACATCAGATTCGTCATCAGCATACCCGAAAACCTATTAATGCTCATTTTTATGGCGAATTTCGCATTCTTTAATACGTTTCGGTCGGCCATTTTGAATTTTGCAAATCTGACATCATCATTTAACAACTAATTTTGCAGTTTTTTGTTATTAATAAACAAATAGAGATTTAGCGTACAATACCAACCGGTAGACTTTGAACTTAAACTTATTTAGAACACATGTAAAAAGTTTTTATGAATTTTTATGCAGTTACGAATTATTCCGAAACAATGCCTCTTTTTTGTCTACGTTTACACCACTATAATTACATTGACGTAAAATCACACTAGGACAGGAATAAATTCGAAAGTTATGTTTATTTCCATGTGGGATGTATTTTTACATGTATTTGTCTGTAGAAATTTCTTATTACATTATTCTAACAGTAAAATTCCATGAATTCTAATGTAATGAGGCTGCAATTTTATTTGCACTTTTTTCAGTGTATTACCAGTAAGTAATAGTAATAATAGTAATACTATTATCATTTACCATTTAAACATTTTATTGTTTGTTCATATTTTTACGTTTCAGATATACTTGACTCGTATTTCATTGCAGTATACACTTGAATGAATTTTAACCTCAGGCGTTACATTCGCACGAGGCGTGAAGCACCTGGGGCGACCGATGATAGGCATAGCAATTACCACACTAAAATCTGGCCGTTAATATTAATCGTGCTCTCCGATGAACGATTAAGCACATTGTTATTGGAATTGCCTTGCGGCTCATGATAATTGTAATGATTGATTTGTTATGTTCTGTGGTGATTAATAATAGCGTGGGAGCTAGTTGGCTTTTTTGGAAACTCATCGTTACAAGTATTTTCTATGCGTTGATTCATGATTTCACTTTTTTTGTGCGTACAAGGCATTTGGGCAAGTAGATAACAGTATTAGAAAGAAACAAAAGTTGATTTTCTTAAGAAAATAATTAGTTCGGCTCAAAAATTGTTCCCATAGAACACAAGCCCTCTGCAAGAGCTAGATAAAGCTAGACGGCTTTTTTTACACAACCTCGACTTTTCTGGCTGCACTTCTTGACATTACACACTTTCTGGTAATATGATTTTTAAACTTTGATCGTCGATGTACCAGAAATCAATTTTGTGAATCGCTATCCATAAAACGATGGTGCATAAAACGATGCCTTGTCAAAAAAGCCACCTAGCTCCCGCGTATAAATAAGTGCATACTGGACAAAAATTACTAAAAACCAGTTTAAAATAATGAGCCTTGTCAAAATTTGAAAAGATGCCTGCCATGAATGTTGCGAAAGTGTACATTCTGTTCCTATTATGGGTCCTCGGTGAGAGGGGGTGATGGTAAGATAGGTATTTGGAAAGGTGTGTTACGTGGAAGTTGTCTGTGAGTAGATTTGGAGTCTAAAGCGTAGCCACTAGACCATCACTCTTTGCTTCTTTCATAGGCGTTAACGTCTATAATATAATGTGTCCCAACTAAAATTAATACTTCGACTGTTGGATATTATATTAACATGAATTGTATGTTAAGGAAATATGTAAATAAATAAATCATAATAAGAAATTATATTTCACAAGATTTATATTCAATTACTAATCGTAAGAATTAAGAAAACAATTTCTTTAAATTTTGATGACTTACAATTTTTTTTATTTACTGATCGATTTTATTCAAAATTTCCTGTGGCTAACAGTAACTTACTGTCCAAACAATACAATCGAACTTTCTTCCGTAAGTTGTCGTATTTGCAAGAAACGTAACGGACGGGGAGGCAAAACGGACGGACATTTGGAAAGTTGTTCAGAAACCAATTCGCGGTGGAAAGTAACTAAAAATGACAAAACAGATAGTTTTCTTCACTTTTTGTGTTATAGAATGTCAGGTATAGGTATAGTATATACAGCGTGTCCTCCGATTGAGTTCGTTATAGGTGAAATGGACAAAAAAATTTCGATTTTTTTTTTCATATTTGGAGGTTCACCCCTGCTTATCTAAAAAGTCATTTTGGGTGTACTTTAGTTATTTTTAAAATCATGTAGGCCATGACAGTTAAACAAAAACGAATTTCATGTTCGGTAAAGTACCTTTTCTGTAAAAGATAGAGCAAAATGTCATTAAGGAAAGTTATTCAGATTAAAAAGTTATAATCCTTTGCAAAACTCGAAGAAGATACGCCTACTTTGATGATTTTGATTTTTTTTTAATATAATTGCATTTTACGAAAAAAAAATGTTGCCGGTTTACTAAAGTGTTTGCTGCATTATGTACTAGATCAAACACTTCAGTAAACTGGCATACTATTGTTTTTTTCGTAAAATGCAATTATATTGAAAAAAATCAAAATTATCAAAGTAGGCGTATGTTCTTGAAATTTTGCAAAGGACTATAACTTTTTAATCTGAATAACTTTCCTTAATGACATTTTTATGTATCTTTTACAGAAAAGGTACTTTACCTAACATGAATTTCGTTTTTGCTTAACTGTCATGGCCTACATGATTTAAAAAAAAAACAAAACTATACCCAAAATTACTTTTTAGATAAGCAGGGATGAACCTCCAAATATGAAAAAAAAAATCGAAAATTTTTTGTCCATTTCACCTATAGCGAACTCAATCGGAGGACAAGCTGTATATGGGGTGTGTACCACCGGAAACTGCATCGATCGAGTACGCACCAGAATATTTTGAAAATTTAGGAAATTACTAATGGCAGTATGGCCAATCCAAAGAAAATAATTACAAACATTTGGCACTTCCGCTTATGCCGGACCGGAAGTCGATACCAACTTGCTTATTTTAAATGGAACACCCTATATATTTCGAAATTTTCGAAAAGAGCAAAACATTCTGAGCCGAAAACATGTAGCATACTTAATGTAATAAAGTACCTAATATCAAGTACATGTAACACATTATTTGCTCTATCCATAAATAATAAACCAGTTTAAAGTCTTCATGGGTATAATTTCAACGTGGTGGCATTTTTTGACATAAGAGAATGACTGACATTAGTGGTTGTTTCTAAGCATGGATAATTTGATAAAATTTTTACTAAGAATTCTTGAATTTCTAAGAAAATCGCAAATAATTCAAAAAGTCTCAAGTTATACCCCTACAATATCTACATGGGAAAAGGGAATTTTAATTTTACATAATTTAGTGCAAAAAATACAGGGTGTTCCATTTGCCTTAAACAAGTTTTCACGGTTTGAAGTTGAAGACAAAATGTAACGTAGAAAACTGAGTACTTGGTATATTATTATTGAATTTCTTTCAACTCTAAAGCGTACTTACCTTATGGTCTTTCTGCATACCAAAAAGCAAAAAAGTTGTAAAGGTTTTGCAAACCGTTACACCTGTCAAATTTTTTATAAAATGTCAAATATGTCTGAAACGGTTGGGTTTAGTTATAGAGTATGCTACATGTTTTCCATTTAAAATAAGTAAGTTGATATCGACTTGCGGGTAGGCGATAGTGCTAAATGCTTGTAATTATATTTTTTGAATTGGCCATACTGACATTAGTAATTACGTAAATTTTCAAAATTTTTTGACGCGTATGTTTGTATGTCTCTCTGTGTGTCTGTTTTGTGCTCAATATATCTTCAACAGGTGATCCGATTTTGAAGTATTTTGTTAAGAAGGTGTTTAGTAATGTTTCATCATACATTCAGAGAGCTGGATATCTTCAATAAAGAGTCAATTATTATTACCTGCTTGTTCGCAAATTTGGTGATTTAAATTAAACACTTAGTTTTTGATTTATTTGAAAAAGCTGCACATCATCAATAGAGAGTTATAACTATTGTTGCCAACATATTCACAAATTTGGCGAATGCGCAGGGATTTACATGAAAAACTTAGTTTTTCATTTATTTGAAAAATTAGTTTATCAAGAAGGTTTTTAGCTGTCTAATGTTTCAACCGATACCGATCTGGTTTTCTTTAAATGATATTACGAGATAATTATAGGACATGGTCAGGGGTTTTAAAAAAAAGATATTTTACTTGTTACATATTGGCTCTATAAACTTAGGACACTCAAGATGGAGACAAAATTAGTGTCCCTTAAACTAGATCATATGACCAAATAAATTAGTACCCATGAAACGTGAGATGATTAGGTATAAAATCGCTATTTGTTGACCTTTTCGGTAATCTCTCGTTTTTTTCTTTTCCCAAAAAATTGACAAAATATATAATATTTTGTCAATTTTATCAGAGAAATGTTTATTTTATTCTCGATTATAAAGCATATTAGTGGAGTAAAATTAAGCATCAAACTGGGTGAATAAGGAATTCTCTGGCTGCAGCAGTTTATTATTTTAATTTATTCTAGGCATAATAACAAGTGCTATTAGTACAGTAAAATTAAAACTTGACCCGGAACAAATTTGTAACGAGCTGATTTCTTCAGGATTGTATTCTATGGCTATCCAGGAGTCTCTGACTGAAAATTCCAAAAAATCCGCCGTGCAGAAATAAAGAAAAAATACGCCGCCATGTTGAAATTAGGCACTTTTCTCTTTTAATCAGTAATAGCCCGCACGGATGACACAAAATTTTGAGAAAGAAAGAGTTAAGTTTTAATGTGCAATCGGTTAAATATTAGCAATGTTATGGTTGCCAAAATGACAGATTTGTATAAAAAAAGAATAATTCTTGTATTTTAATACCATAAAATGCAACAACAGGCAACAACAATTATTACTGGTAATACTAATTAATTAAAGTAATACATTCGTAAAATAAAATCCATTCTAAAAACAAAAGAACGTAACAACAAACACAATAACAGAACTCATAAATAGTGAATAAATAAACTATAAATTCTCTAAAAAGCATGAATAAATTAATAAGCATAAAAAACTCTCAAATACGAGCTTTAACTAAAAACTAGCCTCATTCTCAGACGCATTGTCACAGTCCTGTCCAATGCAATTTACACAGCTGGTACTGCACTTAAAGTTATATTTCTTACATATTCAACACTGTTTGCAATTTTTCTTGCAACCACCGAATAAGATCGTCGCCTAACCAGACTTGAATTTGCCAATACACTCTTTAAGTATGATATTTAGTGGCATCGGATGTTGGCGGAAGAACTGTTAGATCGAAGTGCTGGAAAATATTTTGCCTAGCAAAAATATAATTATTCCTAATGAACCTGTAATCATTTAAACTATTATTTTTTTACTGCCATACCATCTTAAAATAAATTCTTCCCTAATTACTACAAGCTGATTTGCTTCAGTAAAACTTTTGGAAATTAATAGGCTGTTACTTAGTTCAGTATTATTTTCTAAAACTGAAAAGACTGTTTTTTTGCCATTTTTATAGAATGCAGAGGTGGTATCGCATCCGAATATGGCATGTGCAAATAGAGTATTTTTTACTGTATTTTCACTTAGTCCTGAACGTATTTTATCAGATTTACCTCAATCACCGGGTCTCATCATGTATACATTTTGTGTTTTGCAATGCTCAATAAGTAACGTTATTAAGTCTGTATCTTGACCAACAACTATAACACCTATCAGCTGAGCAATCAATAGCAGCTTTTACAATTAAATAATCAGCATCTGCATCCGCACATTTGACTGTGATATTATTTTCATTGAAATTTGATGTTAGAAGTTTAATTAACTGATCTTTATTTGGCACTGATGCTAAATATAATATTCTGTAAATTTAACGGAAGTGCTTTCATTAGAATGGCCATCGAAAATAATAATACAATTTAAACCATAATGATAACGAATAAATGAAACACACTGATGAACAATATCTTTACATTGAGCCACACAACGTTTCTGAGGAGAAAATTTGTAATAGACGGGGGGGTCTATTACAAATTTGTTCCGGGTTTGGTCCAACTTTAATTTAATTTTACTGAAGTATATGAGAAGTTTCGATTAAATCGGTCCATTGCTTCTTATAAAATTTCAACAATTTATTTTTCAACACTGAAATTTTTCGCTAGTGTCTCTATTATCTCCGGTCCTAAAAATCGTGTCGCAAAAATAAAAATACCAAATTGTTGGCAATAAAATTTCGAATAATACTAGGCCTATGAAAAGAATTTTGTTAATTTGTAGAAAAATAAAAACCACCAAAAATTAATATTCATCAGTATTAAGTTGGTTAAACTATGCCCTTTATTGAACTAAACCTTCGGGCCAAATTTTAGTGCAATATATTTGTTCAAACGGCTAAATACCAATAATTATTTCAAAGTTTTCATCGCTTATTGTTTAAGTGCATCGCCTCGTAGGACTATTTTTTTTTAATAAGTTTTTACATGTATTTTACAATTAAAGAAAAATATATCTTCATTTAAACCGTACTGCCCCTGCCAGCTGCATTTTTTAAACTTTATACTTAAATATCTTGGAAACACTTGACTTTAGGGGGGTTGGGCCCATTGAGACTTTTAATCAGCATGGTTTGAAGTAAAACATACTCCTTATGACATGACTGAAACCACGTTTTACATAGGTTCAGAGACTGGGTCCTTTCAAAAAAACGGGTTTAAATGATATATATTTTGTTATTAATACCATTTTAAAATGCATATAAAAAGCTGCATGTTGAAAAAAAAATTGTTCTCATACGAGTCGATGTACTTAAAATCCCAAGGAACAATTTTGGTTTCTTAAATATATACAAGGGTGCTATAAAACTATTTATAAAATGCCTTGAAAAATCTATTTTGCTGTAACAATATCCTTAATACCATCATAAAGCGACTTGTAGACTAAAAGGGTCCCCCCTTATGAAGGTTGTTAAGGCCTTTTTAAATTCCATCATAAAACTCCTTAGTGAGGCATAGTGCCGCTCTTGAAAACCTTGTTTGGGCCGTTTTAAAACCTTTCTTAAAACCTATTATATTAGCTTCCTGCATTTCTAGAAAACACCTAGAAGGCTACCTTAAAACTGGTTTTTAAAACTCTTATAAGTTCATATTAGAACTGAGAAGCTATAAGAATGTCCACGAAGGAATCCAAATAATTTTTTTATTGCATTTATTTTTTCTAAACTGATTTAAGCAAACACTCCATCAGACTTATTGAAGATAAAATGGAATTTGAAATTTATAAAGCGTAGAGTGCCCACCTCTCTAAGGTCGATTTAAAAGGTAATAAAAAGACATCAGGTATGACAAAAAAATTAAAACCAACGTCAGTTTATCGTTAAAACTACAAAACAAAGGCCCAAAAAAACAAGGGCGCCTCAGAAATAATGATTTTAATATCCATACAAAATTTGCATAGACGCGTAATCAGCAAAAAAAGTAGGCTGCTTCTCGGTTCCCACGGTAATTTTCAGTCGTTTCTTGTAATAATTATAATTGTGAGATTGACCTTGAATATTTTTATATAACAAGAAAAACATGGCCGGCCAACTAAAAACCTAATTGTCATTTTTCATTAAACTATATATTCTAATAATGGTAATGACCTAGAACGTTTACTCTAAATGAAGTCCTTTTAGTCTTTTTGTATACTATCACAAATAATCCCTTCTTTGCATAAATGCAAATGCACTTGGCGAAGATTACATGGACTTGATAAAAGCTGTAATAAAACGTTTGGGATTTAAAAGAACCTCCCCCAAAACGAACCGCGTTGACATTTGATACACAAAACTTAAAATTTAACCTCAACATAATTTGACAGTGTGACGCGCCCGTATGTGTTCTAAATATACGTATACACACATGCACCAACGACACTTCAGGCAGACATATTGTTTATTATTTTTATAATAGATGTTTTATTAAGGTTTTAGAAAGTATTTTATGGAATTAAAATTTGCCTTTTAGATTTATAGAAGCCTTTTTTTCTTCAGAACGGTTTCATCACGACATTTGTCAAGGATGTTTTAAGAGTCTAGTTTTGTAATGGCCTTTAATAAGTACTAATAGACATTGAAGATGTCTACTTTTAAAAAGGATTTAAAATGCATTTATTGCAAATATGTTAAAACCATAAAGAATAATTTAAAGCCTCTTTAAATCTAAATGAAATTTAAGACGTTAATAAAACTAATTAGATTTATGGAGAGTTTTATGTAGTTATGATAAACCCTTCAAAACTTATCATATAAGAGCAAGTATACTTGAAAAAAAGGCCTTAACTACAATATCAATAAAGCACAAGACTATTTCCTAACCCTGACAAACGTTTCTTAAAACCCCCTCAAGTCCAAATGACTTTTAAATTGTTCCTTGGGATAGGCTATGGAAATTTCGAAATTATTATTGGTTTTTAACCGTCTAAATAAATGTATTGCGCTAAAATTTGTCATGAAGGTTTAATTCAGTAAAAGGGCGTTTCATCAACTTTCGTTAAAATTGATGCATTATTACCTTACATTTCTTAGATTGTCAAAAAAGGCAATTTTTGGTGGATTTTATTTTTTTTATAAATTAACAAATTATCTCTCTTCTCGTTCGAAATTTTATTGTGAACAATTTGGTATTTTTATTTTTATTTTTGGGATACGATTACTAGGACTGGAGAAAAAGGAAAATAGCAGAAAATTTCAGTGTTGAAAAATAGACTGTTAAAATTTTATATAATACAATAAAATTGCTGCAGCTAAACAATTCCATTCAAAATGTGTTTTAACTCTAACATATTACCTTTCTTTACGAAAGTGAATCCAAAAAAGCTTGTATTGTCTAGTTGAAACCTAGTATTCTGTTGTAATAAAACTTTGTGGAGGGAGAATAAAGTTCTTAATATTGTCAGTATGTTTTGATAGCCCGGTTTCTATCGATTTATTCAGCTCCAAAGGTAGAAAATAGGAAATTGACCTTTATTTCATAAAAAGTACCAAATAAAAAGTATATTGTCATCAACATGGATCGAAACATGGAAAAATCAACTATTACCATTTTTAATAAAATCATTTGGGTTCTTACAAGTTCAGAAATCATTGTTCCAATTATCTGTGGTCTTATCGTAAATAATGTATTGCATGATATGATTGGAATGTACAGTTGTATAGCCGCACATATAATAAAATATAATCGTTGTTGCATTTAGCATCTGCTCAGTATATAATCATAATCAAAGTAAAATTAATTTATATTGAAACACAGATACTTGGCCTTGGTTTATTTTTAATATGCATAAACTTACATTAGTTGCAAGCAAATGTTTAGAACAGAATACCAAAAAACGATCTAATAATAATTTCTAAGAACGAATGAGGGAGAGGTTCCTAATATAATGTATTATGAAAGAGGGGGAAACGTGACTTGCAGGATACAAAAAATCAATTTTAAATGATGTTCACATAGCTCTGTACAACTTGAATTACGTTCAGTCCGATATGAAAGACATGAGACTGTATTTTTTAGAATAAATTTGAATAGAAAAAAGCTGCTAAAAATACTATTTCCTGTACTTCTAATTTTAGATAAAATAGTTCGAGGAATCAGTCTGAATATTTCATAGTGTCGCAATTCCATTGGTCCAAAACCGAATCCTATTTATACTATCCATAAAATATAATAACCAAACTAATACAGTCTATCGAATAAGATGTTCAATGGCATTTAAAACATCAGTCTAATGTACACACCTTAAAATGGAGTGAAACAAACGAATTAGCAAAGAATAATCATAATGAGTACTATGAGAATGCTTTCCATCAATATATTTGTATTCACATAAAATCCTAATTTTGACAAAAAATTAGCATATAATCAAAACATTAATTATTCATCATTTATAAACTATAAACCGCATATGCGTAAAGTAAAACACGTTATTTAGATTTAATCAAATACTATAGTTGAATTCGATACATGCTCTGCAACTCCCGAATATTCAAAAATAGACAGACAGTTGATTCTTATGTAAAAACACCTAACAAAACATATTTGGAATTGCGAAACTGGAGGAATTGCACTTTTTCATCTTTTTTATTACGAAAACTACTATTTTCACATTTTTCATGTTCCCACTCCTCTATATCTACCATTTGTTGCCGTAAAAACTTGATATTTTGGTATTACAATATTCAAACCTTTCGCTTTCCAACTATGCCAAAATATGCAGATTCGGATAATGTAGTGTTATATATGGGCCCTGAGATAAACGAACGCAAGAAAGAAAACAGATAAATTAGCTAGAGAAAGACGTATCTATTCCCACTACAATGTATAGGCGGTTAAAAGCCATAGATACCGATGTCCTACGTTGACATACGACAAGGTGATAAAAATAAGATTTCACGAAGTGTGGGACGTGCTGGGAGCAGTACATCTGGTTTACTTTTCCTAGTTTCTCTGTTTTCTTTCTTGCTGTCGTTTATCATAGGATATATAAAACTACATTTGCTGTATCTGTATGTTATGATGTGACTGAGAAATAAATAAATATTAACAGAAGAGTTGCCATTTTTGTGTAATTTACAGCGAGTAACTTTTTTATTTTTAAAAATAACTGCATACTGTAAGGGAGTAAGCTGCAGCTAATAAAATGAGGAAGTATTTTATTTGAAGCGTTTTTTTTAATAAAATGCATAGGAAGTAAGAAAAAGCCTTGTAACACGAACATTGCTCTAGCGCACAATTCTTAATTGTTTCGGGCACTAAATATGGAGTGTTTAGTTCACTACCCTGATAGTAAGCTCTTATATTTTATTAAAATCCGCTGCCTAAGAAATCACTACTTGCACGTCCAGATTTTCTATTCAAGTCACTCACAACGAAAAAAAAAACAAAAAGGCAACTACGATGATCTGCAACGGATTCGAAAATTTTTCTCAATCCAAATGCCCTACCTAATGACCTACGCAGCCATACGCGATCCATTGACATCCACCATACACTAACATCAGCATTCGATTAAAGAGAAACTTTGAATATGTAAAAATTGCAAATGCTAATCTTTAATAGACTCTAGATTGGTCCAATAGATAATTGAATTCTTGCCATTAATAACTGCAAATTGAAATTGCGACACATAAAATTATGCGTAGTTACCAATTCTAATTTATTTAAAACTTATTATTTTGACATTGACATAATCTGAATATTAATAACTTCGATATTGTGTAATTTGTTTGATTTTTTTTATAAACAATATATAGAGGCATAATTTATCGAAGGTTTACTACTGCTGTTGAGTTTAAAAACATCAGTGTACTTGAAAAAATATATTATTAGAATGACGGATGTTATTTATTTGTTTTATTATTGAATTATCTCTCGATTAAGAGTACAGATAGTTTATTTCCAGTTAGTATGGTTAATAATGCGTGTACAAAAGCAAAAAAACGTTCTATTAAGTTCTACATGTTTATCACACCAACGTAACGACAAAATAAACAAAACAGTTAGAAGTCATTGCTACTTGACTACTATAGGTTAGGTTAGGTTAGGTTAGGCATAAAACATTCGCCAAAATTTACAAATTTGAGTGCCCAAATTCAAAGTTACCAAAAATTGGTCTAAATTCATAATCTCTGTTTTCCAATCTATTGGATGGTTTCGTTAATATGTCTAATAACAATATATATTGATGAAAGACATTTTTTTCTGATTTACCCCTTCAAACCACCCGTTAAGGAGGCAAAATCGTATCTTGAAAAATTACGTTCAGAAATAAAGTCCCAATGCTTGAAATACAACAATTTTTAATTTTGTTAAATTAAAAAAAATATCTTCTATCAATATATATTGTTCTTAGACATATTAATGAACCCATCCAATAGATTGGAATACAGAAAAGATGAATTTTACCTATTTTTTGGCCCAGTGGCGCAGCCAGAAAATTCATCTGGGGGGGGGCAATAGAACCGGCCTCCCCAGAGGATGAGGAAAATTTTTCAGAAAATGGTTGAAAACGGATGTGTATGTAGATTCCTCTATTAGATAATATTCGCATTAATTACAAAATATGTATTTCAAGGGATAATTTAGATACTGCTTTGTACTACTTCTTTATTTTTTGGCTCATGGAAGACGGCTTGGGGGGGGCCCGGGCCCCATGGCTCCCCCCCTGGCTGCGCCTATGTTTTGGCCATTTTGAATTTGAGCACTCAAATTTGGAAATTTGCATGCGAATAACATTAAAAATGGCTGCATAGAATTGTTTGCATATTGTTTTTGAAAAAAAAAGGACATCCAAATAAACAATTTCCGCCAAGTTTGGTCAAGAAGCTCGCTAATTTTTTTTTTGTTCTTTTTTGAAGTTCTCGCCACAGGTTTGCGGTTGCCTTCCATTTATTTTTTTGCTGTCAAATACGTATAGTACTACTGATCATTCCGATCGAGAGTTCGTTGAAAAAATTTGCCCTCTACCCTACCCCATGACCCTCTATCCGTCGGCCTAAGGGCCTATACTTTCAGGCTATGGGGCGGAAGACCGGAGCTCACTACCTTATCAAATTAATGCTATATAGCTCTTAGACTAATCGTGTAATTTCCCATTAGGCATGTACATTCACGTAACGCGAGAGATCTGACAACACCGGCAGCCATAAATTCGTCCGTCGATGGAGCATCCCAGCTCGGTTATTTCATTTCAGCCAGCTGGCACACGCGATGTTGTAATTCTACTCCCCATGCCTAGCCCGCGACTACACACACGGTATATTAGGCTTAAGGACCCTCCACTGCGAACGACCATTAAGTCTATTGTGGCTCACTCCTAATTCTATTTCACCCAGCAAATTTTCCAACCGAATGATTTCTGTAGCGGAACAGGTATATAACGAAACTATATGGACAGATATTCCCTATCCACGAGTCTATAGCCGCTAATGGCTAGAAATAGCAAACTCAATAAAAAAGTGATTTATACCATTGTAGTGCGGACGACTCTAAAGTACATCGCGCCGGCGCGGCGTGGTGCAACGCATATGCCACAACATTAAGAAAATTCGCAGTTCTTAAGAGTAAATTTCTCAGGCTCACACCTCCTTAAGAGAACTATACAACGTGATCTACCAAGAAATGCGGAAAATAAAATGGTGTGCTAGTCTTCAATGTGGGAAAGCCCCTGCAAAATTTTAGAGGATTCTTTTAGTATATTAAATTACACAGGCCCACAAAAAAAAAAGTTGTCTGCGCCGGGGTACTGACAATACCTATCCCTTGTATTTTGAGCCGCTGAACACGAATCTGACCTTAGTTTTTCGTCAGATTTTTTTTTAACAGCAAATAAATATATATTACGATTCAACAGACTTTTTTTGCTGTTAAAAAAAAAACGAACGTGTTGGGGAAAAACTAAGGTCAGATTCGTATTCAGCGGCTCAAAATACAAGGGGTCAGTAACCCCGCGCGGGCCACTTTTTTTGGTTGCCACTGTGCCACACTCAGTGTGGCACAATCTCACACATAAAAAGTCATCTGCGCGGGGGTACTGACCACACCTATCCCTTGTATTTTGAGCCGCTGAACACGAATCTGATCTTAGTTTTTCCCCAGCACGTCAGGTTTTTCTTTTAACAGCAAATAAATATATAAATATTAGACTTTTTTGCTTTAAAAAAAAACCTGACGTATAAGGGAAAAATTAAGGTCAGATTCGTGTTCAGCGGGTCAAAATACAAGGGATAGGTATGGTCAATACCCCGGCGCAGACAACTTTTCTTTTTTGTGGGCCTGTGTTATTAGTCAATTTGCGAAGAAACACTACTGATGTTGAGTAAGTCCTGATCTACTTCTAAAAAGGTCGACGAACTTACTGGTGAAAGAGCGTATTCGAGTTGTTTACATTTCCTTAATTGGCATAAAAAGTGAAGCCGGCCGGCGAGATCAAAACGGAGGTCTACACACGATCCAGCGGCAGATAGCCAACATTGTTGGTACGCTTTGAAGATAATTCGAATTCCAGCGGACCAATTCACTTTTACGAATGAGTTCAAAGCATGCCGACAAGGCTGGCTCCGTGTCGCTGGATCGTGTGTAGACCCCTAAAGAGCCGCGTTTTTTGCTTCCGGTCGAACAATAGTTACACGGCCGTGTCATTGACCGGTTTAACTAAATATCTCGTATATGTGCTTGTTATTTCAGCATGAGATCAATGTCTTCGATTTATTTCGATTTATTTCGGTATTTTTGTAGTGTGATTTGATTAAAACCAAAAAGTCACTTATATCTTATCCAGCTTTGCTGTCAGTAGTGTCAATCCCAATTCTGATAAAGTGATATAGTTGTACCGCGTTACGTTAGATTAGTTGAAGTCATTGACGGCGCATTCCTACAAAAAAATAAGGTAATTTTTTTGGTCATTTTTTAAAAATTGTTCATTTTTTTTACTCCTTTCAGTGGGGACAACCTACTGTTAAATTTTCCGCATGTCCTGATAGATTACGTTGTATTTGTCTATCCTCGCTGCAACAACATTATACTAGACATTGGCATTTTTTAGTCGACTAATCAATCAAATATTAGTCATGACTAATAACTAATGATCGGAATTTGGGTTTAATTCCAGTGGAGCATATAGGTAGGTATATAAAATTTTACATAAAAAAAGTAAAATTTGTTCTTTCTTACAAAATTAAATCGAAATTAACGAACCTACCTTACGAGTCTCTCTTTTATTTTGGCATAATAGAATACATGTATAGATATTTTACAGCTAATAATGTTTGTATATTTTAATAAATCCTTGTAACGACGCACCTGAAATTAAACCCAAAATTCCGATCTCTGCTAATAACTAATTGGTTAGTCACTAGTTGTGGATATTCCGATTGATGATTGGTTAGTCACATATGTTTATTTTTTTTCTTTTTACTCTTATATTTGTATACAAAGTACATTATTAATTTTATAGTTTTTTAGTTTTGTAGTTAAATATTATAGTCCAGTCAATGAAAGAATTTTAGAGAACATTGAGGAGGGGAGAATTTTTCTCTTCAGGAATGTGTTGGGGGTAGTTAGGAGGTAAACATACTAAAAGTCCCCGCCCCTAGCCCCGCCGCTTCAGGGGGAGAGGGGGGTGGAAAGGTTCCTTTTTTCGATTCTTCGCTTATAACTCGGAAACGTTGCGTCGTATGGAAAAAGGTAATCTATGCAAAATTAAACGTAATTAAATTTCCCACAAGAATGTTTATATTCATTTTCTTCCTATGTGTTATAGTTTACGAGATATTCGCCGGCGAAAATCGATAATTAATAAAAAAAAAATCAATTATGTACCTTGAATATTTCTATCAAAGCGGTTTACCGTAGTCTGCTAATAATTCACAGTCACAAAACAATCTTTATTTTACAACCCTCGACGTATTTACTAACGTAATATATTGCCGAAATCTATACATTTCCTTAAATATCCAGTGTTACTCACTTAAAATGAAGATACCCTTATAACTTTTTTATTTTGTCTCCGATTTGAATCACATTTAGAACAAATTAGGATCTACTTATGACCAGAAAATCATTCACCTGCTATAAAGGCAAAGCCACTTGCGGTAACAAAATATGAGGAAAAAGATTAAAAATCGTATTGATGGGTCTTGACGAATTTCACGTTTACGAGTTATAAGCGAAGAATCGAAAAAGGAACCTTTTCACCCCCCCTCTCCCCCTGAAACGGCGGGGCTAGGGGCGGGGACTTTTAGTATGTTTACCTCCTAACATATTCCTGAAGAGAAAAATTCTCCCCTCCTCAATGTTCTCTACAACTCTGTCATTGACTGGACTATTACTATTATTTGAGGTTCATATTTGAATTTATTCGTCTTTACTTGCATTTATTAAAATTGTACTATTTGGGTTTTCTAACCTGTTATGTATATGAGTAACCAATAAATAAATTAGTCGTCGATATTCGGATTGGTGATTAATTAGTCTTATAGTACGTGGGGTACATGACTAGAAAAGCCAAAAAGCTGCATTTTTTATGGTCATAGTTGATGGCAAAAGGTAACTTTTCAGATAGGGAGCTACTTGAAAATCCGTGCAAACACCAAAATGGCGGCCATTAAAGATGGCCGCCATTAGCCACACTACATTTTTTTGTACCTCAGCTCATAATGGCCCGATTTCGATTTTCTTTTTTTTGTTTGAAAGCTCTTGTGAAGAGGGCACTTTTTTGTCCCTATACATTTATCACTACACCTTAAGGGTTCTGCGCAGTTTTCAAAAATCTGAATATTTCACTTTTTTCACGAATTTTATTGATAAGTAAGTTTTTAATTGTGCTCAATATCCTTTCTTTCCCCACAAAAAATGTTTTATATTTATAGGATTCCAAATATGTCAAGAAAGATTTATTTTCATACACAACAGTGATTTTAATTATTTTGAAAACATTTATTACATTAACCCCTTCCGCTCCAGCCGGTTTTTTAAGGTATCGGGTCCTACACCAGATCAAAATTTTTATGGAAAATATATTTTATAAAAGATACACTTTAGAATAAAAGTAAAATTTATATATTTACCCCGAATATAATTTAATAACCATTATATCCACGGATGGATATACGGGCCCCCACCATGCTCTAAATGGCTGTACTGAGTTGTATACCACTAAAATACAATGCTTTTTTATCTCGTATAGAAATATCCATATGTGGATATTGTGGTAAATTTTGCTATACCTACAAATATCCAAATGTGGATACAATGGAGTGGAAGGGGTTAAGGAAACAAATTTTTACAAACAAAAAACGACTAAATACTAAGAAATACTCATGTAAATGAACTGCTTCTATACAGCTCTTATAATTCTAGATCACGCAATCATCTTCATCTTCCAATTAATCCCTGGAACAAAATAATTATATATTATTTTTATATTAAGGCATTGCATCAACAAAGCAATATTATGATCTTGAAACTGTGAAACGAATTTAAAAATAATCATTTAAACGCATACCTTTTGTTGTATTTATTGCTTCATTGTCGACCCCCAATGCAGTTCATGCAAAGTAACGTACATGGAACCTTGGTCTTTGAACAGGAGCATCGTGTACGGCATCCGGAGCAACTACACTTAACCAATTATCTGCAGGCTGCCTTAATAGAAGGAAGAGAAAACCAGACCGGCGTCCACTCCCCAGCAACCATTTTCCATCCCCATCCTTCTGCCCCTGGAATGTTCTCCATCACTGAGCTCGCACGACCCCAAACTTGTCATGCCTAGTATGCTGATCGAAGACAATGGTGCCTCTTTTTTGAAGGGCAGACTTTGTAGACTGCGAGTTTTTGAAGTAAAGAGAAGCTTTCTAACACGATTAACTGAGAAGTCTTCTGCGTCTTTGTAGAAAAGCAAAACAGTAAACATCTACAGAACTGGAAAAGTCTCGTCTCGTGTTGTAGTAGAGAGATAACATGGAAAGCTTCAGCTTCAGAAATTATTTCCACAGTTTCCAGGCAGTTTGTTTTCCTTTAATGGCAAATGATGACGTTACCGATTCAGTGAATGCATGGAATCCTCTCAATCCAACAGCTTTATGTTATAATGCTTCAAACATGGCATTAATGCTTATGTATGTCTGACCCTTCCAAAGAGAATCCACATCTCCTGAAGCCCCGTAATTTTGAGAACGTGAAAGAAAGAGATTGTCAAAACAGCTACATCAGTATCTACTGTGCAAATAATTATTTTTTTGCTCCATGTTCAACACTGTCTTTAACGTGGAGGAAAATCCTGCCGTCTGCTTCCTCCTGTTGCCTGCATTGTACTCCATCAATTGAAGTTTCATCCGGCCGAGATTAGTGAATTATGCCATTAATCTCAGTACTGATGTGAACCCAATCAAACTTCAAAATGCATATTTTCCAAGTAACTTGAGTTCTGTCTTAGTCTGATTGCAGCAGAGGTAGTCATTTCAATTTTTTGGTAGCATATTTTCCTGTGCTACTTGGCGACGAAGACCAACGCCTCTCTTATCTCTTACACCACAGTTCTTCAAACGGGTTTTTTGGTAAGTATCCCAAGAAATGTGTATTCTGTTTGCATGGAACCTCTCAGCATCATTCAAAATTCTGTTTTTGAATTCCGTATCACAATATTCTCCAAAAGTCCGTGAAAATTAAAAATTATTTGTTTTTCTGAAATTGCTCAGAACCCTTAAGGTATAATGATAAATGTATACGGACAAAAAAGTGTCCTCTTCATAAGGGCTTTTAAACAAAAAAAAAAAAAAGAAAATTAGGAGCTAAGATACAAAAAAATTTAGTGTGGTTAATGGCAGCCATCTTGAATGGCCGCTATTTTGGTGTTCTGCATGGATTTTCAAGTAGCTCCCTATCTGATGCCGTTTGGCATCAACTATGACCACAGAATGTGGCACATTCCAATCAAAAAGTGCAGCTTTCTTTTTTGTATCCGACGTACTATTAGTCGTGACTAAGAATTGATTAAATTGTTCCCATTTCTTCCTTTGGACAACCATGTGGATGCCTGTAGGTTGTCCAGATTTTAACCAAATTGGTCCCTTTTCCTTCCTATGGACAACCATTGAAGACATCCATGGGCAATCCTGATTAGTCACAAAACGAGGATATCCACATGAGGTCCTCAATCTGGAGTAGGACGTTTAGGTTTAGGACGTCCACAGGGTGTCTTGCTTATCCTTTAAGTGTGGCCACTGGTTGCCCTAAGGCTATCAAGTGCTATGTGGGATAGACCAACAATAGACCTTATTAACCTAGGTCATTTGGCACGTATATAAACTAGCATGGTAGATAACCACCTATTGATATTGGATCATATCCGTCATACAGGGCGATCGTCAGAGGCGTATAAACCATAACTTTTGTAATATAAAATGTGTTTTATTATAATTTTACAGCAAAAAGTTACTAAAGGTTTTTAACAAAGCGCGCAAGCGTTATGTTGAGAGCCACCAAGCGCGCCAGTGTTGCGTGTACTATACCTTAGCTGCGAAAGAAGGATATAATAGTATTGGCCTCTGAGTTCTGTGGTTATTGGAGTCCTGCCTGTCTGCTGCATTCGGTGCAAGTATTGCTCCTGTATAATGTCAATTTCTTAACTGAAATTTCGAATGAAGATGAAAGACTTATTTTTTAAATTGATTTTATGAACTATAAACAAGTTTTGAAATTAGATATTTTTGCACCGATTTCATATTGATATTAGGTAATAAGGTACAGTTCTTTGCTACTTTCTACTAGTAGGTAGACAGATATTAGTAAAGCTAAGTGAAATTTTATTTCTTACTTTTTGGAGATATTTTTTGAAGATTTATTGAAGGCGGTTCGATTTAAAAAAAGACATTTTTTTTTTCAATATTTCTAGTAGCTTCTTTTATTTATTTAACTTCTACATAGTGAAGGAAACTATTGTGAATTCTCTTTATGTTGGGCACCATGCGAATGATATTGCAAAAATTATACCATGTTTGTGAATTAATTGATATTACCGGTGACTTCACCAGATCTTCGAATATTCTCGTAATATGAAGTAGAGATTCGGTTTCAGCGACCCCAAAAACATATGCTACACTGGGTCTGGTCCGGGGCAACTCGCAAAAATATTTTGTGGTCCCGTGTTATTTATCCCTTTCTCTCAACACCGATATGTAACAATTTGAATGTTTTTTTCGGTGTTTTCAGAATAAATTGTCAGTAAATACAATTTCATCAAAATGCACATATCTTCGAGTTTCAAAGGAATTAAACAAGACGGCGTTTTAATTACATTATCCTAGTGCTTCTGGTCACTACGACGTTATAAATTTAAATATTCATTTATTCACAATTATTAACAACGTCTCGGTCTAATAATCGCGAAGTAAAAAATTGTGGCCACTTATTAAAACACGACATTAATACAATTATCAACATTATAATCCATTAAGAATAATTAAAACAGCTATCTGCTGCTACCAAGGTCTGCTGTCGCGTGAGGAAGATTATAATAATTAAGTGTATTAAGTAACATACGCATGTATACATATGTAACATATGTATATATTTGCACACTTATATTTAGCCACCAATAATATATACCTCTCACATTATATACCTAGAGATCAAAAACACAAATCTATGATTTTTTTTATTTCATTGTTAGATTAGAATAGCAGGTGGTGCCAATGTTTCTGGTTACTTACTGATTTTTTGAAAATTTTGAATCCAGAATGCCTTCCTTGAAACACAAAACATTTTTATTGGGATCATACTTTAGAAATAAATTCAAAAATGAAAATGATGTGTGGACATATTCGCATCGTGTAGATCACAAGAGATTCAGAGAATATTTTCCCGATTTTGCTTTGAACACTAAAACCATTAAGGAGATTATCTCTAGGATGGTAACGAGTTTCCAGGAATCAGGCACTATTGGAAAGAACAAAGGGTCTGGAAGACCAAAGAGACAGAGGGAGTAGTTGATTATGTTAATATTAATTCTATTCTTAATAATTAATATTCTAATTATATTCTTTATTTCTTAATTAGTTGTGCTTACAAGTAACTGTAGAGAGCGTCAAAGGAACTAAAAAACTAACAATTTAAAATTTATAAAAGTTATTACACATTGAAGATTTAAATTTAATTGGGAAAAATCATAGAGAATACAGTTTTTATCAATAAGAAAAACTCTTTTAATCTTTTTTTGAAAATACGTGCACTTATTTATATCCTACTCTTACAGATTTAGTATTATTCTAAGAAATAGCGTGCAAATTCGACGATGAAAGGTTACCGTCTGCCAGTTGGTAATCGAAGAGACGATATAAGTATCAAAGTTTTTTCTCTCTGGAAATTTTGGTATGATGGGGAGTTCGGGAGGGGGGGGAACATTTTTTTTAATCTAATGATTATCGATATCTGTCCGCATAGATAGTTAGTATATGTACTTTACATACCCCAATTACGCTAACAGACGAAACTTCCGGTCGGCGCGCGCGGTAACCGGAAATTGAAAAAAAAATGTTTAGTTACCGGTCCAAATTCGGCGCAAAATGTTTGTTTTGGCGTGTACAGTACTGTACTGTAGTGTCAGATATTTCTATCGGTCGGTTTTTGAACAATTTGCCATCAAAGTGGCCATTTTCGCCACTTTTTATAAATTGACATTTCTAAAGCGAAGATCGTGAAACAATTTCAATTATTTTCAATGTACTTTAAGTTTCGGCCATAGGCCGGAATGAAATAATGTTACTTTTTTCACGCTTTTTACTTTAGTTAACAGTCGTAGAAAAAAAAAATTTCACGCAGAATGTAGTTGTGTATTTACTGTGTCAAAATACACGGTCTGTAGCTCGTTTGCCCAACAAGCCATTGCAAAAAGTATCCAGAAAAATCGTTTTTTCACTCAAAACTACAGAAAAATGCGGGATAAAAATCAAGCTTAGGAAATCATCTACAATTTATTTTTCCTTTCATTTATGTGCGTTAAAAATTGACGGACATATTATGACCTTTCGAAAAATACATAATTTTGTAGTTTTAAAGATAGCCAACTTTCACAGACTACTATAGCAGATATCTAGAAAATAGCTTCTTAAATGAAAAACGTCAACCTTATATTATTAGTTTAAAGCTGTTTTCTTACAAGTTGATTGAACTAACCGAGTTACGGTAGGAAATACAGGAAAAAAATGGTTTCAAAATATAAACTGTGTTATGTAACTTCTTTAGGGTTATTCTGAATAAAAGAAATACAGGGACTTTTTGAAACGTTTTCTGTATATTATTGTTTTACTTACAATTTTTTTTACTAAAATATACGATGTTTATAAAAAATCTGTTTCCTCAATATTCAGTGTTAAAAGTTTTCTGTGAGAATATTCATATCCGACAGGATTGATTTAGTAAATTAAATGTAAAAAAAACTTTTTAAAAACAAGCTTTTATCACACAGGCACACACAAAAAAATTAAGTGCGAAGACCACTGAATTCCTACTCATTTGGATGCTAATAATCAAAAAAATATACTACTACTTTTAACTTGGCTCTCAATTTTTTTTGTTTTGTTTATCAAGTATTAATTTTATTAGACTCCTCAGGAAGGGACACTGGCGAAAAATGTTTCAGACGTTAGTTGTCATCATTTGGGCAGAACATTACTCCACCCTCACCCCTGATGAGCAGGAGGTGTGGCTAACTTTTGAAGGGTGAGGGGGACAAAAAAATGTTTGATACAAAGTTATGTAATTTTTTCCTTAGAATCAGATTACGCGATAAAAAATGAAGGATGCCATTAAAAGTTCAAAAGTTAGCCCCACCCCCCGCTCATCGGGGTGGGGTTTGGAAAAATATTCTGCCCAAAAGATGTTCCCCAAAAGATGATTAAGAGATATTGTCTAATAAAATCAATACTTGTTAAGAAAGAAAAAATTGAGAGCCAAGCTAAAAGTAGTAGTATGTTTTTTCGATTATGAGCATCCAAATGAGTGGTCTAGGTCTTCGCACTTCAATTTTTTTTTGTGTGTGTGTTTGTGTTATTATAGGTGTACAAAAACGAAAAAATAAGTTATGATGAATTAATTGTCTTAAAATTTTGTCGTGCGCGAGAAGTTCATATAGGTATTAATTTTGTTGAACATAAATTGTAAGTACCTAGATAAGTATTTTTTGTCCTATTCACGCGACAAGCTTTTAAGACAATTAATTCAACATAACTTATTTTTTTCGTTTTAGTACACCTAAATAATATATTACGTTAATAGCGTCGTCCTTACTTAAAATAATAGTACCGGGTCCTCCGGCATTTCGTAGAATACAACGTCTGAGTGAATACACTATCCAATCAAATTATAGTTTAAAAAAAAAATTAAGAAAGCACCCTTTTTGGTACCATTTTATTGTATTGCCACCAGAACTACACGTGTATGCAAAATTTCCGCTCAACTGGAGGTCGCTAAGTGATTCAAAATTGACTTGCAAGGTTTGAACTAAACATACTAACATACATACAGAGCAAGTTAAATAAAAGCTTGTAAAAATAAATAAAAACTTTTTTTTATTGTTTTAAAAATTCAGTTACAGTGATGTCCGCTGCAAGCAAAATCGATTTTTTTATGATAATGTTTGTTTTCCGAAGAAGTTCTAAGTAGTATAATTACTTATAATATTATTGCTTCTAACTTGTACTTTTTTGAATTTTTTTGACGAATGATTTAAATCAGAGTATTTAAATCTGCTTAACCCCCTCACAGCTCATAAAAAAATTACTTTCACTTGCGTTCTGTTTATTTCTTCATGAGATACAGTAGATTGAACTACACGCAAATTATCCCATTTTTGCTTAAAAATTAGACGTACTAATCGTACTATCTAGGTAAAAGTGTAGTTTAAATTTTTTTTATAATAATACTGCGTAGTCTTATAGCTTTATATTCAAAATGGTTTCCCCTTTTTTCTTGTACGATTGTTAAGAAATGTCAATACAGTATGGAGAAATATCACATTATTTTGTGTTCTATTTGAGAAAAATAAAAATTCTTAAAACTCCCGAAACATAGATCGGTAGGTACTTAGGTTTTATTAAATATCATGAATCATCGTTAACAACTTAGAGTCTTCTATGGCTAACTATAGTAGATACTGTAGTTAGCCATAGAAGACTCTAATTTATTAATGATGATTGATGATTTTTAATTAATTTGATATATTTGGTAAAAAAATATCTACGTGAATTCTCTATATAGTTTTCTTATCTCAAACCATAGAAGAAAAGATAACAAATATCTAAAAAAAAATGGAACGAGGCGCAAGGATTAAAACGGTCTTTTCTTTCTTTAGAACAGTCTCTCTTTGTTGTTCTCGCATCTGTCAGCTTTGAATAGATTTATTGACACTTTCACTTTTGAAGTATTTACACAAGACAAGGGCATAGGAAAAAAAAATAAGGGGTTAAATCCAACAAAGGGATAACGGAAACAGCACACGTAACGATCAGATATAATCACAACTTGCCGAAATTTTATTATTTACTATACCATTTTAAAAAGACAAGAATATAACCCACAATGAAATAAACACCTGTCAAATTGAGATCTTTTACGATTCTTAAGTAAAAGGAGGATAGTAAATTGAACTTTCAGAAGTGTCAAGCAACACGCCATTGAGCGACGACGTTGATTTGATAAGTCTTTGTAAATATTATTTTGAATTATACCCCCTCCAAATTGAAACGCCAATAGGATCTGTTATACGCACTGATCACGTGCATTTATTACTATCCTCCTTTTCCGATTAAGGTATACATGTTTTTATTTATTTATTTTCACCTAAAGATGGTGTGTACAATATTCATTTTTTCAGGCTAGGTTGCGAAAATTTCACTGATCCTCCTGCCATGCCAAATCCTAAAGAAGGAGCAACATGTTCGCTGTTTTTCCCTGACGAAGCCATATATCCAGGTCATCCACGATTTAAGACGTTGTCTCGGAATATTCGATTAAGAAGAGGGGAAAAGGTAGACATCAATATACCTGGTATGTATTAAAAAATGTGTGTATGAGAAGTAATTGGGTTGCGGTCCTCTTTTTTAACAATGCCATTTAAATTAATTTCAAACTGAAATACACAGATAAAAATAATGTTTTGATTGAAACGACAAATCCTTTGTCTTGTAATATAGGTAAATGAATAAATGTATTTATTAACTTTTTATTTTTATCAATCTATTCTTTTTAATTAATTTAAGCGGCATTTCTAAAAAGAAGTGGACTGCAGCCAGGGGGTTTTCAAGGTTCCCTTTTTGTGTCTAAATGGACACATGGGTCTCCAAAATGGACACTTAGTAAAAAAACAAAATGAACACACATTTAGGACGTTTAATACAACACATAAACAAAACCAAAATTCAACAATAAAATATCAGCACAAAAGACATTCACGCCATCAGTAACGCTTCAGCAACAACCAAAATGTAGAGTGAGTAAAATTTATCATTAATTTATCAAATGTTTTAACAAAATCGCGTGTTTCCTAAATCTTGTCGTGGAATTCCTTAAAAATGTGTCTTTTTTCCGTAAAAACTGTTAGGACCCCAGGTCCTGGTTCGAAATTTTCAATTTCAACACGATTCGTTACCTTTAATCTGTTACGGGTTAATTTTCGCTTAAAAATTTAGTATTCAGGGTGTCCCAAAATCACCGGAGGAGCTCGTAATGACAGATTCTTTACAACATTCTGAGATAAAAACCTTAATACAATTATGTTGAGCCTCCAACCGTTTTCGAGCTAGACTTTATTGAAGTTTCGCAAAGAAGTTCATGTGGGGCCAATGATTTATTAAATTTGTAGATAGGCACTGTAAACAAGATGAATTAAGATAAAATGATATTTTAGTCATAACTAAAAGAGTTTTAATTATTGAGTTAAATGTTCAAAATTATTTCATCATCTTTGTTGAGACCTAGCTCCGGTAACAAATAGACTTAAAATACAGTTTTCTATTTTTACATATTCAAGTTTTACATAATATGGTAGAGACAATATGTAACATCAGAAAATATATTTTTTAAGCGGTGTTACAGATATTCAAAATCTAAAAAGTTCTGAACTTAGGAAAAGTCTTTCTATCATAGGGGGTGATATACAATTCTCACAACTGCATTAAAAAAATGTAAATAAACACCTAACAACTAAATGAACTATAGAAGTTTACCCAAAAATCACAAACAAATTAAAGACACGACCGTGTTATGTAGGGAAAAAAAACGACAATTAAAATTAAAATAGAATCATGGATCTACTTAAAATGAACTCGAATGTAATTTAATTGCATCTATAACCAAAAAAACACTTCACTTTTTGCTTTTGCACAAACAGATGCAGGATTATGACATGACATCAAAGCCAGAAGGAGCAGAATAAGAAATAAAAATAATAATAATGCCTTAAATCTTAGTATCCCCAAATCATCAATTTATTAATAATAATTCTTTATAAACTTCCTATTCAATTAAAAGCATTAGAAGCATGAAATAATTCAATAACAGTCTATTTAATTTCTTAATTCATCACTTAGTTTATGATGTATATATAATTTTTTTAAGTATTTTGGAGTCATGCCTGATTTGATAATATTTACTTTGTATGTCGCATTTTGTATTTATGTATTTGACTAGTTCTACCCACGTGTACATTGTGTTGGTATACTTTTGGGACAATAAAGATATTATTGTTATTATTATTATTATTGTTAAAAACAATGAAACTAAACTTGGGGGACATCTTAAGTGAAAAAATAAATTAAAATTATTAAGTATTATGGTATTATTATGGTATTAAGACTTAATACCATAACACTATGAGCCAAAATATACAGAGTGTTTATTTTTAAGTATATTTTTTATTTAACATTCAGTTAGTTGCAGACTTGGAAAAATTACATAATATACCTATAAATTCAATATCTAAAAAATTAAACGTTGAAATTAAAATGCCCCCTTAAATGGTCCGCCCTGTATCACCACCGGATGCCCTGCAAGTGTGCACAGTAAATTTAACACTTTAACTGTATAAGTAATATTTTTTTGTATGCTCCACTCCCCCATAAGTCGCTTTTAGTTCCGCCCCTGTTCCTTCTCACTTTAAAAATTCTAGGGCAAACGAAGCGCGTTGATTTTCGTCTTAATCTATTGCAGCAAGGTTAAGTAGTATACATTTATTTTATCTATATTTTATACAGGGTGCGCGAAAATAAATCGATTTCAGTACTTAATTATTCAGAAGATAGAAACATTGGAAATATGCTATAATTTAGTTTTTATCGTTGGCATATTATTTGAATACATTTGTCAAATGGCCCCTGTTGGCGTTACGATAGATTTTGGCTCTTCACATTTGACATTAGTGTGTCCATCAGTTAAGTAGTATATCCAAAAAAATCAATAAAACTCTAATATTTATTGGGTGATTCAAACTGATAGTCCCGCTTTGATAACACGTGCTGCGTGACGTCACGACGGAGATACTTGTCACGTAGACGTTAGGTATTATTCACAATGGATTCCATTGTGAATAATACCTGTGTGGATTGTTCTCGCGAAGTTTTAAATAGTTTCACGTTACAATTCTTGGTGTTTTCCTGTTTGCTGATTAATAAGTAAATATTATTGGATTGTTAATTAAATAATAGTGCCATATTAAAATATAAATACAACAATTTCTGTTGCTTTTGGATTCAGCTTTAGATGTTGCCATAATTTCACTTCACAAACAATAACACACCTGACCTAGGCTGGGCTGATATAAATAAGAAAATAAGCATATATTTACTTTAATAATAAACTTCAAAAGACAACTTTGCCTTAAGAAAAAAGGTGTAAACAAAACAACACCTGCTAAAGATGGGTCGTTATTTTGTTGCGGTATTATTTTTAAGTAACGTACCGTCGCGTTATTCGTTGTTCGGGCATTGAAGCCGAAACCAGTGGAGTAATTTCGGTCGTTCCAGAGTCACAGATTAATACCAAAGATCTTTAACACTTTCGCTGCGGCCGTTCAGGCTATGGTTATCCCCGCACTGACTGTTTTTTTTTTTTCGAAAATATTGCATAATTAGGTGTCAGAAATCGAATAGTGTCAATAAAAATTGTGTATACAGGATTCCATTTTTTTTTTGACTGACTCTCAGGAGAGCCATGCGCACCCGGCCAAGAATTTATTGTTCAGTGCTGACTGGCATAATAATAATAATATGGCCTGACTAATATGAGAGTCGTGCGCAGTGCGCTAAGAACGGGACCGACTCTCATGAGAGTCATGCGCAGCGAAAGTGTTAACTCCTAGATGGTTTAACCTTTAACCCATAAGGAATTCGTATATGACAAAGCTACAAACATCTTAACGGAGAAAGCGAGAAAACAATACTGGAATTGTCACTAACAAATAACCGGAGAAAAGAAAAAAATAGGACTGAAAAATTGAAAATCGGATAAAATTTATAAAATAATCGGAATGTTCCGATTCTTCCAAGAATTTATGAAATAATTGGACCATTCCGATTCTTTATTCTGATTCTGCCCATCATTAGTTTTTATTTTGCTTTTAGGGATTTGTGTCTTTAATTATGGAAAGTTTAGAGTCAGATGTGTCAAAGTTTATAACAAGATAACTTATATAATGACAACTTAACATACAAAATTGTTAAAAAAAATCCCTTATTTAATATAATATTATAGTTAAAGGTTATTCAAAACTTGAAGTAACTTCTGTGTGTTTCATCTTGTCTGGTTGGGAATTGTTATATTATTTCCATATTCGTCGGTCTCATAAATTTCTTTGACAGTTCTATTTTCTGTAGGCCTGTTATGTTAAGATATTGGTCGATGGGTTCAAGGATTTTTTTTTTTATTTAAATAAGCGAATCGTATTTTTTTTAAAACAGTATTTTATCCCCAAGATATTTTTTCAAACATGTAATATATAAATAAAAAAATCCTCTTACAAACGCCATTGAGTGGGGTACTTTTTCGAAAATTATCTAGAATTTTTATGGCATACCCCAATATTTTCATTTTATGAAAATATCGAAAAATTCCACTGTAAAAAGACAAGGTCATAGCTCCGACGGCCTTGACATCTAAGAAATTTCGTCGGCTGTCTTCTCTGTATATAACTACTCGATCGTGTATGTAACGCTACGTGAGTGCGTGGTGTATTAAATAGGTGGTCCGACGTACGGCACTTTCCTATGAAAATAATGACTTTATAAGTGCATGCTTTCTATTTAATTTAGTAGATGGTGCGACCTTTAAGGTACTACAAAATCCTGTATATAGATAGATGAATTTGCTTTGCTGCATATAGTGCTGCATATATTCTTTCAATATTTTTATTTAGCTACTTAGTGTCAGATGTCACTTGTCTTGTTTCACTAAACAGAAACGAAAGGCCGGGAATGTATGCAACACTGTATGCAGAAAAGCAGATTCATCTGTCTATATACAGGATTTTGTAGTACCTTAAAGATCGCGTCATTTGCTAAATTAAATAGAAAGCATGCACTTATGAAGCCACTCAATAGGTCCTTGTCGCATCACCTAGTTAATACACCCTGCGTGAGTGGAACCGCCTTTCCCATCTCTAACACTGGCGTGACGTCAATTTCGTAGTTGCAATGCTTAACGCCAGGAGGCGTAACGCTTAGCTGGAATCGAGGCGGAAATCGCCAATACTTACTATACTTTCGATAGTTAAGTCATATACCGGTAGATCACAGGGCTCTCTTGCTAGAAGTAAAAATATAAAATAATGAAAATAACATAATAAGCAGGTATACCTATAATATATTTTAACCTTCTCGCTCATAAAAATGCTGCTTGCTACTACTGTTTTTTGAAGAGTGACGTTTTGAACATATTGATGCAAATGATAAAAAATTACGTTTTGGAAAGTGGTGGTTTATTTTTTTTTATTTTCACCCCCTAAAAGCCACTCTATCTCATGAAAAGGGAATTTTTCACTATTTTTACTTTAATTTGGAGGTCGAATTCTTCTATATCAATAAGTTTTAAAATCTTATTCTGTTTATTTCGAGTTCCACCTCCTAAGAGATATTTTATTTTTGGTAATTTTTCGTTGATTTTCTAATTGAATTCTATGTGAATCCGAAATTTCAGAATTTGACCTCTCTAAAAACCTCCTCGATTTGCCAATGGAATTTTAAAAATTATGTTTGCTGTAATTACGAGCTTATTCTAGATCAGTTTCATACATCTTAAAATTTTCCTCTTGCTCAGGCTCTTTTATTAAAAAATTTACTCAATTCTAGTTTATTCTATATCCCTTTTCCCAAGAATAACAGATTATGTCCAGAAGTGTTTCCTAAGGGATTTACAACTTTCGAAGTTCATTTTTTTTTTTTTTGTATAAGTGAAGTTTATTGAACTCCTATTGAAACTTCATAAATTGCACTTAAGCATCTTGGGATCTGTTTAAAAACTAAATCTGGATAATTTTTAGTATTATTAAAATTAGAGAGAAAGCTCTATTAGGCTCACTCTGTACATTCCTAGATAAGGAAGTAAAAATTAAGTAACGTTTATATTAATTCGAAAATGATTTAGTTATTTGCAAGATAAGATAAAATGAGAAATGCGTACATATTTGGAAAATTTTCATCATATCATGGGTGTTCATGAAATAATTCAGAATCTTAATGTCATTTAATTGAAATAAAACAGTGAGTAAACATATATACCGACTGTTTCCGACATGCATATCAATAATGAGGTAACTCGAGTTATTTCTTTAAAAAAGCCCATATGAACAACATATTATATAAAAAAAATGGTGTAAAATTAAACCACCTTCAAAAAGGGTTACTTGAAATTGTGAAATAAAATTTCAAAGAATCGACGGATTGATGAACCTTTGCCGTCATTTTTATTTTTAAGTTATAAATAAGAAAAGTATGAAGTGCGTAACAAAACATTATTTAAAAAAGATATTTGAGATTTATTTATCTAAAAATAAATAAAGTTTCGTTTTTAACAACTCATTTAAATAATCGGCCAACCTATGACGTCATCTACATCGAACATATTGTCATAGGCGACAAAATTGTAATTTGTCGGTTTTGCGATTAAGAATCTTGTATTTCAAGATTTATTGTTTATTAAAAAAAAAAACGCTGCCCAAAAAATCACTACTTACACATCCAGATTTTCTCATAACGAAAAAAAATGTTGATGCTATATTTGCACTTGACTACGTAGAAATAATTGTTTATGGAATTTCAATAATATAATATTTGAAATCGTCGACCCCAAAAACCCATAAAACGATATGCCACATTCTGTAGTGGACGAAGTAAAAAAAAAAGTTGAGGCCTTTGGTTCTTGCACATACATTACAATTTTATTTTTAATAATGGGGTCGGAGTGGTACCTAATGAAAATGAAAAAAAAATTTGAGACCTAGATTTACAGAGTAATCGTGCGTACAAAAATGTTAGACAGGCCGACCGACAGACAGAATTTTTTTTGCTCAAATTTAAAATCTCGACGTTTCATGACATTCTAAGCCTATTTGAACAATGAAAATTTTCAATTTTTTTTGTGTTACTGAACTGAATGTGGAAGTAAAAAATAGTTTTAAAAATATGAAACATAAAAAGTATATTTCATATACATTAACAGAAGATAAGCAGATACGACATATACATAAAAATACACAAGTATGATCTAAGCTTATGCTGTTTATTTTTTTATGCATATATACAAACATAATAACCTTACAAACAAACAAACACTTTGGTTATGTCAGTTTGAACACTCAACAGATCACTCATTAAACTTTATTAGCAAGCTTTATTACTTAACAGGAAAATGTTATAAAATCAGTTTTTTTTTTTTTCGATTTATCTTATTCCCATTAAACCACTCAAAACATGTTAGAATTAGTTTGTTCAGTTTCTGTTTGCAATGTTTCTGTATCAGACACAAATCCTAAAATACTTGTAATGCCTGCAAACATGATAATTTTGCCGAAATTCATGAAAGCATTGATGTATATGAGAACTAGTAAAGGGCCTAGAGCAGACCCTCGTGGCACAGCAATTGATGTTTTTAAAGAGTGATGACCATTAATTTCTACTGTATAGTATCTAGTATCTGTCATTTAAAAGGTTCCCATCAACCTGGAAAAACCTGGAAACCTTGAAAAGCTAGCGAATCCTGGAATTTCAGTTAAAATGTATAAAATATATTGATTTTTTACTGTACAAAAATGAATAATGAAGTTAAAGAAATAGATCCTAAAATAGAAACATTAGAGAAAAATATCTAGACTGTTTTGTTGAATTTAAAATGACTATTTGGATAACATTTAATTTATTCGGTATAACAGAATATATTAATGTCTTTTATCTCAGAGATGTATTGTATTCAGTTAGGTAATAAGGTAATTGTTTTAGTATTAATTTCACGTTTTATATCTGGTTATAGTTGAATGGTTTTTCCTGAACAAGTTAGAAAATGTGGGTGATATTTTAAAAATTCAATATATAAAATACCTTCTTATAAACAATGTAATGAAAAAATTACTTTTATAGTTTCCAATACTTTTTCTTACTCATCTGAGCAAATTTTGATAAGTACAGAGTTATTCATTATTATATTGACCCCCCCACCTGTTATTTCTGTTATTGGAAATAAGAATAAAGAAGTTTTGTATAAAAGTTGTAGTTGTAATTATATAATTTTTAAATGCAATTAAAAAAAACAATTGCTTGCATAGATCATGTAATATAACAATGAACGTTGTTTTTTAAATGAAAAACCGTGTATGTTTTTACATATTCTTTTAGATCTTTTTTCCTTAATTTTAAATATATAAGGGTTGTTAGGTCTAGCTATAATATTTCTTAACATATCGGACATTAAAGGTTTGATATATTATAAGAATAAAAATAAAATCCTGAGATGAACAATATTTTATAACTATTTTTTGGTTATAATTCACTTTGTCTTTTAAATACCCTCCCACAAAAATACACCCAAAAGTGTTAAATCAGGGCTGTTTGGTGGCCATGGAATTGGTCTACCGGATTTTTTAATTATTTTATTAATTTTTTTATATATTTGAAATCAGGGAAAAAAGATCTAAAAGAATATGTAAAAACATACAGAGTTTTCCATTTAAAAAACAACCTTCATTGTTATATCAGGTGATCTATGCAAGCAATAATTATTTTTTTTAATTGCATTTAAAAAATATACCTATACAGTGTTTTTCACATGCATTGGTAACACCTCAGTAACCTTTTTATTTTTTTTCCGATTTGAATCAAATTTTATTTAAGTATAGTACAAACTAGGATCGACTTATGACCACAAGAAAATTCGCCTCCTACAAATGCAAAGCCACCTAAAATATGCGGAGAAAATAAAAAAATCATATTAGGTATTTTTTTATCGGAAAATTTTGTAAATAAAACTTGTTCAGAATTGCCCAAAAATTTAATCAAAATTAAAATATTTTAAAAATAAACTTTTAGAAAATATTAAAAATAATTATTTAAAAAAACTGAAAATTGCTTGATAACTACCTGGCAGCTTGGGTTTAATTTCAAACAAAATTGTCATAGTACAGTTTTCTAAGCAAAAAACCCATTAAAATGATATTTTCAGATTTGGACATCATTGTTTTAATCAAAATTTATATATTTTTTTATTTTGAATAAATTTTGGACTTAAGGTTTTTGACAATTCTGAACAAGTTTCATACTTAAATAAAATTTGATTCAAATCGGAAAAAAAATAAAAAAGTTATTGGGGTGTTACCATTTCGAGTGAAACACGCTGTATATACAACCCTACAACTTTTATAGGAAACTTTTTTTTTATTTCCGATAATAACAGAAATAAAGGGGGCCAATATATAATGAATATTGATTTGTACACAGGTTTTATTAGAATGTGGTAAATATTCATAATTTGGTCCTGGAAAATTGAAATTTTGTTCCTGGATATTCAAGGACTTCAAAATTCCAATGTTTGTGAGAACCCTGTTTAAGTAACTGAACCAAGATAAAGCTTATTGTCTTTCTTTCTTGAAGCAATTAAAGGCTGACTCTGTCCTTTGTAGACCTTCAGGCATCGAGTATATGTTATTATAATAAGACATTATTGGTTCATGGACATTTAACCGAGTATCAAGCACTTAGCTTGTCTGGTAATTATCCATTATGTAATGGATAATTACCAGATAATAAAATGAGTATTTGGGAACTAAAATTAATGGGTATACCAGATACCTACTAATGACATCACTAAGTAATAATCTTCCCTTAAAAAAATGAAATTGAGAAAATTATGATTTTTTATTATTGTTAAAAGTAAATTTTTTTTCTAGTGTTTAAGGATAAGAATACCAAAATTCCAGTGGATAATTCATCTAAACATAGCAGTACTACTCCCCCCGACCATGTTCATATGGACGCCATGGGCTTTGGAATGGGCTGTTGTTGTTTACAACTTACATTTCAAGCTTGTAACATCACTGAGGCAAGAACCCTGTATGACCAATTGACACCACTGTGCCCCATTATGGTAAACCATTTAATTAGTTTTAAATAATATATATATATGTAACAGAGCTGGGTATGCTTCGAATCATTTTTGAGGACTCAAAGACTTGAAAATAAAAGGATTCTCTTTTTTTTTTTCACTTTATTCATCTTTAAAAGTTTACACAGGATGTATAAAACTTATCAGACTAGTCAATTACACACCACATACTCTATTAGATCTAAATATTTAAAACAGTAAAGCACTACACACAAGTAAAATGTATAATTAAGGATACAGAAAGAAACATTCTAAGCCAAGTATTTGTATTCGAATATTTAGCTTTTCGATTTTAATCACAAAATTGTATGAATCGTCATAAAGAATTCAGTGATTTGAATCGTTTGTTGTAAGATACGAATTCTTTATTGTGTTTCGGATGCTTATTGTACAGTTGCAGAACTTTGATCCTGTCTAAAGCAAATAAAAAACAAGGTAAAAACATTATACTCTTCACCGGTTTATTGAACCTTTTATATAATTGTTACACATTCTGTAGTGTACTCTTCAGAGTTCTTTGTAATTAATGTTAGTTTTAGACATTTTTAATTTTATAATACGAACTTAGTTGGTGAAACACAACATAAAGTAAAAAAAAGACCTATATACAAAACTACATGATTTTCGAACCCGAGACCCTTGGATTCCTAGTAAAAAACTTAAGAACTGTGTTGCTTACAGCAAAACTTATATAAAGAATGACTTTTTCTCAAAAATAAGCAAGTTTATAAGAGTGCGATACTCCATCCAGGGACACGATTCAAAAAACTTTGTGAAATAAAATTTTCAATAAAAATTTTAAAAAATTGTAGGTTTGTTTAAAGTCAATTTCATATTTTCTAATTTTTAGAATACCATGTATAATTTATCTTAAGTTTGACAACTGTTTATAACTTGTCATTCTCAAGCAATACTTTTTAATAAAGTATGATTTTTTCTCGGAAAATCAAAAATAAGAAAGTGTGTAAGAGTGCGGTACCTCATCTGGGGACACATTGTATACAATAGTCAATAAATTATTACTCAAAAAGCGCCTCTTTGATTTTGATAGGCCTTTGTGTAGTATGAGTAGATAAATCAAACAATATTCCAAATTTTTTTGGTCGGTGTAAGTATGCTAGAACTGTACTAAAAAACCGCTGCCCAAGGAATCACTACTTCCACATCCAGATTTTCCATCCAAGTCTCTCACAACGAAAAAATTTTGTATGTGGAAAAAATTGTTTATGCAACTTTAATAATATAATTTTTGAAATTGTCTACCCCAAAAACCCATAACATGATATCCCGCATCGGTAGTGGGGTGGGGGTGGATGAAGTAAAAAAATATTTTGTGGTTTTTGGTTCTTGTACACACACTAAATCACAATTTTTTTTTATTAATGGGGTGGCGGTGGTAATGGGGATGGCTAATGCCAAAAAAAATTTTGAGACCTTATTGCTTCTCTTGTATACGCTAAATACCAATTTTATGAACTCTTACCTGCTTGATTTATCTATTTATCCCCATTTACCCCAATTAACCCCCCAACCCTTCAACGGAATAAGATGAAAATATAATCTAGTTCCAGATCACGTTAAAATGCATACGTGTCCTAAATTTCAAGTCAATATCTTAAACGGTTCCAGAGTAATCGTGCGCCAAAAAAAGTTACAGACCGACAGATAGAATTTTTTTTCGCTCAAACTTAAAATCTCGACGTTTCATGACATTCTAAGCCTATTTGAACAATAAATTCAAAATTTTTTTGTCGTTACATACCTACTTCCACCGGATGTGGAAGTAAAATAACATTTGTAATATGTATGATTATTTTACACTATTAACACTCAAGGAAAAATCTGGAAAAAATAGAATATTCTCGAAAAGATTCCTCAAAATATGCAGTTGGTTTCATCTTCCCAGCTTTTATAGTTTTTGAGAAAATTGAATTTGAAAGATGACAGCGACCTACTTTCTCGAATGTCTCAAGGACAGGTCAGGGTCAAGGGTCAAAGATCATGTATGTGGTATTCTTTTGGAGTACCAATATTTTGGGACCAATTCGCCATGCTTATCTCGCTAGACCCTTTAAATCAGTTTAAGTACTAGTCAAATATATATACTTCATAACTATACTATTACAAAAATTTTGAAGTTACCCTAAGGATCCGGATTTATGATTCGAAAAAAGGATTAGAATCATTTTTCTTTATACAACGTGATCTACCATGACATGCGGAAAATTTAACAGTAGGTTGTGCCCACCGAAAGTAGTTAAAAAAATGAACAATTAAAAAAAATGACCAAAAAAATTACCTTATTTTTTTTGTATGACTAACTAATCTAACGTAACGCGCTACAACTATATCACTTTATCAGACTTGGGATTGACACTACTGACAGCAAAGCTGGATAAGATAGAAGTGACTTTTTGGTTTTAATCAAATCACACTACAAAAATAGCGAAATAAATCGAAATAAATCAGACATTAACCCCATGCTGAAGACAAGCAGGTATACGAGATATTTAGTTAAACCGGTCAATGACACGGCACGGCGGTGTACCCATTGTTCGACCGAGAACAAAAAACGCGGCTCTCGAGGGGTCTACACACGATGCAGCGGCAGGTAGCCAGCCTTGTCGGCATGCTTTGAACACATTCGTAAAAGTGCACTGGTCCGCTGGAATTCCAATTATCTTCAAAGCGTACCGACAATGTTGGCTCCCTGCCGCTGGATCGCTATTTTTGATCTCGCCGGCCGGCTTCACTTTTTATGCCAATTAAGGAAATGTAAACAACTCGAATACGTTCTTTCACCAGTAAGTTCGTTGACCTATTCAGGGTAGGTCAGGACTTACTCAACATCAGTAGTGTATCTTCGCACATTGACTAATAATTTAATATACTAAATTACCTCAGAATCCTCTAAAATTTTGCAGGGGCTTTCCTACATTGAAGACTAGCACACCATTTTTTTTTCCGCATTTCTTGGTAGATCACGTTGTATAAAGGTATCTGAATCTAATATCCTTGATTCGAATCCTTTTTGATGTTGCGGACCCGTGAATAGAATCCATTTTCAGCTCTGATAAGTATATGCTATTTTTCCTTGCAGCTAGCATTCACCGCAGCTTCACCTTTTCATCGTGGCTATATAACCGATGTTGATTGTCGTTGGAATATAATTGCTGCGTCTGTGGATGATCGAACGGAGGAAGAAAGAGGAATAAAACCTTTAAAAGAAAGTAAATTTGTGATAAAGAAGTCACGATATGATTCGATAGACTCATATTTGTCTGAACAAGGAGAGAAGTACAATGATATAACCTTGCTGTACGATGAGGTCGACTATAAAAAGTTAAGAGATAATGGTATAGATCATTTATTAGCCCAGCACATTGCCCATCTTTTTATTAGGGATACTGTTTCACTGTTTTCGGAAAAAGTCCATCAGAACGACAATGAAGACACGGATCACTTTGAGGTAAACTTTTTTGTTTCTTTGTTTCACATATTTTAATTAATTTTGAAAACAGTTAGCTCAGGTCAAATATTCGACAATATACCGGGTGTAGATCAAATGTCCAATAAATAGTATGATGCATAGTCTGCATGCGACAAATGGCTGGGCCAATCCATTGATTTTTCGAATTTGTCATATTTTATTAAAATTTCTTCCTGAAAATTTATATCTTTATAAGTTCCCTCCCGTTTCAAATTTGAAAATTTTTTAAATCTTAAAAACAGTAACAGTCATTTAGCAAAATGTTTAATCTATTTATGCATATATTTTACCCACTTTTTTGTATCATATACCATTTATACATATGCTGTAAGTATTCAAGGTCATATGGTGTGACAAATCCTCTACGGTACTACGGTACCGTTATCGAGTAGTAGTAACTCGTATGGAATAACATTAAAGATTTAAATATATTGGTGTATTTTGAAAACTTTTGGTTGACATAAATCAAATGTATAACCGTCATCATTCTGTATTTGCTTGAAATTTAGAAATAATATCTTTTTAAATATTTCATTTTGTTAACTTGCTTGTTATTTTATTCTTTAGAAATTTGAAAAAAAAAATTCGTCAAAGTCTCTGGCGGGCCCCCTCGCTTAATAATTGATGTATGGGTGGGGGGTAGAAATTAAAAAAAAAAATTGTCAAGATCCCAGGTCCCTAAACTCAATACCCAATAGTCCCCCCCATACAGGGTCCTGGTTCAGTGTCCAATAGTAGGTCGCCAAGATAACTTTGATGGAAATGATAGAAAATGATCTCCACATCAAGAATATCTTGGTTATTTTCTCCAAAAATGACAGGTTTTCGAAAAAAATTCAAAATTTGCATAATTTTGTGTTTTTTTAGCTTTCGATGCAATGCAAGTATATCACAGTGCGAGATACGGTGAAACTTAAAGAGAACAATTTTGAAGGCCATTTTCCTAACAGATCAACAAAAAAAATCAATTTTCTACAGCTATTCAGTTTGGTGAATAGTGCGTTCAAAGTTACGGCTTCGGGCGGTGGTCGACGCCCGGCGCGGCGCACGATGATTTCAAAATTCCGTGTAATAGTGATAAGCGATTTTTTATTTAGATTCTGAATCAAACGGATGCTACTGGGACTAACTTCCAAAGTTTAAATAGTTTTTTGGTCTGGTTTAACAGAGTGCCTAAAAACTTCTGGTAAAGGTAAATTTTACGCAATGCAGGTTTTTCTGTACATTTATTGCAAAATCTAAAAAATTGCTTCCGTTATCCTAATTTTCAAGAACAGCATAAACATGTATACTTTTTACCAAGCATTTACTCATTGAATACATTTTTTATAAAGCATTAATCTCGGCATTACTGTTTTATCTTATGACAATTTTATTACATATCCCATTATGGTACTTTTCTCGGTACTGCGGTATATACAAAAATGGAACTATTTGGGCAGAAGTACATGGGTATGTATTTCCTGCATATTTCTTACAATTACAATTTGGCACTAACCCGTCAGTAGAAGGAAAAATTAATGTAACTTTTTGGGGAACGAAGTAATCACCCACGTCGTAGTATCTGAATAGATACGGATCGAGCTTATCATTATTAGTATTAGATTAGTAAGGACAATATTTCTTCATATGTTACAAACAATGCTTTCAGAATATGCAGTTCAATTGACTGCCTTATTGGTTGTATCTCCAAGAGTCGAAGCTTTGTCGTGGTGAGAAAACCAATACCAGAACTCATTGAGTGTTGTACGGTTACTGTCTTGTTTAAGAACGTGAGCCAAGTACTTCTCAGCAGAATAAATCGAGTCCTTAATTATTTTGTCAAATATTCCTATTAATATAAGCCATTGAAATATAATAGGTACAAGGTGACACTGAGATATTAATCACCTCCGTTTATTCGTTTGTCTCGTAACTCAAATCCTTTTTTTTTGTCAGTGCACCAGTATTTGACATAAGTAAAATATTTATCATAAAATAGCATGCCAAATTTTAATTATTACACCCTGTATATTTTTGACATACTTGTTTTCCTTCATTATCTGCAATATATTAGAAATCGCGGTAGACTTTTAAAAATTTTAAATATTCGTGTGTGTATAAGTTTCAATGGCATTGGTATCATACCAACTATAGCCAGCCCTTTTTAAATATTCATTCGAGATGGTACTACATTGCTTCTTTATTGAGCGTTATGTATTACTATGTCCAATTAAGTATAAGGAGTGTAAATTAGTTTTTTCTCTCTATTTTTATGAGCAAAATTTTTGTTAAGGGTTTTCTAATTTAAAATAACAAATAAATCTGTTATTTGTCATGTAAATCTAGATTTGATTTTACATATTACATTGAGTTTGGAATTGTTCATGTCAAAATCTAAAGAATGTTTATACATCTTTTAAAATAATAATAATTAAAATAATTTTGTTAAAACAGCTTTAGAGATATACTTGTTTTATTAAAATAACATTTGCTTAGAAGGCGAAAAATAAGTGTCGCCACAACAACCGTCGTCAACAATCTCAATGTCAAATAATGTCTTTTTATTGGTGCATCGATCAAAAAATTTAATTTCTCTAAGTCAGTGTTTCTCAAACTTTTTTATCTCTTTTTCTTCTGCAGCAATTATGCATGTCCGTTTCTAAAAAAACACATATTATAATTTAAAAGTGACTAAGTAGATACAGGGTCGGGTATTTTAAAGAAGTAATACGGAATATCTTTAATAAAAACTTCGTTTATTGACATGGCAATAACAAACTCAGTAATTAAGTTTTAAAAAAAAAAGAAAATTTAAATCTAATGTCTAAGAAAATCAGTGAGAAGCGTGTATTTGTTTGTGCCTACAAAATTCGTCAATATTTGGGGCAATCTTTGTTAAATGAAGCCTTAAATCGACTCCAAAAGTGTGACGTTTCATCACCACCTTAATGTTTCCAATCCCAATTTATAATAGACCTTATTGCCTCTTGACATACGGACATATTAAATCTATTTTAAGTTTTCTTACTCAATTAAAAATATCTAACGACTGAAATATTTTTTCTAATAATTGTCAATAAAGTTTACTTCTTTCTATATTAAGATGGTATTAAAAAGTATTTTGGTATAAGATTTAGAAATTTTGTAATTTTACTAGGCATGCGTTCATCAATTCTGACGTGAGTCGTAGCTTGTTCTTGTTATTTTCTGGCGCAGAGGCAGACCGAAGTGGCCAAGTCACATTTTCTTTGTTTTTGTTGAGTTTAGATGTTTGGTTAGGTTATTATTTAGTCGTGTGTACTGAAAATTAATTCTGTAGTTTGGCCAAAGATTAGAATCTTTGCTTTGGTTTTGAATATTTTGATATTAAAATGTCAGAAATACATAATAAAACTGTCGGCAATAATGCAGTTTTTTAAAGAAGAAAAATTAATCAGCCATGGTGAAAATACCGTTGAAACGGGTCATATGTCATATAATAAACATGACATTGTATCTGCCAATAAAAATCACGAGTATTATACTTCCTTAGAAAGTAATATTTTTCAGAAAACATTGAAATCCTTCAACAGTTTTATGTTAATCACATAGAATTTTTAGCTGGAGAAAAAAATATATTAATTAGGCAAGATGTTTACAGAATCAACTATCGTACTTTTTTCTTTTTGCATTTTTATTATTATTCTTCAACATTTGGCAACATTATATACATATTTCTTCTCATACGTGAGCATCACCAGTTCGGCAATCTTATAAGTAAACTTTCAAAAAGAAAACTTGAAACATATCTCCACAATAAACGGTTTTTTTAATGAATTGATATTATAGCTACAAGTGAAATAAACTTTTATTTTAGTAAATTTTTATATATAATAGCAAACATAAAAACACAAAATTAATAAACAAACACAAGTTTAACCTCAAATCGGCACAGAAACAGAATCCATAAAAACAGTAAGTACGAATTTAGAAACAAAATAATCCAAGACAGACGTCCTCTCACACACATGCGTAGTGCATCCAAAATGTCAATAATTGTTTTATTAATTATTCCTACATACTAAAGCACATTTAACTTATAGAACATTCACATCAATTTATTATAATTACATAGAAATAGGTACTAGTAGTTTATTGTGAGGAATAACATCAGAATAATCATGTTTACAAAGTTGTTTCTGATTTTGATCCTTATAGCACCAGTGAATAAGGGACACCGTAAAATACACTTGGAAACAAAATCAAATTTTACCGCGCAATAGTGATGTCACGACTTTTAGCGTGGATTATTGTCAACATCAAGTCTACTTCTATGCTTATTTTTCAAATAAGTCGTGGACAAAAAACCACCTTCACGAAAATAAGTAATTGCGAAGGGAAGATCTTTTACAGCGACTTCCGAAAGCACTGCATACTCCTTTTCAATGCCACCCCAAAAGTTTATTAACTCTTTCTCGACGGGAGCCACAAAAACGCGCAAATCTCTGATTGACACATCTGTGGGAGAGGCATATTTTAGAACGCCGTAAATACTACTTAATATCGGGAGGCGCAAGATTGTGGTCTGATATTCTCTTAAAAGCATCTTCAAGCTGTAGCTTGTTAGTTGCAGAAAAGCTGTCATCCGAAAAACAGTTGTATACTCGCAGTTTATTCTTGAGTGTATCAGACAGTCTATTGTGTGTAAACAGCTGCAAATTTTTCCTAAAATAATTGTATTTTTTACAAAATGAACAGGAAAAATAAATATTTAGCAGATAAATGAGCTTGAAAAAACTTGTATTCTTAGATGGAAAAAGGTTTGGATGTTATGGTGGTGTTGAAATATTGATGCAACTGGTATTAGTTCTTATCTTCTTCAGTACCTATACAAATTCCGTATATACCAAATAAAAATGAATGCAAACAATAATAATTATTATTTAAAAAAAAAAAATGGTCCATTTAAAATAAGATTTTTTTTTAGATTATTAATGAAGTAAGAACGTTGTATACTTCGACAATGGGCTAGTAGACAATAACGAAAACGACAATATTAATAATATAGTATTATAGTGTGACAGTAACTAGCTACGTTGCCACATTTCTAAAAAAGAATGTACACTACTGCACTGTCTGAAATAAATTTTAATATTAATTTTTAACACTGTTTCAAGTACCCAGCAAGTAAATATTTTACATATTTTTAAAGCTGATTGATAACTTACTAATACAGAATTGTATTATTACAGAGGATGCCGTATAGCAGTACAGAATATCTTACATTATTTATCGAAATATGGGAACATAGCACTCGTTTCTCTGTTCAAGGACAAATTATAATCTGGTGATTACGCTATTACGTCTTAGCCAATAGAATAGCCCGAAAATTGGCGGCAATATCTAACCGTTTAAACACAGTTTAAACTTCATGATTTTTTTTTACTATAAGGCATTATTTAAAAAATAAAATAAAAAATACGGGTTAACTGTTTTTACGTGTAGATGTTATTAAAATTATTAAAAAAAAATTGTATACTTGCCCATTATATACTATATGTTTGTATACCTTTAAATAAAACGTTTATCTTCTATCTTTGTTTATTACAACTTGCGCATATAAGCGCACGTATTGGAGTCGGGAAGCGCACTAATGCGCGAACGCAAAAAATCCCAGTCACCTAAAAAACGCCCGATGTGAAAGGGTTAAAGCCTCATTATTGGCATGGATTTTTTTAAAAGAAGGATCACATGACAATTCGATCAACTGTTCTTTTTTGGGAATCGGTAGATCACAATTTTTTACTTCGATAGAAGGGCCTCAGATCCAGTCTATAGTTTTGTCTGGAGGCGGATAATACTCCATTATAAGAGTCCTGAAAGTGCTCATATGAAGTGTAATTTCAAATCTGATTGCAGGAAATTCAGAAATGTTCTTTTCATTTTCTTTTAAAAAGGAGTCCATTCTTTCAAACTGTTCAGATTTGTTTTTTAATGCATTTTTCCGAAGATTAAACTTTTTAGTCATCGCTTCTGCTTTTATTTGGACGTAGAAAACATCAACACTTTCTCCCTGCATAGACAAATTCCAAGCGTTCATCTTTTCATCGGATAGCTGCAAAAGCCATTCAAAATCATTCAGTACTGTCCCTAAATTATATCCTTGGTTCATGAAAAACAGGCGCAGTTCAAATAAATGTAAAAGAACACTACCGTGGCGCGTGAAATAATAATATAATAATAATAATAACTTTATTTCACTCGACTATAAAAAAAAGCATTGGAATACAGTCAAAAGTATAATACTATAACTAAGGCTAGGCTGATATAAAACAGAGACAAACAGAATAAAGAGAATAAGACAGCGTACTTCAATGTGGACCAGCATTTTTTCATGCAGACTGCCCATTTCTTGGCAAAGAGAGAATTGTGAAGTATCAAGATTTCTGAAGATGAGTTTTAATAAAATCAACAAGTTCAACACTGTGGTCAAGAACTTCTTTCAAGTTATAAGTCAGATACTTAGCGACTGAAGCTTCATGGTGGAGGCAACAGTGACTGAACTTGCACTCGGAGGAAGTATCGAGATTTTTGAAGATGAGTTTTAATTAAATCAACAAGTTTAACACTGTAGTCAAGAACTTCTTTCAAGTTATAAGTCAGATACTTAGCGACTAAAGCTTCATGGTGGAGGCAACAGTGACTAAACTTGCACTCGAAGGAAAGTTTTTTACATGTCCTACTAGTCCAGTAATATTTATTTATTTATTCAAATTTGCACACTACAGAATTAATTACAAATTCCAATTGCTACATTAACACTTATACTAATTAAAACTATATCTTACACACATATAAAAAGCAATAATACAAATGAAAACGAATCAATAGTACATAATAGCACCAACTTTTTTAAGGCTATATAAGCTGGTGCCAAACAAGTCGTATTCAGCGAACTTGTTATTGAAGTTGGCCGCCATTCTGTCACAAAAAGCTTGTTGACCATAGCTAGACCAATGAGGCCTGATAAAAAAATGGCCTTCTGTGCGGGTGTTACAGGGTGCAACATGAAAATTAATATTACTCAAAAGACCAGTCATGGCCTGTACATAATGATATGCAGTTTTTGTATTTGAGGTTGTTCTCTTTAAAAAACACATCGATGAACTTAAAAATGTCTTTATCAGTAGTTGAAGTTTTAAGAGGCTTACAGAATAATATGTACGCGTACCACAATTTGAGAAACACTGCTCTACGTTAAGAGACAAACAAATAAAAGGGGGTGAGGCACATCTCAGTGTCACCCGGTATAAAAAAGTGACGGAGTATTAATAAACGATAATATTCGGAGTATTAATAAACAATAACATTCATTTCTTTGAAACATATGAACGAATATTTTGCTTACTTACAAACATTGAAAACTAGATTAATTCCTATTCGGTTACTGTGATGTAGATGATTGTCTCATTCCCCGAAAAGTTACATTAATATTTCCTTCTACTGACGAGTTAGTGCAAAACTGTAATTTTATGAAATACACAAGTTCTGTTGGAATAGCATACTGCCCTTTTTGTATATGATGTAGTATCGGAGAACCAAGCTTAGTTAACTGGATTAGAGGCCATAGATATCTTTTTCCAAGATTTTGATAGTATTTAATTTTCATCAACTCCTAAATTATATATTAAGTGTTATGTGATTGCTAAACACAATATGTAAAAAATGTTTCAAATAATTCAGAATTAAAATAACCAATAAAAAACCGTGTTAATGGAAATCTATTTATAGAACTACAGAAACCCAAACAAATAAATCAGATCAGTGTTAGAATGTTGGTAAAAGTAGGTTAAATTATGAACTGAAATAGAAAATTTTCCGGAAGATTGTAATGACACTGCCAAAACATAAATTGAGAAAAGCCTAAAATTTTCCATGGTTTCTTAATTAACTTTTGTTTTCCAGAACATTCAATCAACCAACTGGCAGACGATGAGATTCAAGCCTCCGCCACCAAATTCAACAATCGGATGGAGAGTGGAGTTCAGACCTTGTGAAGTACAACTGACAGATTTTGAAAATGCAGCTGTTGTTTGTTTTGTGGTGTTGCTGACTCGTGTGATTTTATCCTATCAGTTGAATTTCTTGATTCCTATTAGCAAGGTATGAATGGAAAATATGCACAATAATTGTATGTGCACTAACAATAATAATAATAATAAGCCGATTTATTTTGTTAAATTTAAATAATCAAATAAGGCCAGGGGACAATTTAGGTTTAGGTATAATAACTTTACAAACATACATCTTTATATTTTATACTAATAATAAATGAATTATAGTTTAAAAAAATTAATAAATACGCTTTTATGAGTAGCACACTAAAAAGTTAAAAATAATTATTAGATAATTAAATTTGAAAGCGTTAGGCGCACTTATATAGCGGTCTAGGCATAATGAACAAAATGGGATGTACTTACCTACCTATATAAGTGCACCCCACGCTTTTAATTTAATTACTCAATAATTATTTTTAACTTTTTAGTGCGCTACTCAAAAAGCGTATTTTTTAGTTTTTTAAACTATAATTTATTTTTTCTCTCTGTCGCGGAAAATTCGAGTTTATGGCGGAGTCGCCGGTAATACGCCCATGAGGAGTCCCTATCACTACCTGCCACCTCCGCCATCATATAAGGTCAATGGTACCATATCACTATATTGTCACCAGAATTGCATATGTTTGCAAAGTTTCAAATCGATACGACAATTAAAAGTGGATGAAAAGTGAGTTGTAAGATTTGTTTACAGTGTTACAGGTCAAGTTAATAGAAGCCTGTTAAAAAGAAATAAACAAATATGTGAATTAAAACAAGGATACATACAGTCTATATGAAAATATAAGACTCAGTCGACAACTGTTTTTGATTCTCATCTCTATGCAAAAAAACAGATGAAAAAGGTTAGCTTAGCCACTTCGATCATGTGTAGCAGAACCGGACTCCAAGAAAATTATGTCATTTCTGTTGAAAAATTTCGGTGTATACAGTGTGTTCCACTTTTCATGGAACCACCCTCATGTCTCGCTCATCTGAATATTTTGAAATTTTGGTGGTGAATATATACGTATAAAGTGAGTCTTTAGACATAGCTACATTTGATTTTAATCAGAGGAAAATTGGGGTCGATTTTCAAAAAAAAAGTATTAACGATTTTTTTAGAAGAAAAGTAGTAAGATAATCTTAATCAGCAGTTTTAGAAATCCCTTTGTACAGGATTATATCATAGTGGGTTTAAAGGTATTTGAGAAAGGGCTAACCAAAGAAACAATTTTTTCCATTAATTTTATCTGTAAAATTGATTCTCAAATGAAAAAAATGTATTCTTCATTCTTTTGTTCAAAATAATTGTACTAGCTTGAATTGATTTTACAACAAAATAATTATTAATAAGGCAAAAATTCTAATTCGTACGTACCTACCATTTTTCTAACAAATAATCTTCAGAAATTAGTAATTAATGATAATTTTTTTTTGCCTTATTTATATTAATGTCCTGGCGAAGTTTAGCTAATGCTACTCTACCATTTAACCAGAACGACGAGATGAGATACGATCACCCATTCAAGTGATGGACTCGCTCGGCGTGCTTAACTTCACCGATCGAAGTCTCGTCACTGAAACTGGTACCGTACCTCACCTCACATTGTTCTTATTTTATAAATTGTGTTAATTTTACTTTAAGACTGTTTGGACTTAGTCTTTTTAGGTTAACTGGTAGTTGATTGTACATGTTTGTAGCTTGATAAGAGAAACTTTTCTTATTTGAGCTATAATTCTAATGCATTTTCGTTGCAAGCTAAATGCCTTAGATGTATAAGTTCAGTGACCCCAAAATTTGTATTGATATTTATATATTGACATATAAATTTCTTACAGGTCGATGAGAATATGCAAAAAGCACAAAAGAGAAATGCCGCAAAGGAACAAAAATTTTGGTTCAGAAAAGACATTACGACACACATCAGTCCACCTGAAGCAAATGAATGTTGTAAAAAAGGAACAGTGAACTGTGAAACTAAAAACTGTGAAAGTAGAAACTGTGAAAGTAAAAACTGTGATATGTTTGGTCTTATGACTGTGAATGAAATTATTAATGGAAAGGTGAGTTTTATTTTATGTAGATTATTATAATGTGATGTATATATCTAACTACTTTTTTAACTTTGTTTTCAATGACAACGCAAAGATATAATCAATAGGGGGGCACCCATCATGGAGATGTTTGTTTTTTTTAATAAAACTGACTGAATTCAGTACTGTTGTGTTCACGGTGTTGAAAATGCTTAAATGGGATATATTATTTTTCTAAAATGTTTTATGATTCATATTAGTCGCGGCACAATCTGTTTGGACCTAGACATTTTAGGTACCCAGCTGAATTCTTCAGAATCTGTAGCCTACGATACGTACAATAACATACTGAAAGTCCCAAAGAATCCAAATTGGGCTGCCATGTTGAAAAAATGGCACGCGTGCGTAGATGAAGAAAACATTTTTTCCTTGCCTTATTTATTAGCTGATTTTAATATTCTAAACAGATAATTATAGCCGAAGAATGTGGCTTTAACATATATTTTACACATTTTATTAAACTTTGTCTGTGTGGTAAAAAAACCGACTTAAACTGAAAATTAAAATTTTGGAAAATTCTATTTATATGATTAAAAAGAAAATTGTAGGGTTTATGAAAATATGTTTTAAGTAAAAGTTGTAGGCCATCAATAAACAAACAGCTTTAAAAATAACGGAGATAGAACATTTTAATTATTATAAAACCGTATATGTTAGTAACATTAAAATCAGAATTGAAAAGTGAAAATGTGCAATTTTAGTCACAGCACAATTAACCCCAAACAAAAATGATTACCAAGCTCAGTTTTCAGAATTAGATGGTTTATAATAATAATAATGTGGTGAAAGGAAAAAATTAATAATTAATTTTCATCTTCAGTATCGCTATCGGTTATAATTAGAGTGTTTGAATTGACATAACTTATGCCACGGCAATTACTGCACAGATCAGAACACTTTGTGTAATTGCAAGGACAATTTTTATTGCAGTCATTTTTACAGTTCCAATATAGAAGTTTTAATATATTGTCGGGTACAATTGACAAAGATGTTGGTACGGATTTGGTTATATCGTTTTTCAATTCCCAGCCCCACTCAGATGAATTAATTTCTTTATTAAGCCATGTTTGCACCTGAAAATGCTGTTCAATAGCTTTGGAAGTAGGTGGTAAAACTGCTAATTCAAAATTTTTATTTAAATTTTGTCTACTTATAATTTTTTTAAATAGGAAAAATCTCTCAATATCTTAGTACAGAAAGTGAACCTTTTAAATCCCAGTCCGAAAACGATGTAATGAATTTCCAAATTTTTTTCTTCAACATGCTTCATAAAGTATGTATATAAGAATCTATATTGTCATTTTTCTTGCTTTTTGGTTAGAGGTGGTTCCCACTCCTTCTTGGGGATTATCGAAAAAAAAAAACAACAAAAAATAGTAAAAATACACATAATCTGATAGAGAATCAAATTATAAGACAGAAAGGTCTTATACTTTTTTTGCTAAAATGCATATTTTCAAGATATTGCGAACTGAAAATTACAATTTTCACCCCCTAAAATCAGTATTCCTAGAGGTTTTTTTTAAATTACTCGAAAAATGTGGACTTTAATTAAAAAATGCAAGAGTACAAAATTAAAGCTTTTACGAAAACAAATTGAATGGTTTTTTTTTCTCCAATGTTTAGTTTCTGAAATATGGAATTTTCAAAATGGCGCCGAAACGTTCAGAAAAAATATGCGACGTTAAAATCTAAAATTATTCAAAATCTACAACTATGAGAAAAAATTTTATGCTTGTAAAAATGAAAGATATTAAAGTTTTCTTTCGATTGAGACATATTACGACCTTTTATAAAGAAAACTAAAAAAGTTACAAACAAAGAAGTAGTGCATTTAAAAATTTATGTGCATTTTTTTTTTAGTCTTATTGCTCTAATTTCTTATTAATTCAATTTTTTTAGAAATCCTTCTAGACATTGTTAATGCATATTATTTCTACCATGCTCAAATTTTTTAGAATTCTTAAAATAATTATGTTTCATTCTGTATCCATTTTCAATAATGAAAATTTTCATAATTTAAAAAAAAAATCGGGTTTTTTTAAATTGTTCAGAAAATATTTTTTTATAAAAAATGGTAAGAAAAAACTAACTAACTTTCTAATTTGTCTTCTAATTCTGCTAACATGTACTGGCACTCACTTTTTGAATTTAAAAATTCGATGAGTTGCTGAAATATATCGCACTTTAGTTAATGTGATGTAATAGTTAATGTGATGTAATCTTATATTTGTAGTATTGTTGTTATATTTAATTGTTTATACATTTTTTGTATGTTTATTTCAGTATTTTTGTACTATTGGGGGCATCCCGTTAAATAAATAAATAAATTAAATTAAATTATTGTTATTGTTAACTTTTGCGTATCAGTCTGTTTAGTTTTTTCCAAGTTCTTCAAGTAAAACTTGGTTAGACAATTTTTGTGATACCTTGCTTCAGCTGCAACCAAATCAATTACATTTATAATTCTCTCTAAAACATTTTCAGCGAGAAATCAGAGATTCTTTAAATTCAAGAGTTTGCACTAACTGAATACGGCGTCGTAAATTTGTTGGTTTTTTGTTTTCATTATTTACATCGGCTATTTCTCCACAAATAACACATTTTTTTTTTTAAGTCAAGTGATTCACTGGGTGCCCTTATCTTTTTTGCTGTGAAATTATTTCTACTAGTAGAGGCAGCTGTTTTGGTTTTATTACGAGTGTAATTTTTTCTACATTTTTTTTGTGAACTGTTAGTTCTTCATAAATAATTTTTTTATGAATATCACCATTAAGTTGTATGCTTTTTGAAATTATCGTGTCTAATCTTTTCACGACTACCGTTTCTTTCGCGGATAATGGAATTTGACAAAAAATACAAATACCTTCCATAATGACGAGTAAAATGTGGAAATGAAATGGCTTGATTAACCTTAAACAATAATAAACCTAAACCTAAACAATAATAAAAGTAAAACAATCCTTGTACGAAACAAAATACTAATAGAAAAATCAAACAATTCGTAAAGGAATAACGAGATAAAAAGAAAACATAAATTCGATATAAAAATAAAAACAATATCCTGAAAAAAACCTATGAGAATACCAAATATATTTAAAAATTTTATACAGGGATCGAAAATATCATGATATTTATATAAATATCAGACAAACTGATATATATCACAAAAAACGTGATATATATCACTTTTTGATATTTATGATATTTATTTTTATTTTTTTAATTCATTTAACTTATTCATGCAAATAAAACCACGATTGAATTTAAAAGAGTGCATATCATATTTTAAATCGTTTTTATTCAATGTTTTTTAAGCTTATTATGTTTTGGCTCTGAAAATGTAACAAACAAAACATAAATTCTAACAATTTAAAATAAAGTCAAATTCTGTTCAGCTGCCTCGGGTGTCCAAGGCACCCGCCCGAAAGTTCTTCTCATGGCCCAGTGATGTATCACTTTACCCGGGTTACCTCCTCTATCCTCCCAGCTGCATTTGGGTATCATTGGGTTCATACAAGTGGGAAGAGAATCATGACTTTTGTTCCATCAAAATTAAAATGACGATCTTGCCCCGTCCAACTGTAAAGCTAAGCAGCTGAAAAGAATTTGGCTTAAAAAAACATAACAAAATTGCTCTCATAGATGTTCAATATTAGTATTATAAGGACAATAAAGAAGTAAGTATTAAAATGAAACTAATTTAAAAAATATACATATATATTTTTCACCAATGGCGTAGGTGTTTAATCGCGCACCATAGGCGTAGGCGTTTTATTTTTATATTTGCGATATATATCATGATATTTATGGTGTGATATTTTTCATAAATATCATGATATATATCAAGTGATATATATCCTCGATCCCTATTTTATATATTCTAAACTCAATTTGAGATCATACAACTTAGCAACTTATTTATATTAACAACAATGCAGCACAAATGTATGTGTAGAAATATATCTAAGCATAACAGTGTGTGGCAGTCGATAGGTATATGAACATTTTTGTAAACATATTTACAGCTTTCACTCTATTTCCGCGCGTCCCTACATATTACAAATTTCATATCAGCTATTTTTTAAGCAAGAGAAAAATTTCAAAAAAAGTATTATTTGTCCTTTAACGGCCTGTAACATTTATTTAAAAAATATTTTCATAGGATGAGCGAGTATTTTTTTAAATGAAAAAATACAAATCCTTCAAAATAATTTTCACTATTAACTATACTTGTTACACTACTAATAAACAATTTATTATAGTTTCTTAAATTCATATCAAAGACACATTCTTTAGCTTTAATTTGATTTTGATTTATAATATTAAAATCGATTAAGAGATAAGGCAAGAAAAAAATGTTTTCTTCAGCGGCGAGCGCAAGCCATTTTTTCAATATGGTAGCTAACGCTCAACTCGGATTCTTCGGGACTTTTAGTATGTTATTATACGTATCAAAAACTACATATTCTGAAAAATTCAGCTCGGTATATAAAATGTCTAGGTTAGGCCTATTTTTTACAAGATTGTGCCGCCACTAATAAAGTGAATCTTATCTTCATGAAACCTTCAACCAGGGCCATTTTTTCCTGTAAATGCAATCTGTATGTTATCAGGAATTTACAGTAAAGTTTTGTTCAATTTGGAAGGTGGGCGTTTCTTGGAAGTTAAGTTTTAATTTTGAAAAACATGTTTTTCAAATCCTATCTGTCATTTTGTTTTTTTGCAAAAAAATAAAAACCAAGACAATTTTTAATTTTATATAAACTGAAATCACTAAAAAAAACTATTTATATTTTTTAATGAGACTTGTGTAAACAATTATGGAAAATTAAAAATTTTGGTATTAGAGCGAAAATTAACTTAAACCATAGCATTGCCTATGAGAGTCAAACTTTCCGAATCGATTACTCCGAAACTAAATTGGCAATTTTATTTTCATTGAAAATTAAAGTGTGAAATCACTTTATTTATTGGTATACCAAATTGTATTTAAAACTGTAAACGTTCATTTTGGTATACAAGTACCTTAAATGCAAGGCTCAGATCCAGGCTAGAACTAGGGGATTGGCAAGTTGACAGCCGTCAAGGGCGCAAGCCTTCGAGGGCTGCAAAATTTGATTCACTGACATGACAATGAGGTGTGCCAATACCAAAAATGCCAAAGGCGCAATCTCCCTATATTTCAGCTATGCTCAGAACGTAAAATGAATCTACTGTATGCTCTTTTTTGTTAAATGAATCTTAAATTGAATGTAAATAATCGAAAATGGCTGTATTGGTAGATTTACCACCTCCAAAGCCACGTTAGCTTGTGGACTAATATGAACGAAAACATATGTTTGGTTCTTTTGTACATTTAGATCTTTGATGGGTCACCAAAATGTGTGTTTTGATGAAATATTAATTATATCGTGGTTCGTCATAACATATTCAGTTGTGTAGGAGTATGTTATAAAATAAAAATAAATTTTTAGGATGGCGAGTTTCCTGGACTTATTCCATTAATTAATAGTTACTTAAGTGGCATGGATGTGGACGCAGATACACACTGCACTATACAACAATACCTCAAATTTATACAACGTAGAGCGTCAGGAGAGATACTCACCACCGCCTCTTGGTTGAGACAGTTTGTCACCGGACATTCGGAATACAAGTAAGTGTGCAATATAAATTTTATCAAATGAGTCGTATACTGGGTATTTCAGAAAGCATGAGGATAACACAATAGATGCTCAAGATTAATGTGAAGATTCATTTTAACGTCTACTGTAAATCTCACCGTTATCATGCGTCACTATAGTACTACAATTAGACAACTCAAAAATTATCATTTGACAGGAAAAAAATACATACATATATGAAAACTCAAAATATCTGCTCGTAACATAAAAAATACCCCTGTCAAATACATACCTGTTTATTGAAATTAATATTGAGCTGCAATGGTATGACCCATGAAATATCCATTTATAGCATTGAATAGAACAATTTACGTAGGTAAATGAAATGTAGATAACTCGAAATCGAAGAAAAAAAAAAAAAAAGTTACCTAGTTGTACTAAAGTTTCGATATACCATGTTAATACTTTTATTAATTTTTCCAATTTCCTCGCACAGAAAAATTTATTCAATTTTCAAGGTGAAGTGTTACTCAACACTAGGTGACATATTTGAGAAAGCCTTTGATAGAGGATCACTGGTAGATCTGTACAAAAAACACCCACATATTCCAGTACTGAAATATATAGGTTGCGGCCAACTTAAACTCTGTTCATAAGCGCTTTGTTACTTCTATTTCAGGCATCAATGTTTTTTAGAAACATGTTATTTTTTTAAATACGATTATATTTAGGATGTTTACCTGTGCTGTCAGTAGATGTTTTTTTATGTACTTTTTTGGCAACAAAGGTAACAAAATTTAATAAGAGACGAAAAAGGTGTAATTCTCTCGTAACTTCATTGTTAGCTTTGCTCATTGGTGCCGATTTTACAAACTAAAACCGCTGCCCAAGGAATCACTACTTCCACATCCAGATATTCTATCCAAGTCACTCACAACGAAAAAACATTGTATGTGGAAATAATTGTTTATGGAACTTTAATAATATAATATTTGAAATCCTCTACCACAAAAACCCATAAAATGATACCCCACATCGGTAGTGGGGTGGGGGTGGTGATAGGGGGTGGTTGGTAGTAGGGGGTGAATGAAGTAAAAAAATATTTTGAGGTTTCTGTTTCTTGTACATTCATTAAATCACAATTTTTTTTTCATCCCCTTTAATAATGGGGTGGGGGTGGTAATGGGGTGGCTAATGCCAAAATTTTTTTGATACCTTAGCTTCTCGTATATACTAAATACCAATTTTATGGACTATTACCTGCTTGATCTACCTATTTACCCCAAATGTACCTTAATTTACCCCCCAACCCTTCGAAGGAAGAAGATGAAAATATAATCTAGTTCTAGATCTCGTTAAAGTACATATGTGTACCAAATTTTAAGTCAATATCTCAAACGGTTCCAGAGTAAACGTGCGCACAAAAAAAAGTTACGGACCAACAGACAGACAGAAATTTTTTTTTCGCTCAAACTTAAAATCTCGACATTTCATGACAGTCTAAGCCCATTTGAACAATAAAAATTAAAAAAAAATTTTTTGTTGTTACTATACTTCCACTGGATGTGGAAGTAAAACTAACGAGTAATGCGTAAATAGTCATAAATTACAATTTATTTTATTCATGTTATATCGCACGTTTTTCAGAATTATTAGATTTCAAGTCCGTTTCTGTCATGACCCCCAAAAATCCTGTTTGGTAATGAATCAGATTTATCTTAGACTGAATTTCAGTATTTTTCTATTTAATAAGTTTGAAAAGTGGCAAGTCAAAATAATCTGTTCTCTTATTAAACACAATTCAGCAGGTTATGTATTGAACAAGTCTAATTCAGTTTTTGTTTATAGGCAAGACTCAAGGGTGACCGATCGAATAAATTATGATCTTCTGAGTACCATCAGGGACATCCAGGCAGGTAAAACGTCCTGTCCAGAACTACTGGGATACTGTGCAATGTCGAAGACAAAAGAAAATATTCCCACAGCTTTATATAAAGATTGTTAATATTAATTATAATTTTTAGTGGTAATTTTAAGAGTTAGTGAAAGTTTTAAAATGTTCGTTTTTTTATAATTTTTTTGCAACGATTTTTTATATTTTTTAATAGAATTAGGTGTTCTCAGTATTTTAAATGAAACAGGGCATTTAAACATTTTACATTTTATATGCAATCATTGTTGATATATTTGTATTCTTGCTAACCAATTTTCATAGGGTTGCTGGTTAAGTGTTATTTTTAATTGTGAAATGTTTTTATAAAATATAAAACACATATTATGATTGGAAAGTTGATTTTATTTCTTTTTTTCTATTTTTATGTCCCTCTACCAAGAGGTTAAGAAACTTCATGAGTATTATACAAATAAATCTCAACACTATCCACCAGCGCTGGCTATGAGAAAATTCAAGTGTGGTACATAAAATATGCTTATATATTGGTGTAGTAATTACAACACAAAATATTTCGCCACAAAGAACCGGATACGTTCTTTATGAACCTTCTTTAATTCTCTAAGGTTATGGCAATGTAGACATTTCTTGTTATACTCCAGTAAAATTAAATTTTATATCCAATTCGTAGTTTATAAGAGAATTATGTTTATTTAATATATTTTTAACCGCGACTTCATATTTTGGAGAACAATTTAACTGAAAATTTCTGGGCTCATTCACACTATTAATTTTATACGTGGACATCGTTTCCACTGTAGGAATACTGGCTTGTTTGCCATATTTTTCGTTTTCGGCTCGCTCGCCATTTTCCGCGTTATTATTATTCCATTTAGGGATTATTTCACCCTTTTCATTATCGCATATAGGTATCGTTTTACCTTTTAATTGCATGAGACGATTTCCCATGTCAATTTTACCCCTCAATTTCGTTAATAGATCTCCTATGATCATGTTAAAATTCATGTTTTCAATTATTACAAATTTTCCTTTAAACTTCTCATCTTGGACGATGAATGAATGAATCAGTTTACCACATTCTACGAATTTCTTTCTGTTTACGGTAATTAATTTGATCTTTGATTCTTTGAGATTCTTATTAATTTATTTTTAAACTTATCATTATGCACAAAATTTTCGTTTATTAAACTTAATTCAGTTCCCGTATCTACCAACGCTTTTGTTTTAATATTTTCCATTTTAACATCTATAAATGGTAAATTACTCGTATATGTACTATCCGTTATTGTTTCCTGTGTCAATAAATTCCCGCATGTGTTGGTACGTTGTTACTATTATTTTTTAATTAATTAATTTCGATTTAACAGTTGATTCTGCATTTGCGCTACCGTCTGTATTAAATTCTATTCCGAAGCCGATGCATTATAGTTTTCTTGATTGGTCCTTACTAATATTTGAATTTTCCACCTGTGCATAGGTTCTTGGCATTATGTCTTGTCGTCGGTCTGTCTTTCCATCTGACCTGTTTTCTGTCATCGTTTTCAGTTTGCCCCTCCATATTGGGTTGATTATTTCGATTATTGTAATTATTGTTTTGCCTATCGTAGTTATAATTTGTATTATTATTTTCATATCTGTTATACCGATCATTACTATATATTATACTTATTATCCTGATTATTGTTATAATAACTTTTTTTGTGGTTATTATATCTATTGCCATTGTACGTCCTGTTCTCATTTTGTAAGTACGGGGCGAAGGTTTCCTCCACCCGAATTTAAATTCGTCAATAATTTTCATGTACTCAGTTAACCCATCCAAAATAATGATACGCTGCATTACAATTACTTTATGAATGTCATCACTAAAATGCCTTGCAAGGTATCTTACTATTTCGTCTTCCGCAAACTTCGGCTCAAGATACCGAATGTTATATTTCTTTTTAATAATATATTTTTCATGCGATACTCCTTCATTTTCTAAATATTTGCTATGGAATAAATTGGTTTGGTTATATTGACCCCAATGACCCCAATATTGTTTAATAAATAATACTTCGAAATCCTCAAATGCCTCGATTTTCTCATCGACCATCTGAAACCAAGCCTCTGCATCCGCTCGGAGGTATTGTATTATCGTTGTGTTTTGTGCTCTGTTTTGCATATTTTGTTTTATGCATGTTATAAATATTTGTGGGTGTATGCGTGAATCGCCGTAAAAGTATACCTTATTTTCTTTGCATGTGAATAGGTGATGTAGTGTTTTTTGGCATTTTTAGAATGCTTCTCGTATTTGTTTCGATCATTCTTTCCTGTTATTTTAAAGTTAAACCTATTACTTTTTTCTGCCTGCTCGTTCAACACCATGAATTCTTGTTCAATCAACTCATTCACTTCTTGTCTTCTGTTCTTATGTCTTCCTGTATGTGTACCATCTTTCCTTGAATTTCATCCCTCATTTCTTGTCTTAATGTGTCAAGTTTTATTTCTAATCTTGCATTGTGTTCTAATTTCTGTTCCATTCTTGTGTTATTTTCTTCAAATTTTTGTTCAATTTTGTTTGTTTCTTCTAGTTTTTGTCCTATTTTCGTATTGTTCACTAGCATATCTTGTTTCATACCTGATATCATTTGTACTAAATATGTTAGTATGTTGGAGTATGATGGTGTAAGTGTAGGTGTTATGTCCCCAGCTTGATTTGTGTTAGTGTCAACTGGTGGAGTAGTATCTTTGTGATTAAAATGTCTTCTGTTGTTGTAATGTGCTAGGTTTGTTGTAATGTGGTGTTGTGCGTTTGTTCGTTGTTCTCCGCCATCTTTGTTGCCTTATCCTGAACGTAGTTTCATATGTTAATATTTACAATCTGTCCCTTTTTATAATACGCCATACGTTTAAAGCCAATTGTTCTGATATGCCTCTACCTTATTTTGATGTAATAATAATTAATTTTATATAACATTGCTGATATTAAAACAATATATTGTTTATTTAAGGTGAGTATTCCTAACTTTTCAAATAACGGTCGACAACTTATTGTATTTAGAATTCTAGAATTTAGAGTTCTAACTGCTCATTTTTGGATACGTAATATTTTAGATACATTTGTTGAGCCACCCTACAGTAAAACACCGTATGACATGAAATGTGGCGTCTTGATTTGTCAAATTGGTTAGATTTTTTTAACAAATAAACACTACTTGAAAAAAAATTTTTTTTTTTTGAAGATATTCAGGGTGTTTTTCCCAAGTTAAGCTGCTGTCAAGAAAAATGCCGAGATATTTTAGGGATTGAGTTGGAGTTTACTTTTTTTTAATATTATAAATCGAGCAAAACTTTTAAGGAAGGAAACCACAACAGACATACTCTATACCCCATTTCCCGTTCTACAGATTGAGTCCTCTTGACTTTTTGTGTAAAATTAGTAACTTCTGAGTAATTTGCAGTTAAAACATGCTATAGGTATTTATTAAGCGAAGGGCTCTCTGACTTACCCTTATCTCAACCCCACATTTACAGGGAAAAAGTGAATAGGACATTTTTTACACATTTTATAAGGACTATTTCATTCCTATAAATTTCGTCCAATCAAAATCGATCATTTTAATCAAAAAATAGTTTTGCATCGACAAAATTTAACATTTAAAATTTTGCCAGGGTTGCTCAACCAATGAAAAGCCAGAATGAAGCAACCAATCTGTTTTTCAGCGGCAAAGTTTCCTTTGTTTTTTGAAAACATAGTAACCGATTCAACAAGTGGGGCGTCATTACAATAATTTTTGTAAACCTCAGTTCACATCAATCATAAAAATGTGCGAGAATAGGGCATCTGCACGTGACGTCACAGCTCAAAAATGTGTTTCTTAAGATTTAAGAGTATTACGCAGCTATTATTAAAATTTCTGCCTGGTTCCCGTATTTTCAACTAAAATCTAGTTAATGTTTATGAAGTTCTAAATACTTTGTCCTAATAAAATGGGACTCTTTTTGTAATTGGAAATCTAACATGTAATTAGCAGTCTATTTTTATTAATCGACAATATTGAAAAATCATTTTCGTGAATTTTTAAATATTTGCATGGAGCCAGTACGGCTCCAAGATAAAAATGCGTATGCAAACATTAAAAATGAGAAAACTTGAAAAACTTAAAATCTAAGGTTATGTTGGTTACATGATGCAGATGCCCTATAACGGCCTCAAATGTTCAAGATTTGGTGATTTATGTATTTATTTTTTTAAATTTACTTATTATATCTAATAAAGGGCGTAGCCGGGTAGCTATGGGGAATCGGCCTTTGCATCAATTTGATTGATTTTCTTCTCAATGGTTGCTTTTTAAGCGAAATTGAGACGTGCTAAATATCAGCTTCTAATTGTTGATATTTACTGAGAAAAAAAATATTTTTCGAATTTAAATGAAAAATTTTTTTCTCAGGAACCTCTATTGCGAATTCCATGGGATTGAAATATGTTATAGAGGTACAAAAGATCTACTTACGAAATTTTTTTTGTAATTTTCACTCTACAGAAAGTCTGGGAAATAATAGCGAAAATATTTCAAACATTTAAAAAAATATCGTATACTCGGAGGGGAATTACCATTTGTTTTTTGTCATATGTTCCTCATATATTCCCCTATAATATGACTCAAAACTCAAAATTATCTGAGGGGTATAACATATAAATATTTATAAAAGTTTTAACTAACAAGAGTTTAACTGTAGTAATTATTTAATACACAAAAATACAATAAAAGTTTATTTTTAATAAACTAGCTTGAAAATGTATTAAAAACGGTATTGTTTAATCATTATCACTGTCTTCTTCAATAGTAACAGGTGTATCATCATACTTAAATAGTTTAGTTAGGGTTTCAGGAGGTCTTATTATTTTTGATAAATATCTTGCATAACATAAATAATATATGATCGCTGCCAAATGGGAGCAACACCCAACTGTTCTCATACCATTAGGACACTCGGAATTATGTCTTAGGATTCCAGAAACACCAGAGCTATGTGGGTTATAGTCCAAAAAGCAACGTTATGTTTTTCTTGAAATGTGACGCGATGGAACTTGGACTTTTAAAATATTAGACTTGTTTTAACAAAGTATATGTCTATAGAGCTGTCTTCCTTCATCATTTTAGCCAAATAGGTTATTGCTTTTCGATATTGGTAAGTACTCGTGAAGAATATTTGGAGTTCAGTTTCGGTCATTTCAGGGAAATCCAGTAACTCGGTTGAGGACAGTATTTGAAAAGGTAGTTTTTTACGCAACCAGCTCTTTCACTCTACGCTCTACCTCAGCTGCTAATGTATTTTTTTCGTTTCTTCGTGCAATCATACGATCAAGAATTTCAGCAGATTTTTTCATCAGTAACTAATTTTTTCCCGAATTTGTTCCACAAAAGCGATCCAGTCCGGTAATACCTTTTCACATCTGGCAGCATTTTATTTCCTAGAATGTTGTCCAGAAATTGAAACTTTTTTTAATTCTCTCGTGTACAGACTCAACTACCCAATGGGTTTTGGTTACAAATCTAGAAGCATTCGTTTGACAGTTAATTGTTTTTTCTTTCAAGGTTGGCATTAATACTTTGAATCCTCTATTTTCCAAAACTCCAAATATTCTTCACGGGTACTTACTAATATCGACAAGCAATATCCTAATTTAACTGAAATGACATATACTTTGTTAAAGACAAGTCCAATATTTTAAAAGTCCAAGTTCACGTCACATTTTAGGAAAAACAAACAAACCGTTGCTTTTTTAGATTAATGAAATAAGGTAAAAAAAAGGCCATCTGCGGAGTGAGGCCGAACAAGCTGAATTTTTGTAGAGACCTTCGTTTTGATGTTCCAATGAAGCACAAAAAAGTCTCATATGCCTACCCTCGTGCGTCTTGAGATATCGAAGGTCAAAGGTCATGAAAATCGGTTTTTCGCGAAAATCTCGCTTCCAGTGCATCTGACGTCGTAAGAACTCATAACAAAACTTACGTAAAATAGTATTCTCTACAAAATTATACATATACATTATTTTCGTACGACCAACCGTTTTCGAGATATAGCATGATAAAGCGGGAGCGTGCATTCGTAATAGGTAATACTGTATTATACTGCAGAGCTATAACTATAAAAGCACTTTTCTTAATCTGTTAGATTAGAAAATTAAATTCCCATTATTAAAACCATTAAAAATTTTTACAATTAATTATTTTTTATTTATTTGCTTTTATCATGATTAGAGAATATTATTTAGGTATTATGCAAATCACAACTTACACACTTTTTATTTATTATAAAAATACCTACTTTCTGTATATTGTTGCCCTAATCTGGGCACGCTAATATACTAGTCAGGTAAATACTTTAAAACACTCATTATTGGAGAATCAATCAAAACAACTACTCTTCTAGCTAATACTGACGAAGTATTGAATTACATGATAGGATTCTTAGCATTTTAAAGAACAAAAATATATTGAAAATACTTAAATCATTTATTCAAATTTAATCATTCACACTTTTTTATTTAATATGAAATTATCTACTTTCTGTATATTGGTGCCTTAGTCGGGTCACGCTAATATACTACTTAGGAAAACACTTTAAAACACTCATTATTGGAAGACCAATCAAAACAACTACTCTTCTAGCTAATACTGACGAAGTATTGAATTACATAGGATTCCTGGCATTTTAAGGCAAAAAAATATATTGAAAATAGTTAAATTATTTATTGAAATTCAGTCATTCACAACAATTCTCGAACCATACATTCTATTTCAACTCTAGAAAAGTTGTACAAGTTTTTTCGAACTCGTTAGTTCTCATCAGTAGAGTATAGAAACATTCATTCATTATTCAATCCTATCATGTAATTCAATACTTCGTCAGTATTAGCTAGAAGAGTAGTTGTTTTGATTGGTCTTCCAATAATGAGTGTTTTAAAGTGTTTTCCTTAGTAGTATATTAGCATGACCCGACTAAGGCACCAATATACAGAAAGTAGATAATTTCATATTAAATAAAAAAGTGTGAATGATTAAATTTGAATAAATGATTTAAGTATTTTCAATATATTTTTGTTCTTTAAAATGCTAAGAATCCTATCATGTAATTCAATACTTCGTCAGTATTAGCTAGAAGAGTAGTTGTTTTGATTGATTCTCCAATAATGAGTGTTTTAAAGTATTTACCTGACTAGTATATTAGCGTGCCCAGATTAGGGCAATAATATACAGAAAGTAGGTATTTTTATAATAAATAAAAAGTGTGTAAGTTGTGATTTGCATAATACCTAAATAATATTCTCTAAAACAATGTATTATTTTCACACCATTTTTGTAATGAAATGCAAAGCTTCTATATATTATAATGCGAATAAAAAACATTTCTTTATTCTAGAATGCTTATTGAACAACTACAAGCTGCCAACATCGCTACAAAACAAGCCAAGGATGATGCAGATGTTCTAATCATCGAAACATCTATGGAAGTATCGGAAAAAGAAAGAACCGCCATCATCATTGGAGAAGACATTGATTTGCTTGTTCTCTTAATAGGACGAACTCAGTCACATCACCGACAAATTTTCTTAAAGAAAATTGGCAAAGGGACTACATCAACACTAATTTATTCGTCTAAAAGTCTTGACAAATATCGTGTTTGCAAAGAACATATTTTGTTTTTGCATGCCCTCACTGGATGCGACACTACATCGGCACTATTCAACAAAGGAAAACTTAAGGTTATGACAATGTTTGAGAAACATCCCGATTTGACTCACTCGGCTCAAATATTTCAAGCAGAAAACTGCCCTCCAGATACAGTATTTCAGAACGGAAAGCGTTTTCTGTTAGCTATGTATGGTGCTCCAAAAGATGAAGTGAACCTTGACAAATTTAGATACACCCAATTCATTAAGGCTACACGACTTAATAGACCTGTTAAATTGTCATCCCTTCCATCTACCAGTGAAGCAGCTCGACAGCATATTTATCGGGTCTACTACCAAGTACAGATTTGGCTAGGGAAAAATCTACAACCCGAAGAATGGGGTTGGGATTTAAAAAACAACATATTACAGCCGAAAACAACACTACTGCCTCCTGCTCCAGACGAACTATTAAATACAATATTCTGTAATTGTAAAAAGAGGTGTGGTGCGCAGTGCGGGTGTAGAAAAGTCGAGCTGCCATGCTCCAAAGTTTGTGGTCAGTGTCACGGACAGGCATGCCTGAACCCATCAACAGAGTTGCAAAACATCGAAGACTTCAATGACCTTGAGCCTGAAGAGGTTTTGCCAACAGACATAGAGCCAACAGATATAGAGGAAGCGTCTGACGAAGATAATGTGTTGATCGAAGTGCTAGTGGAACCCGACGAAGACGAGGAGGAAGGCAAGGAAACATATAAGGCGTGGTGTGGAAAAGAATGCATTTTTTGTTATTAATTATTTATTATATATTTTTTTGTAAATAAACAAATTTTTAACGGTTTTAATAATGGGAATTTAATTTTCCAGTCTAACAGATTAAGAAAAGTGCTTTTATATTTATAGCTCTGCAGTATAATACTGTATTACCTATTACGAATGCGCGCTCCCGCTTTATCATGCTATATCTCGAAAACGGTTGGTCGTACGAAAAAAATGTATATGAACAATTTTGTAGAGAATACTATTTTACGTAAGTTTTGTTATGGGTTCTTACGACGTCAGATGCACTGGAAGCGAGATTTTCGCGACTTTTGACCTTCGATATCTCAAGACGCACAAGGGTAGGCATATGAGATTTTTTTGTGCTTCATTAGAACATCAAAACGAAGGTCTCTGCAAAAATTCAGCTTGTTCAGCCTCATTCCGCAGAGGAAGTTTTATTTCTCTGGACTATTTAGACTATAACCCACATAGCTCTGGTGTTTCTCGAATTCTAAGACATACTTCGAGTGTCCTAATGGTATGAGAACAGTTGGGTTGTTGGGTGTTGCTCCCACTTGGCAGCGATCATAAATTATTTATGTTATGCAAGATATTTATCAAAAATAATAAGACCTCCTGAAACCCTAACTAAACTATTTGAGTATGATGATACACCTGTTACTATTGAAGAGGACAGTGACATTTTCAAGCTAGTTTATTAAAAATAAACTTTTATTGTATTTTTGTGTATTAAATAATTACTACAGTTGAACGCTTGTCAGTTAAAACTTTTATAAATATTTATATGTTATACCTCTTAAACAATTTTGAGTTTGATATTATATTATAGGGGAATATATGAGGAACATATGACAAAAAAATGGTAATTCCCCTCCGAGTATAAGATATTTTTTTAAATGTTTAAAATATTTTCGCTACTATTTCCCAGACTTCCTGTAGAGTGAAAATTACAAAAAAAATCTCGTAAGTAGATCTTTTGCACCTCTATAATATACTTCAATTCCATGGTATTCGCAACAGCGCACAGTGGGCCAGAATCCGAAAAAGCTGACCAAAAGTCCAAAATTCGAAAGAGGTTTAATTGTATTCAAAGTAATATTTTTGTAGTCAGAAATGTTCAGTTCATTACGTACCGCAAATTCCAACCATATTGTTGCCCATTTTTACCTGATACACCCTAAGAAACACAACGTTCTGTTAGCGTACAGTTGTGAATAGTTGCTTGCCACATTCGAACGTACTATTCGATATTCCTGTAATTTGTGTAATTTCAACAAAAACATAATTTTTAGGAAGATAATCTATAAAGTAAGTATTTTACTTTGCATACATTTATTGTTTGTGAAATGTGATACATTCGGTCATAAAATTGTGTTAAACGGGGTTCTACAAAGATAAAGAAATAAAAATTAACGGGTACCTTTTGTTTGAGCTACAAAAAAAGCGCAACATGTTCCAAGCATGATTTTTTTACTGGTCGATTTCTTATAGTTTTTTCAAATTATACTACAAAATTTAGAACCCGATTCATCCCGGTTTGGAAGTAATGAGTAATAATTTGATCAAATATGAGGTCTTAAATTGAAAATATACGTACGACACGACGACGGGCCCTCGCTCGGTAACTGCTTCGAATTACTATTTTAATTTTAAAATGTAAAAAAATGTAAAAATTGGCTGCCTCTAGGAGCCACTATTGTTTTTGTGATTGCTTTTCTGACACGGTGCAAATTACAGCGATGCGTTCACTTTGGTTTATAGTGTTGTTTTAGCATAAAAATTCCATTTAAACGTAACAATTTATAATATTTATGTGTTATAAACAATTTTTGAAAAAATTAAAGCATTTTGTTGTCAAAAATAATTATTGAAAAATTATTTATTTTTTGGTTGGAATTTATAAAATGCCTAAAAGTATGTAAAATTGAATTTAAATTAATTAGCTAATTTAATTTTTTAAATTTGAATTGAAATTCGTAATCAGCGACCTCGAAAACTCCCGAATACCAATTTTCAATTAAAATGATTGACTTTTCTCAAATGTTTGTCGCCATATTGGAGCCGCCATTTTGCTTTTGAAAAAACTATTACCAAATTCATATTCAGCGGCCTTGAAAACCCCCGAATACCAATTTCCAATTAAAATGCCTTACTTTTCTCAAACGTTTGTCGCCATATTGGAGCCGCCATTTTGTTCTTGGAGAAACTATTATCAAATTCGTAATCAGCGACCTCGAAAACCCCCGAATACCAATTTCCAATTGAAACGACTAACTTTTATTAAACGTATGTCACCATCATATTGGAGCCGCCATTTTGTTCTTGAAAAAGCTATTACCAAATTCGTAATGAACGACCTCAAAAACCCCCAAGTGAAAATTTTCAAAACCATTACTCCATTTTTCGACTTTTGGCCAGCTTTTTCGGATTCTGGCCCACTGTGCAGCGGTTCCTGAGAATTTTTTTTTTTTTATAAATTCGAAAAATATTTTTTTCTCAGTAAATATCAACAATTAGAAGCAGATATTTAGCATGTCTCAATTTCGCTTAAAAAGCAATCTTTGAGATGAAAATCAATCAAATCGATGCAAAAGCCGATTCCCATAGCTACCCGGCTACGACCTTTGTTTTCTTTTGCCTAAATTTTTATTCATGAAATAGTCATGACGAATACCATTCATGATAAAATTATATCACTTATGATATTATATATGAACATGCGACTTGCCTTGAAGTGCTTTATCTGCAATTAGTCTGTGGCACAGTGCTCACGAATCACCCTGTATAAAATTATCATTGCTGATATTTTGATGTTTGTACACATTGGATCTTATTAGGATGTTATACAAAAAGCAGATCACTTTGATTTAATCAGTTTAGAAAAATAGTAAATATTAGTAACGCGTTCACCTAAATATGGACCAATATATATGTTCACCAAACGGGACACAACAAACAACTTGAATGCAGGCGTTCTGTATTATTTGTAATCTTTGCCTATAATAGAGCCAGTCAGATGGTAATAATAAGACAAGAGTGCTACAATACTCTATTTTAGAATATACAAACGTTAATGTTTTTGGTTCTTTCGAAAACCCAAATGTGATGCAAAATTGATCCCAAATTAAATAGATATTTTGGCCTTGGTATTTTTTTATTCATTTATAAATTTACCAATTTAATTGAATTCAAAAAGCATTACAGTAGTGTTTTTCCGGCCAATCAGACATCCACGAGGCACAGCCCTGTGGAATTTGAATGGGATGGACCAGAACAACTAAAAATAAGTAAGACTAGGCTCCTTTCGCCTGAGCTGAATTAAAATAATAGTAATAGAGTGACTTTCCCCCAAAGGGGAATATTAAAACTTATTAAGTAAAATTAAGATGGCACTGGTGGAAAACTTGGTGGCTGCCACAAGAAAAGACGAGCGACAATGCCAAATACCCTAACTTGAATTTAAAACGTTGGCGTTTATTTAAATTTTTGGCTATAAATTTACCGATGATTTTCCTTAAGTCCGAGATAATAATTTTAAAATAGCAGCATATAAATTTTTGGTAACTTTGTCGGTAAGATCATATCATTTTGGTCAAAAGTACACCGAGAAAATTAGCCTAAAGAAAATCTTTGCTACCACTTTTTTTGCTATTAGAACATATATTTTTTTTATAACAGTAAACACTATATGTTGCAGTTAAAAAAATCGGTATGCTGCGGCACTTCACAGTAAAAGAAACATTTTTTGCTGGAATAATAAATAGTCTATACTGTAACACAATAAAATATTTTATAATACTTTAATTTACAATCACTAAATAATTTCTAACTACCATTGGAATGTACTTTGTTACTTCAGAAAGTCAAATTTTGTATAAATATTTTAACTGCAGTTGAAAACTTTATTATTGTTCCTAAAAAAAAACTTAGCTGGTACAAAAGAGAATTCTTTAAAAAATTGAGCTAACGCATGCGCTTTTCGAAAGTAGACTCGGTTCTCGTCATAAGAGTGAAATTCTAATTTAGTCTTCTTATTGTTTTCTTTGGTTATGCTGCGCGGGCTGGAAGAAGAATCTCATTATAGCATTATTCTCTCATTCCTCACAATACAATCATATTTGTATTGGGGCCACTACTGACCAGAGTAGCATACCTATAGTACGTGCCACGTGGTGTGGTGCGGTATACGTGCTAATCTTTGGGCACATGCCGTGTGCCGTGTACACAAATTATGTATTAATTAGTGGTGAAGATATATTTTGTGATTAGTGATTACTGATTAGTAGTGCACAGCCTTTCGATTCCAATTATTTTCGAGTTGTAGTTATCGTTATCCGTGCTTTGACAAAATTTCTAGTATGAAAATGACATATTTATTTATCAAAATGTTGTTTCAAAAAGTTTTAATGAGCATTTATTTTCCTTTCTTGTGGAAATCACTGACATAGAGAGTTGCATTTTCTTTCGAGATTTGAAAATTTATGATACGTACGTTATAATTACACGAAATGCAAATAATTATGTATCAGTATGATTGCGTTAAGAAACGTGAAACTGATTTCATTTATTTATTTTCTGTCAAGAATTTTCAATTTTCATCTGGCAATGTTCATTTGTCCTTTGGAAAAATTTTTAGTATAATTGAGGAGTTTCCAGTAAAGAGACTAAGTGCCAAAAGTAAAATTTAAACAGCTTCTTTTATTGGCAACTAACCGCTTTCTGCATATTAGTAGGTGGTATGTAGAAATTTTTGATTGCAATAACTTAGAAATTTTACTTTCGGCACTTAGCCCCCTTCTACCGGAAACTCCTCAATTACATATTATTTATTTATCAAAATGTTGTTTCAAAAAGCATTTCTTTTCTTTTGTTGTGGAAATCACTGACATATAGAGTTGCATTTTCAGTAGGTGCCTATAGGTTAATAAATGTTAAACTGGTTTTATTTCTTTTTTTTGCATTATATACAGCAATGTATTTTTAAATAAACGACTCGGATATTAAAAAACGTTTATGTTATTATAAAACCACTTTTTCCTTGTCCTGAAAAAATGAATCATACATCTAGCTAATTTTGTCTATTTAATTTAGAAGACCTTGTACAGGCTTTTCAGGATTAACCATCAAATTTTAAATTTGGGACACCTCAAAATATGAAAAAAAATCCTGTATGTATGAAGGTATGTTCAGAAATGCAACGTTGAAGAATTATACCACAAAAATGGCAGCTAAAAATTTGGAAATGGTATAACTCCTTCATGAGGCATTTTCGGATACCTATTATACCTGGAAATTATTTTTCATATTTAGAAATACCTATTCCAAATTTACAAATTGACCGGTTAATCCTGAAACACCCTGTATAATGGCAATAAAAATCTTACTAGGGTAGCAAAACTATTTTATAATGCCAGCAAAGTTACTTTATAGTAACAGTAAATTACTTTACGACTATAGGCAAATCAATCTACAGTGACTCCAAGTCTCTTTTTTGTGGTAGTGAAGTCAATTTATATTCCTTGCAAGTTACTTTATACTGACAGAAATATATTTGCCAACAACAGCAATTGCACATTAACAATAGTAGCAATGTTATCTTCCTGGATCAGAAAAGTGATTTTTTATGAAATAAGTATACTGTGGTTGTAAAGTACTGCCAGCAAATCAAAATTTTCTGCTACAGCACAGTACTACACTGGCGCCTATGTTATTAGAGTTTTCTGCTACTACAGCTTATTTTTTCGCTATGATGGTGAAAAAATTTTCTCGGTGAAAAATAGTAAATATTAGTAACGCGTTCACCTAAATATGGACCAATATATGGACCAATATATATGTTCACCAAACGGGACACAACAAACAACTTGAATGCAGGCGTTCTGTATTATTTGTAATCTTTGCCTATTATAGAGCCAGTCAGATGGTAATAATAAGACAAGAGTGCTACAATACTCTATTTTAGAATATACAAACGTTAATGTTTTTGGTTCTTTCGAAAACCCAAATGTGATACAAAATAGATCCCAAATTAAATAGATATTTTGGCCTTGGTATTTTTTTATTCATTTATAAATTTACCAATTTAATTGAATTCAAAAAGCATTACAGTAGTGTTTTTCCGGCCAATCAGACATCCACGAGCCACAGCGCTGTGGAATTTGAATGGGATGGGACCAGAACAACTAAAAATAAGTATGACTAGGCTCGTTTCGCCTGAGCTGAATTAAAATAATATTAAAATTTATTAAGTAAAATTAAGATGGCACTGGTGGAAAACTTGATGGCTGCCACAAAAAAAGACGAGCGACAATGCCAAATAGCCTAACTTGAATTTAAAACGTTGGGGTTTATTTAAATTTTTGGCTATAAATTTACCAATGATTTTCCTTAAGTCCGAGATAATAATTTTAAAATAGCAGCATATAAATTTTTGGTAACTTTGTCGGTAAGATCATGTCATTTTGGTCAAAAGTAAGAGACATTTAAATGTCGTGTTGCTTGTCAAAAGATCATTAAGTAAAATGCACTGGTATTTGCTTATACAGGGTGTTTCGAAAAGATTGGGACAACGCTTAGCCGTAGATACTTAACATCAAAACAAGCCGATTTAACTCAAAAAGTAGTGGTCTAACTCTTTTCGTTTTCAAGATACAGGGTGGCAAATTAAAAAAATGTTTTTGTAATTTGTCTCTATCTTGGAGACTATTATATGTATTTACTTCAAATTTGGTAGCGACATGTTTTTCAGGTCGCTAATTACAATGGTGATATTGCCGATGCCATATTTTATAGATGGCGCTAGTTACAGGACTTTTACGTTACACTTTAAGCCATGACTTTTTTGAGGTTAGGTTTTGGACATCATCTTCTATTATAATCAAAACGCAATGTGGTTTCCTAAAGAAAAGGTGTACTTGTTTAAACGTGATAAAATGCACCCTTTCAGAGAAATACGTGATTTACAACTTTGTCACACACCAGTTCGAAGAAATTCAACACCCCGGGTGTTTTGAAAAGATTGAGACAACACATAGCGTAGGCTCTTGACATCAAAACAAGTCGATTTAACCCAAAAAGTAGCGGTCTAACTCTTTCCATTTTCAGGATACAGAGTGGTATAGATAGAGACAATTTTTTGATGAGCGGAAAGCAAATATCCGAAAAAAAGTTTTTCCAAACTTCACTATAACCTGAATGCTGAACTTACGCTGGACACTTGTAAATGCTGGACAGTACTCCAAAATGCTGAACTTTCCAGCAAAATTCCGGGCGTATGGTCACCCTAGACAAATTACTAATACATTTTTTTTACTTTGCCACACTGTAACTTGAAAACGAAGAGTTAGACCACTACTTTTTGAGTTAAATCGACTTGTTTTGATGTCAAGAATCTACGGCTAAGCGTTGTCCCAATCTTTTCGAAACACCCTGTATAGTGTTCTTACGATAGAGCATATTCTGTATATCTGTCCCGCTGCAATAAGAATCTGATTCTCACTATTTTTGGCATTTGGGACAACTGTTGCCAGAGGACCTGAACTTAATAAAGTTATCGGCTATATCAAAGAACCGAACATACCGACTGAAATATAATTAGGAGTGAATCACTATAGACCAAATGGTCGCAGTGGAGGGTTAGACTATGTAAGCCCACTCACATATCACCCCCACCTAAACTAATCAAGGACGATAGGAGTGATTACTCTTCCCTAATATATTTATACAATTAACACTTTAACTGCGGCACTAAAAAACATGAAATGGTTCCAAACTGCTAAAACATTTTTTTTGCAATTCCGTACAGAATAAATGGCATGATGAGATAATAAATATTAATTTAAATAAAAATTTGAATTGAATAACTGAAAAATCTCTGTGTATAGTATAATTACACACCTCACCACATCTCATTCTTTTTGTGTTACACTACTTTACACGATTGTCTATGTCACAGGCTGTGTGTAGCAATATGACGCACAGCAGACTTCTCCCAACATGCGCAGACTCGTACAAAATATATGCTCTTGATTGTTTATCTGCTTTTTGAATATGGACCTAAAAAAATTACTGTCAAAAAGATAGTCGATAAACATAGACTTGAAATTTCAAAGAAAAATGGTAAAGATAATCGTAGCCGGTGCAATAACTGCTACAAAAATTTTTAGCAGGGAACAAGGAAGATTCTATGCACTTAAAACGGCACCAACAGTCAAATATGTATGTCCAGCATGTCCTGATGCTCCTCATTTATGTATTGAATGTTTTACATCAGTGTAGTTTAAAATAAATTATTTTCCTTTCATTTTATATGATATATGCATTTCTTTGACCAAATATTTAATGTTTTTTCCATATTTCTGATAACTGTCATACAAAATAAAAGAATTTACTTGTATTTGATATTTATTTTTAATAAAGAGAATTTAACCCACCAGAAATAACTTAATTCATAAGCAATTTCAACGACACATAGATTCAGGCGTTGTGTTGCACAGTTCCATACAGAATTAATGTAAGTCCCGACCTGTCACACATAGACATCATTAAAACAGTACACTCTTGTGTAGCATATTACTACATAACGCGCCAGAGACCTGAGCGGTGTGTATATCATATTGCTACACATAGCAGTTAAAGTGTTAACATGGTATAAAAAATTATAAAAATTACTAAGCCCTCCATAAATCTACAGAAGACAAACATGCTGCATTCGCCCCCCTCCCTCTCAGGGAAACTTGAGAAGAATGAAATAATGTTAAAACCATTATCTTTTTATTTGCATATCAAAAATCCAAATCATTGCTATAAAATTGCAAGTCATACAATTTTTCTTTATGATGAAAAAGTATAAGAATACATATGACATCATGGAAATGGTATAACTGGAGAAAAGGAGTCACTCAGTGCGACAGCAAAAGATCACATAAGTATTTCCATCAAATTTTTGGATATTTTTAATGCGGTCATAGAATAAATGGTGTATAAGAAAAATTTCATATAGGTGTCGCTCTTTGAGCGGAAAAGCGCTACTTTCCGCTCTAGTTACACATATAACTGTCATGTTTTTTTGTTCTAGGATCAGGGGCCGCTCTAGCTCTTTTGCCGCCCTGGGCGAAATGGCATTTTGCCGCCTCCCTCCCTGCACTTTTCTCTTGACAATTTGCGATTCTTAAAATATTCGTGTCACTATGCCAAAAATGCCTCCCTTACAATTTTAGCGCCCTAGGCGGCCGCCCACTATTCCCACCATCTGGAGCTGCCCATCTAAGATCCTGCAAGAACTTCGCAGTTGCTATAATTTAATTTAGGTAACGTAAAAATTAAACACCATATAGGAGCTGAGGTTCGAACCAAGAGCAACTACTAAAACAGGATCCAGCCAATCAAGTTTACATTTGTTATTCAATCTATTACATTGTAGCAGCGTCACAACCAATACTTTCATGAATTTAGCACCAGTCAACTTTAAAACAATTGAACAATAGTGGCTTAGGAATTTATATTTAAAAATGACACCAGTCTCCCCCCCCACTCATTCTTCTGCTCAAACAAAATCTATATCCTCCAGTATTTAGCAATTATTTTAAGCAGACTGTGTAGTTAAAATGAATAATAGCAGATAGTAAAATAATAAATATACAGTAAATGTCTTGAAATTAATCCTCTTCTGTGTTTGCAAAGGCTTGTTTCGTCGTCTAGACACAGATTTAGATTTAACAGTGTTAGATATGTTATTTAATAATTGCTAACGTACTTTTCAAATTTATATATTTTGTTTATTAATAATATAAATAATATATTGTACAACATTATAAAACAAACAATAATTCTTTTATCACATTACTGCCACCCTATCGCAGAGAATATTTGGATTTCTATGCTCACATGTGGGACATTCGTACTTGGAATCTGCTGCTTGATTTCCCTAAAAAATTATAATAAAAATCAATTTCATCCAGACGATTATTTAAAAGAAAAATGAAAATTATTTCATAGGTTATATCCTGAGATCTCTGAATTTTATCGGATAAACTGCAGGTAGCTATTTTTGTAAAATGTTTGAAACTTACTAATTTACCTTACCTTTTTGTGTAAATTATTAAGTTGAGAACATTTGCTTAAGGATGTGTTACCAAGGTCAAATATCGCGTTCATTAATTCGTCATTTTGTAATTATTTCGGGGAAAGTATTCTCAAAAAAGAACCAACAGAATTCAGATTTGATTTAATTATTGAAACTAGTTAACCTAAATGTGTTACATATCTTAACTTTTATTTGAATACTAAATGAAATTAAGTTTCCAAAGTTTCCTCCTTTGAATTATTAAACGTGAAAGTACCCGTCAATCTTCCGTAATTTATCTATAATGATTTTATATTTTTTAATGGAACTCAAATATTCGAATAAAATGTGACACGTAATAGAATATATATATTTAACGTAAAAAAAAGTTAAAAATCCGCATAATATTTGCTACAATAAAAGATTACTTGTTCACAAAAATTTGGGGAATTATACCAATCTTAGTTTGACGTTTTGCTAGAAGATGCCGCGACAGAAGTCATTCGAAGTGGTGACACTGCTATAATAATACTAGAAAGACAGTATGAGCAGGGTCGGACTTATTTTTCATTTCTCTAGTGTTTGAAACAGATTTTAAAATAATTTTAATTTCCTTACCGATTGAATTGTCCACATTATCTATTACTGATCACGTTTTTAAGATGGTTTAATTTATTTTTATTTATGATTGATAGGACTCGGTCTCTTAGGTACATATACTTACTACAATACAAAGAATTGCCAATGCGGCTATTTATGCACGGCTTTTTTTCTCAGGCTGTACGTAAAAACAAAGTAGCCATTACGATTTTTTATTATTACAATTTTTTAATAATAAAATTGTTACACGAAGTTGTATTCTTTATATTAGAGCGTATACTTTCAGCCTTACTGCACAAATCCAGAATTTTTTTACATAAAAGCTAATTTTTTTACTTTCTATTATTATGTATGTACTTTTTTCTTTGTTAATTTTAACAAATTCTATCTTCCCAAAATGATTCATTTTTGATTTGGAAAACATACTTCCTTATTAATTAATTGACGGTGACGCATTCTATAAACGACTTTTGTTTCGCCTCCATGGAAATGGACGTACTAGATGCTTATTCGACTCTTTTTACGCGATGGTGACTGTAAATCTGACAGTTTGATATTAAAAATATTTTTGTAAAATTACATAAATACACCGTTGGTACATAGTAATTATAAACAAAAATAATAATTCTTGAATTTGTAATGTTTTATTTTGTTTTTAGTCCAATTGAGAGTAAATTAAATCAATTATGTGCATTTAAAAGCTAGAGGTAATTTATTCGCTGGTAATGTTTAAAAAAGCTAGCTTGCGTTTATTCAGTGTAAAACTGTTGTCATTGTTTGAAATTTAAAAATTCGTGAAATGTCATTGGTCTATAATTTATGAGGGAAATAATCGCAGTTAAATTTTAGCAAAAGCTATCTTGCGTTTATTCAGTGTAAAACTGTTGTCATTGATTAAAATTTAAAAATTCACGAAATGTCATTGGTCTATAATTTATAAGGGAAATAATCATATGTAGTATCACTAGTGCTTAGAATTTTATCGGTAAAACTGTTTCGAAAGCGTTGTTGCCTGTTAACATAAACAGTTTATTATCTGATTAAATCACAAGCGCTTTACTGGGAGGGATTTAATCTTTAATAATAAACTACCAATTTACACGAGTTATATTACCTTTTGAGAAAAAATTTATAGACAAAATTTAAAAGCAGTGGTATTTGGGGAGAATATTTCACAAATAAATAAGTACATAAAACATCTTTAATATTAAGTTTTGCCATTAACTGCCTCCAGACTTTTTCTTATAATTTGTTAGTGTTTACTGACCTTTATTTTCAATTTCATTATTTACATCACATAAAAATGTATTTCCAAACCGACTCATCTAATGGGTGTTTCTCTACTAACGGGAAATCTGCCCATACAAGTTTGTCCGAGGACTTTTTTTTAGTTAATGGGGGTTAACACTACTTTAATATAAAGGTACAGTCTAACTCTTCCTCTATTATGAAGGGCCAGTCAAGTTATCCAGCAATATTCATTTTATTTACGATTTACTAAAATATCATTCCAAGGTACTGAGACCCTTGCCCATGGAATTGAAATTATAGTAGATTATTATATTTAAAGTTTTCTAATATTTTCTAGAGTAACATAAATTAACAAAACGCTTTTGAAACAAAAATTAAAATTCTCAAAAAAAAAAAAACATTTCTAAATCAAAAAGAAAATGAAAATCAACTTCTACACTTAAAATCTAATATCTGGTTCTTAAGAATTTAAGAATATCTTCAGAATATCAATTTTTACGTCGATTTTTATATTAATTATTCTAAAAACTAGGTAATTATTAATGTATTATTTTTTGGCAGGGGGTTGACGACAGGGTATTGACAAATTCATTAAGAATCGATTGTTATTAAAAAGTTACAATAATTACGCAATCCACTAGTGGCAAGGGTAGTATATTTTTATTTATAAAATGTATAATAACTGAACAATAATTCAAATCGAGAAAATTAAACCCAAAAAAGCTTACCAGAGAACTGATTTATTGAGTGGTCCAGACACGTCTGCTTAGCATCAAAGACCGATTCAATATTAAACAAAATAGCGCCAAAACGTCATGTTTCATTTGTACATACTTCATGTTGGATGCGTTCCGTTTAGCATAACTACGTGGTTAATCCAGACGTAGATTTGCTTCCAATAGATTTATAAATGTGGCTGGGGACTAACATCAAAAAGTGTAGGACAATGTTTTATGCAGTATTTTGAGATGATAATCTTAAAAAGATCATTTAACAATGTACATTGCCAACAACCATTATCATAAAATAGTTTGAGTAATAATAATAATGAATAAGAAAAAATATATTTACAACAGTTAGTATCTTTGATTTCAGGTTTGGGACACACCAGGGTACTGACAATTTAACTCTATTTCCATAAAATTTTAAAATTTCGGCAATTTGTATTTATACCTTAGAATATAGGGTCGACATAACTAATCATTTACTTTAATTTTAATGAAAAAAATATTAGTATTTTGTATCTTTTGACATTTAATTTCCTCCGGACACAAATTTTCCCATTAGTAGAGAAACACCCTAATAAAAAACAAAGTAGTATATTTATTTAATAATCGCAGCTGTAGAAACTTAAAAATCCATGGAATTTGCCATATCTTAAATGTAATGACAATCAATAAACCAATATACCTTGAACCATAGCTATTATAATGTAGACTGGTGACTGGTCCAAAACTACTAAGACTCTGAGAGTGTTCATTGTAAACAGTTCTTAGTCATGTTTCACATTATGCATAGACAGAGAGAGCACTACCGATGTTTTGCCTTATGTTCTATTTTAAATTGATCAAAGAGAAATGAAACATGGTTCTGGTACCGCCATCTAACAGTAACGCTAAACGCTACATACAGAGAATCGGCAGACAGTGTAATGTACAAGAATTATGATATACAGTGTTTATTGATATATATTTACATATTTAATTCTTATTTTCAATTCTTATTTACTTAAGTTCGATTGTTTAGTCAAGCAGAGAATATTTATACTGTGAGAGTGTAGTTGGAATAAGTGTTATGAATTATTGTAATGCAAGGTACAGCGATGGATTACCATACGTAAGTACATTTGGGTTTAACATGAAATAATTGACTTGACTATTATTTTGTAATTACGTTACTATAAGCCATTGAAAGCTGTGTATAACTTGTCCCTAGCCTATATATATATTCCACACAGCCTTGGGAGTTGTCAACTTATGTGGTGGTGTGTTATGTATATAATATTATATTACTACGTATATAATACAATAATACAATTTACGTTAACAATTAGCAATAAGCTAAAGAAAAATGTATAGATATAATTTAAAAGCAAGAGTGAACCTATTTGCGGAAAACATTTCACGAAACAAAACATGACATATTTGTCAAAAAATTATCGCAAATTTGCCGTCGCGTAGGCACAAAAAATTAGAGCGTATATTTTTTAGTGTTAGTACTGTCAAAAGCCGATCTAGGTTAGTTTACCACTAATAATGACATCTGATTGGTGCAATGTTGTCAAAAAACGGGCTCTCATTGGCTATCGGGTTAATGAGTGAAATAATCACTGTAAAATGACCGAGAAAATGACGTTCTATATCTGTAACATTGTGAAATAGAACTATTCCTCTTATTATTCACAGCTCTCAAAACTTACAAGTAGGTAGGTATATTAAAACCGAACCGAACCGAACCCTTCAACATAATAAATCATTTTTGATATCTTTTACTTATAATTTTGGAAAATCTCAAACATTGTAGTTAGAAACAAGAATATAATCGGACGAACTGCTGTTACAAATTACAGATATATTTACTTTTTACTCACAATGCAATTACAGTCTAATATGAAAAGCTCTATTTTGTTTCTCTCAATTGTGAAAATAATATATAACCACTAAACTAAAATTACTTACTTTCAAGCACACATAACAAAACACGTGAGCACATCCCATATGATGAGGTAAAATTGGATTTTCTCCACAATGAGCACATTTTGAATGGATAGTCATTACTCTATTAGATATTACTTTATAAGTAGGTCTCCTGTGCAAAGGATTATAATGTCTTAACGACCTTTTTATCTTATGATAATTTATAAGAGGTAAAATATAAACTAGGATTTCCTAAAATGTAAAAAATATAAATAAATACAGTTAAATAATAATTTGACAATATTGCACTTACAATAAAACCATTCCACAACAATTCTCTTGCCAAATATTTAGATTCGTATTGTCGCTGAGCATTTTCTGATGCATAGACCTGGGTCAACCCCAAAATCCTCTCAATAAGTTGTGGTTTTACACCACTACGTAAGAAAACGGACAGGTTAATGAAATCCAACAATTTAACAACCATATATATGTTAAAAATTGTATAATTTATATCATGGGATGGGTTCCAGTATTCTAATTTAGATTTTATGTAATCTAGACAATTGAAAATTATGTACAATATTTTCTTGGTACTTGATATGTTATCATATTTGATCGATAATAGCTGTTGTCCAAATGTATTACCACTGTTCAGGATGGAATATTTCAAAACTGCTACACGAAGGAGTAAATTAAGTTCAGACTCATATGGTGCGATCAGACCAGGCTAAAAATTGAGAAAATTACCTCAAAATTTTATGAGCTAGAATGGGAAACTCACAGGTAAGTAACGACTGGCTTCTTGTAAAACTTGATGTAAAGATTTGTAAATTTCTTTATCTAAATAAATTGCATTCATCTGTGTCACGCGTAGTAAATTATTTTTATTCATTTTTAATCAATATTATTATTTCATTTAATAATTATATTTTGCACCTAACTAACCTATGTTTCATTTTTGCACTTTTATATTTCAGGGATTTCAGTTTTATGAACGTGTCAGAGCCAACAACTTTCAATAACAAATAAACCTGAAATTCAAATGAAATACTAAAATTAAAATAAGGTATGCGAAATAGAAGTCAGAGTGATAATAATTAATAATAATTATGATAATCAGTAATTTATAAGTAAGTATTTAATTAATACACCTCAGACAAGCATTCAAGCCATGATTGTGGGGAAATTATTTTTTCACATTTTAGTTTCCATAAGTTGGTAATGGCGAACACGGTAGTGATGGGTAAAAGCAGTTATTTTTTAATAACTGTTTCAACTGCTAATGCTATTTTGAAATAACAGTTTAAAATAACAGTTTAAAAATAACAGGTCGATGAGAAGTGCTAGCATGCGCATACCGCAGCGCGCACTTTGCAAATGTTATTTCAGAGACGTTATTTTATACATCATGCTGCTGTCGCTGCTGCTTATCTGTTATTTTCTCACCTGTTATTTTCGAACGGAAATAACAGTCTGTTAATGCTATTTACAAATAACAGTTATAAAATAACAGGTTGTTAAATAGCAACTCATCTCTAGAACACGGTCGCTTTCTGATCTTGTCATCTAAATAAACATGTCGTCGAAGAGTAATTCTATCGATGCTCGACAAGAACTGGCGGAATTAGTAAAAAGAAAAGCAGAAATTGGTGTACGGTTTCTCGACTTAATTTAAATTATACTAATTTAGTACAGGAAATTCAAGTGATTTTCTTTATGTATTTGTTTATTGTTTTGACTAACATTTATCTTCAGTCACTGCAACCAACGTAATGAAAATAAAGATAAGTGTGGTAAAATTAAATTATTTTCAGGAAACTTTGGCTAATCTAGAAAAACAAATATATGCTTTTGAAGGATCGTATTTAGAAGACACACAGCTTTATGGTAATATTATTAGAGGATGGGATAGGTACTTGTCAAGTAACAAAACGACCAATTCAAAAGCTGATAAAAGGAACCGGAAATTCAAAGAGGCTGAAAGACTTTTCTCAAAATCATCTATAACGTCCATGGCCGTAAGTTACTGCGTAACACCTAGTCAAAATTAACCCAAACATAAATTATTTTAGGCTGTAAGTGGAATAGTCGACCAAAATCCTGAGAAAAGTAAGAATTCTTATGAAGTAGACAATAATAACCCCTATGCATATCATAGTAGTTGATTTTTATTTGTAGATTTGGTTTTTGTAGTTAGTATTTATTTCTGGTTTCATTAAAAGGGAATTTTATTTTATTTTGTATTTTTTATTTTAATCAAGTTTGTTTATTTAATTTTTAGTTTTACACGTGCACCCTGAACGCATTTTTATTTTTGTCGTTTTAGTTGTCTGAGGGTGAAATGATATGGAACACAATAAATTGAATACACCTATTTCAAATATTTTTTAAATGACTAAAATAGTTACATAAATATTGATAAAAAATGATATGGATAGACACGTTTATAGTATTAAGCACCCTGCTTAAAAGATTTAAGACATGCTTCATTTATGTGGTGCATATACTATTTGTTTCACAAAGGTCTGCAAGTTTTTCGACTTCAATACTTTTAATTTTTTTTTTCAATTCATACTCCTTGCACGTTAGGTAATATTAGCTACATTTCATGAACGAAAAATTAAAGAGTAAATTGCAATGAAAAAAGTTGGCCTGGGCACTGCTTTTCAAGCAAATTAGACATTTTAGAAGAAATAATTTCTAAAGGAATAATATTTGAGGTGCGTACTCTAGATAGGGTTAGAAATAGATACCCGAAAAGTCCCCCCCCCAATTTAGAGGTGGAACGTCCCTTTTTTTGCAAAAAACCACCTCTAACGGGGACTTAAAGCTGGTTTTTCACTTTTATCTTGTAAACCATTCGTCGGAAGAGAAAAGAGTATAGGAAATAAAAAATTTGTCGTTAAATTCTGCATGAAAAATGTCCTATTAACCTCGTAGCTTATCCTCACCTATTTCGCACTAACAGCGTCCGAATAGAGAGGTAGTTTGGAGTGCACAGGTAAAAATCGATCCTATTCGCAGTTTCACAGCGAATATCTTAAAATAGGTTGCTTTAACGAGAAAAATGCACAGGAATGAATTTATTTATTTTTTTATTTATTGAAAATATCTTACAGAGATAAGATATTCGCTGTGAAACTTCGAATAGGATTGATTTTTACCTGTGCGCTCCAAACTACCACCTCTGTTCGGACGCTGTTAGCGCGAAATAGTTGAGGATAAGCTACAAGATTAATAGGACATTTTTTATGCAGAATTTAACGACAAATTTTTTATTTCCTATACTTGTTTCTCTTCCGACGAATGGTTTACAAGATAAAAATGAAAAACCAGCTTTAAGTCCCCGTTATGGGTGGTTTTTTGCAAAATTTGGGACGTTCCACCCCCAAATTGGGGGGGGGGACTTTTCGGATATCTATTTCTAACTCTATCTAGAGTACGCATCTCAAATATTATTACTTTATAAATTATTTCTCCTAATTAGTGTTTTTTAATCTAATTTGCGTGTACTTATAGGTAATAAGGAAAAAATTCCACACCAGATCGCTGCATGTTATATATATGTGAATTTGTCTGGATTAATGTTGTGAGATATGTACCTAATGTGGAATTATTTCATAGTGGAATGTATATAACTGAATTTTGTAAACTTATGCATGTATGTCTACATGTGATGTAGCTAAGTTATCGTACTTCTATAGCGGTAATCAGTTGAGAATTAAATCTGTTCGGGAGATCCAAACTTGTTTATATAAACCAATTTGAGATATCACTCACAGAACTAAATTGCAGATTATAGGACGATTCTAACTTGAGATTTACAACAAGCAAGGATGAGGTCACATACTGTTGGACAGGCTTTAGACCAGACCTGTTGAAAGGAGGGAGATTCCCCCAGGCCCGGGCTTGTTTGGGGGGGGGGGCTGCTTTTGAAATGTTGAAATTTTTTTTTCGGATTTCTCCTTACCCCGGGCCCATACTTTCTCTCCATGGCCCTGCTTCAGACAATAAGCTCTGATTATGGTTTATATGTAAATTACAATAAAACGAAAATTATGATTGTAAACTGAGTAAATGATAGGGTGTTAAGGATAAATGTCTGTCAGGTAGTGAACATGATGGTGTACCTTGTAGCCCTTTGTGGACAATACTGGTTCTACAAATATGAGATTTAACTAAGGATTCAAATAGCAGATCGGCCACTTGCCAGTGGAGCAAGATTTGGTGTAACAGAAATATCAAGGAGCGCACAACATCGGACTTGCTAATGTTTTGGTTTTCTCCATGACTATTTACGCCTCTGAGACATAGACCATTAGTGAATAGACAGATGGTGTAGATACTATTGAGATGTAGGTCTGGAGACGTTTGCTACAAATAGAAAGATGGCAGTATAGAACGGTTAATGGTTTAGAAAGACCAGATGGCATTCCAAAAGAAAAGAGCTTTGGTGAGACTGTGTGCGTAACAGGCAGCCACGACAGATGGTGTGATGCCGTGAGACAGAGGCCAACTAGAATAACCCCTGGATCACAAAACGTCTAGCATGACGTGAATAAGAAGAAAAACACAAGAAAACAGAAAATCTCTTCAACCAAATTTTACAATGTATGTTTCTCTAGTAAGATTTGCTTTGACTCTACATCTCTCGTATACCTAACCTTCCCCATCCTCCCCCTTCGTTGAACTAGACTACCGACAACTATAAGCGGTATCGTATTTAATTTTTTAAATTCCACTGTCTTGCTGTTTATTTATCAGATGAAGTTGTCCCATGTCACCAAAATTAGAATAATGTGGTATTTAGTTTAATTTTAACTGAAAATTTAGAAAGCAACCTTTTTTTTTGAGAAAAGATAAATTATCTGACGTCACTATGTGTCATTATCAGATTAATAATCAAAACTTTTACTATAATAAAGAGAAAATAGTTTTTTTAATATTAAACAAATTAAAAATTTGTGCATGTATGAAGCCATTTCCTGGTAGATTCAACTATCGAACTAATAGCTATCGCTTCGATAAAGTTATGTACCCGATAACTTGGAAAGCGTTTCTGAAAACTTACATGTCGATAAATTCCAATCGATAGTAATCCAGCCGTCAAGTTGGTTAAACTACTGTACACTAGATGGACTTTCATTGAAGCCAACTTCTTGCTATCATTTTTACTCTACTGTCAGTTTTCTAATGTTAATGTTAAGTTAGCATTCGTGAATAACATTAGTAGAGACTCTAGTATTCATTTTAGCATATATCCTCAATAATAACGGTTATTTTGATTTAAAAAAACGTCGAATCGGAAAGGTATGTATTGCAGATAAAGAACGATTTTGATGAGTAGTCGGTTGAATTTCATCACTAATTAATTCAACCAAATATTTTGCAACATCCATAGATAGAGAAAAGCAGTGGCGCAGCCAGAAAATTCATCTGGGAGGGGGGGGGGGGGGGCAATAGAACCAGCCTCCCCAGAGGATGAGTAGTAGATTCCTCTACTAGATAATATTGGCATTAATTACAAAATATTTATTTCAAGGGATAATTTGGACACTGCTTTGTACTGATAGAGATTATGCTTCTTAATTTTTTGGCTCATGGAAGACGGCTTGGGGGGGCCCGGGCCCCATGGCTCCCCCCTTGGCTGCGCCCATGGATAAAAGATAGATAAAACTTTATTTGTTCCTTTGTGTACAAAGACAACAGAAACCCTAGTGGGTGTAGAACATGTCAAGTAGCTTAGTATAAAATATAAAATAAGAACAGTATATAAACAAATAGGAGAAAAATATGTCAGATACAAATACACTAAGTTAAAAACAAAATAAATAAATACAAACAAGCCACAGATACTACGTGAGAGTAATACATTTTAACAAATTCTTTCAGCTAAAATTATTTATAGTGTATAAAGACAATTTATTAATTTATAAGCACAATGATAGGTATATGGAAACAATCATAATCATATTATAACATTTATAAAAAGGAATTGTCACAGATATATTCATCTATGGTATAGTAGGCCTTTTGAATGAGTATTTGCTTTAATTTAGGTTTTAGTTTATTCAATGGAAGACTTTTTAGATCGGGACATAAATGATTGAAAACACAACATTTTTTTGAATGTAGGTATAATTGATTTTTTCAATGGTTATATTATTTTTATGTCTTGTGTCATAGTTATGTTCCAGAGACTTGAAAAGTGAGATATTTTCTTTAACAAAGATTACGGCGTCATAAATATTCATAGATATTAGTGTAAGGACTTTTCTCTCACGAAATATATTTCTACAACTATCTCTTGACCCCTCGTTCAGCATATACCTCAAGCATTTCTTCTGCATTTTGAGAATTTTATGAGCATGACTTGAGCCTGCCCAAAAGATTATTTCATATCTGTCACGAAAATGAATATAAGCATGATATGCAGTGAAAGCTGCTACAACATTTACAAAATGTGCCACTACTTTCAGGGCATAACAGTATTGGGCCATATTTCGTACTAGGTTGTCAATGTGGAATTTCCAGTCTAACCTGTAATCCAAATTTATTCCTAGGAATTTTATGGTATTACTATTTTTTATATTGTTGTTGTTAAACATGACCATGGTTTCATCCTTTTGTGTCAAATAAGAGAATTTTATCATTTGGGTTTTGTTTAAATTTAGTTGTAGGTTATTATCTGCAAACCATTGGCTAAGTACATTTAAGGCAGCTGCTATTTCTTTGCTGATATTTGTTTCAGGAGATTCACTAAAAATTATGGTGGTATCGTCAGCAAATTGAACAATCTGTTGTTCTACAGTGGAAGGCAATTTGTTTGTATATAATATGTAGAGTAGAGGCCCTAGAATGGATCCTTGGGGCCCTCGTTTTATAATTTGCTTATCAGATTTTATACTAATTCTGTTGTGATCCTGTTCTGTTACACATTGTTTTCTATTTGTTAAATAAGATTGTATTAGTTGCAGAGGCACTCCTCGAATTCCGTACTGAGGTAATTTTCCTAGTAATAAACTATGTTCAACACTATCAAAAGCCTTGGATAGATCAAGACAGATTGCAATTGTCTGCTTATCATTATTTAGAGATTCTAAAATGAGTGTTAATGCTTTGTATATTGCAAGTACAGTTGATTTTCCTTTTCTAAAACCATTTTGTGAATCGTGAATTAATTTGTTTTTTTCTATGAAATTTATTATTCTTATATATATCATTTACGTTATTGATTAGTTGTGTGCTGAACAGGGTATTCTGTCACTCTGAAACATGATAAGACAGAGAGCAGCTGATGTAATCTGAATTAGCATGCAAAGTATTACTTAGTTGGGATTATTAGTGCCAACAACTTTATATTGTATTTTTCTTAAACTAAATACAGAAATGTCATTTTATAGTGAACATTAGACAGAGGCTTAATACATGCTTAATAATTAAAATAAGGCTGTTTAATGATATTGATAGATAGAATTTATTTAAAAACATCAGTTATAAATAGTGAGATATTGTATCCAGTTTTAATAAAGAATAGTTTAATATAGCCCCAGTAGTGTCGAAAGCTTGATTTATTTGGTCACTAAAATCAAGACAATAATATTTAATAATCTTCATATTCGTAAATAATTTCCTATTTTTCTTGGTCCATTTTTGTGACCTTCCGATTAACCGGCACAAACAGAAATTATTTGCTTAGGTTTATATGTTAATGGACAAGATAAAAGTTGTATTTATATCTAATTTTTTCAAATTCAAATAACTGATCAGTGATCACGGATCATGTATCATACAATTATTTTGCTACATAAAATGGCTGCCAATAACTTGGCGATCACCTGTGATCAGTCGGGCTAATGCCATTGCAAAATGATCAGTGAAAGCTACCTGATTGCTCACCGTGATGAACGCAACCAATTTCTCTACTTATTGCCTTTTTAAGGCTATCGCATATATTATATCTGATGTTTCAGAAACTGGCTGTGTCAGTTTGTTTCAAATCAGATACATTGTATGCTTTCAAAATATTGATTTCAAGTGCAAAATAGAAAATGCCACTGGTGCAAATGGGCAAACTCACTCCCAAACCAGAAACATCAGGAGATAACCCATCTCTAGCTACTGCTATTATTTAAAAAATCTACTGATTCTAAACTTTTAGTAAGAGGCAAACTTCTTTCTAACCCAACAATACAATGAAATATAATGCTGTAAAATCCTAAACACACACTTATGAAGAAAATGTTGGAACCCATACAAAATAAAAGTGATTGGTAATTTTGTAATATATCTACCCATACCCACACATTCTAATTTATCCTTTCCTCATATGTGCTTGGCAGAATTGTATGTATTATGATTTTTACATGATTTTCTGTGTACTCAGAAAATTTCTTTGAGTTGAGTTATTGTTTTCTTTTGCGTTATATAACTAATTTGTTTTTGTTTGATGTGTTTAATATACGGAATGCCTCAACAGAAAAATTTGCAGCTAACCTTGATTATATATTTGCCTATATCGTTATTAAAATAAATCTGTAATGTGAACAGAAAGGTAATTACATTTTATAAAATTTTTTAGAAAACGGGTTTATTGATCAATTAAAATAGGAAGGTTTTTCTGTCCAGACAGTGCCGGTTTATGAACTTGTGCGCCCCTAGGCACTAATTTTTTTGGCGCCCCCCTTAGTGGCTAAATGAAATGGCGCCGAAGGCGAAAGCTAGTGTCGCAGGCAAATTCGTCGGAGGCGAAAATTTCTGGCCGGGAAACAAAATGGCGCCGCAGGCGAAAATTTTTGCGACACCACTGAATAGTTTCCCAAAAAATGATTTTTTTGGGGTTTTTATTGCTCTTTAATTTTAATTTTGTTATCTTAAAACAAACCTGAACCAACCTACATTTGTTTAAAAGTAAGTACAGATGAAAAACTCATTTTTGTTGTATTTTATTGAAAAACATAAGTATAGGACAAAAACACAGCAAACAAAAAAGATTTGGAAAAAACGGTTCAACAAAAACTTTACAACTAAAACAGCCAACAAATAGTAAAAAATATTTAAAAATAAACAAATCTAAGTTCTAGAAATATATCATTAAATAAAACGAAACACACAAAACAAAACGTCTTTGCAGACTTAAAAAAAATCTTTTTTCTTGCTTTCTCAGATGCAAACTGATCTAATAGATTAGTTCACAAGTTCAAAGCCATGTTAATGCTTGATAAAGCTCGTAAAAATATGAGTGAGGATTCGGAATGACGTCCAGAAAAATATGCAAAAATTTAAAACCCGTACATAAACAACTGCAAAAGTTATAAACAAATGTAGATTAAAAAAATAACGAATATTAATATTTAAGAAATTTTTAAGAAAGATTCTTAAAAAGGAAGAAATTTCCAATAAAAAAGTCCCAACTCCCGAATCTCTAATATTAATAATTTTAATTTAATGTTGAAAATAGAGCTCCGCGCGGCGAACACTAAGCCGTTACGATGCCCTGAATTCGGCCGTAATAAGTAAAAATATTTTTTTATGTTATTCACTATTAATTTTAAAAAAATTATGGTAGTATTTAGACACTTAAAGGAACAATATCCCTTTGGAAAAAAAATGTTTCACCGATTTTTCATAAAATGAGCCTATTGTTAATTAACAAATTTTTTTAGAGTTTGCGTTTATATTTCAAGTCGGATAATTGTTAAACAAAACCCACTAAAATGATTTCGCTTCGTGGAGACATTATGTCAACTATACTTTATGGGATTATGACATTGCGATGTTTTTAATTGTTATAGTCTATTAGTTATTAATTATTTAAACTAACAAAAAACTAAAAAATGAAAAAGTGAGGTTGAAATTTTTTTTTTATTAATTTTAATTATTATTACTGTTTTTATATTAAAAAACACTATAAGATTACGTAAACTTTAAATTCTTGTTTTTTTTTTTATCTATTTATTTAACGGGCCTATTTCCGCTACCAGGGCCTATCACCGACGCCAGGAGACGAGCTACTCTCAACCTGGAAATTTTGCCGAACCTCTTCTCGTAAGAAGAGTAGGGATCTTTTACTTGCCTAACATTTAATAGACAAGGGACCGCCTGCTTTACATCCCCTCCGAAGGACGGTATATCCACTACGTAATCCTCTTCTGAAATTACATAGCTTCTGCATATACACTGATATACAAGCCACTAGAAGGTGGGACGAGATCGCTGTGTTTCCCAAGATGAGTGGGTCACCCATCCAAGTACTAACCGAGCTCCACGTTGCTTCACTTGGAGTATCGATGATACATACACAGTGAAGACGCATCTACGCTCGCCCAAATTTTTGTTGTTATTTGTTTAAATAAATGTTATAGATAAATTACGAATTTAAAAAAAAAAAAAATTTCTTAAACATTTTTTTAAATTGTTTATAATAATTTGTTTCCTTTTTTCATTATTTAAACAAATTATTAAGAACAAATTTTACTCTTAAAATTTATTATTTGCAATTCTCTACAAGGTGGAAAAAAGAAAAAAATTTTTGTTGGTAATTGATTTGTTTATTTAATAAACAATTTGTTATTAACAATCGCCGAATGTGTTTATATTTCTTATTGGATAGAAAAAAAAAAATAAAAACACGTATACATAAACATGTAAAAAAAATTTTTAATATCTTTTATAGAATTTTATATTTAATTTTTTTTTTTACATGTTTATGTATTCGGTTGTTTTTGTTATTTTTTCTATCTAAAAAGAATATAAACACACTCGGCGATTGTTAATAACAAATTGTTTATTAAATAAACAAATAAATTACCAACAATTTTTTTTTCTTTTTTCCACCTTGTAAAGTATTGCAAATAATAAATTTTAAGAATAAAATTTGTTCTTAATAATTTGTTTGAATAATGAAAAAAGGAAAAACTAATAGACTATAACAATTAAAAACATCGCAATATCATAATCCCACAAAGTATAGTTGACATAAGGTCTCCACGAAGCGAAATAATTTTAGTGGCTTTTGTTTAACAATTGTCCGACTTGAAATATAAACGCAAACAAAAAAATTTATTAATTAACAATAAGCTCATTTTATGAAAAATCGGTGAAACTTTTTTTTTCCAACGGGATATTGTTCTTTAAGTGTCTAAATAATACTATAGTTTTTAAAAATTTTTAAATTAATATTTAATAACATAAAAAAAATATTTTTACTTATTAAGGCCGGTTTCAAGCATTGTAACGGCTTAGTGTTCGCCACGCGGAGCTCTATTTTCAAAATTAATTTAAAATTATTAATATTAGAGATACAGTTTCGGGAGTTGGGACTTTTTTGTTCGAAATTTCTTCCTATTTAAGAAGCTTTCTTTAAAATTCCTTAAATATTAATAGCTTTCAAGTTATTTGCAAAAAATGAAACTCGTTATTTTTTCAATCTTCATTTGTTTATAACTTTTGCAATTGTTTATGTGAGGGTTTGAAACTTTTGCACATTTTTCTAGACGTCATTCCGAATCCAATGAGCCCTCACTCATATTTTTACTAGCTTTATCAAGCATTTACTCGGCTTTGAACTTGTGAACTAGTCTATATTATGCTGTTGGAGTTTATTGTATCTAACAGGTCACTATTTAACTGTAGGAGGGCTAATTCACTTAGTCTTTCGTTGTCTAATGAATTTCTTAAATCATTTTTTACATATTTTAATGTTGAAAAAGATCTCTCCCCTGTACAGTTTGTAACTGCCAAATTTATAAATATTCATAAAGCGGCTTCTGTGTTAGGATATGTAGAGGTAAGACCTTTAGATCTAATAAATTTTAGCATTTCTCCAATCCAAAATCTAATTAAATCCGTCATTATCATTGTCCATTTGATGTTTGCTGTTCGCTTTTATGATGAATTAAGAATTAACACTAAATAATTGGTAGGTATTACAGGCATTTTATGTTTTAGATTTAAAAATTCCGTTTTTTTTCCAGAATTATTGTTATTGAGGATCGCCTTCGGCGCCCCTAGGCACGTGCCTAGAGTGCCTAGTGGGTAAACCGGCACTGTGTCCAGGTATAAATATTTAGTTTCATTTAAAAAAATAAACTTTTATTTCACAGTTGAAAGACAAAGTGAATCTGAATCTCCAACTAACGAAGATTCAAGTGACACAAACATAGGGCTTATTACAAATCACATTGACTCTGGGATAAAAACAGCTGGAAAACAATCTACTAACACAAACTCATTTGCAACAAACGGAGCTCAGAATGGTATAGATCGAGGTAGTCCTATCGCAGATCTTGCAGCAAAACAGAAAAGCTTTACTTCTAACGCGAAGAAAAATAATAAAAAAGCTAGGCATAGGTAACGAAATAAGATTTAAAAATGATGTGATATATCATTTTTCTTTGTTCATCACTTTTGTTGTGTTCACCTTGTTTGTATAAGTATCACTTTACTGTTTTCAAAAGTGCTGCTCTTACTTAGGTTTTGTACACTACATAAAACCAACATTACCTCAATAATTACACAACTTCATTTCCCCTTCTTGTAATGAATGTCTGCATTTTAAAGTGTAAAGGACGATGTGATTACGTTAATAAATACAATAAAATTATTTAGAAAAAATCTTGTTTGTATTCTCTACGAACTAAATAGTACCTTACTAACCTGTACCACAATTGTTTTCCACGATGAGGCAGTTAAGGATTAACGAGCAAGGACATTTTGTCAGTATCGTGGTCTGTAGTTCCAAATGTGAGAAAAGGAGATAAACAGATGGCGCTACCAGTGAACAGTCAAAAACAAGGTTATTATAATTTTAATACAGCAAAAAAATAAAGTCTGTTCGCTGATAAAATCCCAGTGTAAGGAATATCGTCCGGAGCTTTATCCTTTCTTGTCTTTATTGAAATATATTGTTTGTAATCTAATCTGTAACGTAAGTTTTAATCTTTGTGGTCAAGTTATGACCGACGTGCGGCATTTCTATTGTTCAACAGCAAACCAATTTGGGGGGGTCGATTTTCTCGGAAGTCGGGTACAGCAGGTATAGTGCATAGTGCAATAGTGCACTTATTTCAATTAGTGCCTAAGAGGGCAATATTAGTCTTGTTCTATTGTTAAGATAGTAAACATGCACCCTGGATTTGTTGGAATATTTTCAAAAGGAAAATGAAAATGGTGGACCTTTATTGTCAATAAAAGTTGTTCAAAGGCGAGTGGGTGAGGCTTTAAAAATTCCTTTACACAAGAAAAATGATAAATTGTTCTATAATATTGCCCAGCTGTAAGTCTTTTCAAAACTATACTAGAAAGCATACCACAATAGGCTTTACAATTTTTTAACATATCAAAAGATACTCACCGACAATCAGTTCGGCTTCCGGAAAGGTGTGGTAACACTTCATATTGAATAGTTTTGAAAATAAAAATAAAAGTGCATGTGTTTTCTTTGGCCTAACTCGTGCATTCGATACAATCCAACATGACTTGCTACTAGACAAACTTAATGAGGGCCTGCTCTAACTTGGTTAAAAACTTATTTGGTAGACCGGCAACAAAAAGTAATTTTGAGTGAAAATGGAAAAAACTATTTTTCTAGACCGGTGTCCACTGGGGTTCTCCAAGGGAGTGTGTGTTGGGTCCCTTATTATTTATTGCATTTTTTAATGATGTTCCCACTTTGCAAAACACATTTATTTCTTTATTCGCAGATGATGCAGTTACCACTGACTGTGACAGTAATATTGATCTATTATCTACAAAAACAAATACCACGGTTTCTCTGATGGAGAATTATTGCTTGACTAACGGCTTAGCTTTAAAGAATTTAAAAACCAATCTACTGGTATTCTCTACAAAGCAGCTTGACATCAACTTGTTAGTAAGAGCTAATAATAAAACCATCATACAAAATAATGCTGTAAAATATCTTGGTGTACATATCGACTCTCATTTAAATTTGTCAATATAGATATATTAAAAATGTATTATTATGCCCATGTACAATCTAGCCTTGATTATTGTGTTATCTGTTGGAGTAACTGCAGTCGCATAAATGAAATCCTTATATTGCAGAAAAAGATTTTACGTACTATGACCTTTAAAACTCTACGTCATTCCTGCAGAACTTTATTCAAAGAACTTAATATTTTAACGGTAAAATCCCTTTACATACTCAGATGTGTGTCCTATGTCAAGTTTCATTATAACAACTATGTTCCTAGGGACAACTTTACTGATCATGACTTAAGGATCAGTCAAAATCTGACGATTCCCAATGCAAACTGTCAATAGTAGCCAATGGGCCCTATATCATGTCCATCAAGCTTTATAATAAACTCCCTAAAAATATAAAAAGTATTAACAACATTCACCTCTTTAAGAGCACAGTTCGTACCACTTTAATTAGGCACAGCTTTTATTCTATAAGTGAATATCTAACTTGTACTAGTTTTCATGAGTGTACTTAGTTTATATTAGCACTTCTCATCTTTATTTATTTATTCATTTATTTGTTCTGTATCATGTCTACAATTTGATCTTGTCTAGACATGTGTTTTTAATATATTTTACAATGTTTTACGATTTAGCATGCAAATTTGACTATATTTCTATATCTGTAATAGAGTCTTATGAAAATAAAGATATTATTATTATTATTATTAATCGATGAAAAGACTGTGATAAATAGCTAAAAATGACAAAGAACATGTGGAACTTCAAGCTTCGGTTAAACGGAAACATAAAAAGTCCAAAACAGAGTTACACGATGCTGTAAAATAAGAAATAAAAAATGTTAATTTACGATATGGTGTCTGATCATAAACATATTTCCTTGGCTATCCTTTTAGAAGAGCTAAAATCTAGAGCAATAGTTGATATTGGCCGTACCGGTTTATAAAGTGATTAAAAAATTAGGCGTAAAAAATAAGTAATGACCTCAAAGATGAAGTGTTCTTAGACGAAACTTGGATCTTCAGCAGAGGATTAAAACGTTCTTGGCAAGATGATTCCAGTAAATCAAAACGGCTTCGTACAGCTACAGAAGGTAAAAAATTCATAGTTGTACATGCAGGATCTATTCATGGCTTTGCTGAAGATGTGTTTATTTTCTCCACCAAGAATAAGTCAACAGATTACCATGACAACATGAACTCTGAAAATTTTGAAAAGTGGCTAACAGAAAGACTTTTGGGGGGTTACAAAATTCAGGCATTATTGTTTTAGATAATGCTAAGTACCACTCTCGGCTTGAAGAAAAACAACCAACCCGATCTTGGATGAAAGAAAAAATACAAACCTGGTTAAAGACCAAAAACATAGATTTCGGTGATACCGCATTTAAAGCCGAAATTGCTCCAAATAGCTGGACCTAACAGAACAGAGCAACACGATGTTGTAGACAATTTAATTAGAAAGCATGGACTTCCACCATATCACTGTCAGTTCAACCCAATACAACTTGTTTGGGGAATTTGTAAGGAGTATTACGACAAATACATCGGGAAAGATGGTTTTAGTGACGAATCCATTCTTGCTATGTGGAATGAGGCTTTATCTCAAGTGTCGAGCTCAATTTGGTCCAAGTGTGTAAATCATACAAATAAATTGATTTTAGAGAGATATGATTGAGAGGTTCATACTTAAGAAATTATGCCACTCATTATAAGTGTAAATAATGAAAAATGGGACAATGAGGACTCTGAAGAATTAGGCACTGACGAAGAAAATTAAATTTATTTATTTATCTTATACACTAGGTATTTGTATTTTACTGCCATATTTGTTTTATATAGGGTTCAGCATAATTAGTATTAAGTATATATTTTTATTTTACGATTACATATATTTATTTGACTATTTCATTCCTATAAATTTCGTTCAATCAAATCGATCATTTTAATCAAAAAATAGTCTCGCATCGACAAAATTTAATATTTAAAGTTTTGCCAGGATTGTTCAAAACCAATGAAAAGCCAGAATGAAGCAACCAACCTGTTTTTCAGCGGCAAATTTTTGTGATATAATTTCGTCTGGCAAAATTTAATGATTATTGTACTCGAGTTTGTTGCTTTGGAAATTGCCAAGCAACAAACTCTCTTAATAATCACTAAATTTTGCCGACAAAATTATATCACTTATGATATTATATATGACAAAATTATTAATTGTGACAATTTTGTCTTATGATTGATTTTATGTTTGTATTTTTGTATTGAACTGTATTTTTGCTGTTTTATACTATATTTTATTTATTTTTTTCCTTCTAACTACTGTTAAACCTGTAATTCTCTATTTTTTGCTTGTATTTTTATTAACTATTCTTGTGACAATATTCTAAGCTTGTATCTACAAGTCTTATGAAAATAAAGTCTATTATTATTATTATTAAAATTCTGTTAATGAATAAAAAAGATTTAGCTGCAACTATTTTAGTGTATTTATTTTGTATATTTGCTCTATCATATTTTTTACTTCAAACCAAAACAATTCAATATTATAAATGCTTATAATTCAGTTTCCTTTAACAGCCGGTTTTACAATCGCAAGTTAACTTTCATGTTAGTTGACTCTTACTTGCAAGTTAACTACAACTGTAGTATATAGAAACATTTATTTTAACAATAAAAATGTGTTTTATTTTAAGTATTACATACTGGATAATAAAAGGTGCACAAATTCTTCTGCCGATGAGGAGGATATTCTCGTAAATCTAACAGAAAAATATATAAATATTATAAAGAATAAAAAATGTATTCTTCAAAAAGTTAGGTCTATACCGGATTACCTTGGGCCATTTCGGCTCCTCATCACTACTATATGCATTTGCTTCATATGTATCCATTTTTAAACGAAATATCAAAACATTATTTTATACCAATTATTTTATAGGTTATAAATTGCTAGTAAACTGCCAACTTCTAATTTACTCACACCTCATCTGCTAGTAAAGTTAACTACTAGATAACTACGACCTTGAAAATGACCAGCTATTGTAAAACCCAATTTCTATAATAACCTGAAAGTTAACTCTGACTGGCAGTTAACCGGCGATTGTAAAACCGGGTGTATATATATCTAATTAAATACATCAAGTAAAATATAAAACAAAGCGATGCCACTGTGCATTCGAAAACACTAAGGAGCCTACGGCATCTTAGTTCAGACGTTAGTGAAGTCACACTGGGACTCTATCAGTGAACAGACTTTAAATAAAATTAAAAGTTTAGTAAAATACCAAAACTATGAACTCAACTGCCCCATTACTTTCCCTACACTAGTGAATTTGGTATATCAAAGTGATTCTACCTTGAACCATTACTGTTTATATTTCAAACACTACGGACATTTTTTTGCCATATTTCATATTCTTTTATGTTATTTTAAAATGTTTTTTTTTTGTTTAAAAAATTTGTTGTATGCAATTCAGTTAGTTAATAAACATTAGTATAATAAAGCGTTGGGTTGGTCACCAAGGAGCTGATGGGAAAGAGCTTCAATGAGGCCGTGCGCCTAACAGGTAACCGCGACACATGGCGCGGTGATGCCATCAAGCGTGCTATACAGCAAGCGAAGGCCAACTAGAATAATTTTCATGGATCACAAAACAACAAAAATTTTGTGAATAAGGAGACACATTTTATGATTATTATGTGGGAGATTGATAACAAGGTAGTATAATAATAATAATGTATTTTACAATACATATTCTCTTATACAAATTCTTTATTTGACATATATCACATACCTGCATAGAAAAATGTATAAGAAATTAGTACCTTAAGCAGGGGTTAGTTCGGACGTTATTTGGACACATTCTCAATTCTCCATGCCTTCTCGACCTTCGGCAACTTCGGGATTTTTACATAATAATCTCTACCTTTCAACTGATATAAATTCGTCACCTTAGGGGAATGCTGCTGTTTTTTTATTTTTCAAACTTGTTCGAACAAATCCCTAAATTAACAGCGAATCTGAACGAGCATTAAAATCCGTTTTTTATTGAACATAGCGTGCAGCGAGTAATGTATATCAAAATGGAAAAAGAATTATTTTTTTATAAATTTTCTTCAGCCAAAAAAAGTCTCTAGTTTTTAACTCAATATAATTAATTCGTTTTAATTTATTTTTTTAAATACATTCACAAAAATAGACTCCCAAAATCGAACCTCAAATATTTTAATTTTTCTAGCTATAATAAGTCAGCAAATAATTCTGCACTCTGATTCAAAACAGTTGTTGATATGTGAGGTAACAGCTGACAATCCAAAGAAAGTTATAACAATAAATGTTATCTGAAAAGATTTAAAATTTTAAAAATAAACAAAAAACATAAACACCACATATAATAGACATATAGTTGTCTAACTCCAAGTCCAAAACCAAAGCTGTCCAGAAATGGGTTACACATTTGGAAAAACGCAGACATACTGTAATCGCCAATTATGAAGAAGTCCCCAGACATAGATAAATCCCACCGGTTCTTTCTAAAACCATACGTGATAGTGTAATAAATTTATTACACCAATCACACAGTTTTAGAAAGCATTTGTGGAATTCTTCTGCATTCGTTGGCTTCTTCATAACTGGCAATTACAGTACATCCATATACCCACTGACATTGTCAGTGCACAATGGACATTGCGACCAGCATATTTGCCACACTATACACTTTGGACGACTGAGCTAGTAACTGCCGTAAAATACGAATGTCCGAATTTGTCCCACGAATCCGAACTAACCCTGGTCAACGGTACCTAACATGAGCATTCTTAAAATCTCCATTTTTATTTACTCTCAGTCTTTAATATTCAGGAATTCCTCAGATTGTTTATGGATTCTGCAAATCTGGTTTCTAAAAAATTATAATTTTTATACTTAGGTACAAAATAAATGTTGTGTAACTTACGTTGAATAATAGTAGGCGCTCCTTTTTCTCCCCAAAATTGAATTATAATGTAAAACAGAACTGTAATAATGAAAACACCAATGGTTGTTCCTATAAAAATATATTCATTGTGCATTCTATATTTGCAACATTTCTCACTCCAATATGTCCATGTAGTATTCATCTAAAATACAAAGGCAGTGATAAACTGTTAACTATTTAACAAAACTTTGCAAAGTAAAAAAAAAAGAAATGATCAGTAAAATAATACATGTTGCAGGGTTATAAAGTGAAGCTTTGTTTTGGTTCGAAATTTTCAGAGTTCTAGAACCGTTCCCGTCTTGCGCAGTTTAATGAATTCACTATTTCAGTACACTGTACATAGCTGTTTGGATGTTTCTTTATTGTGCATGATGAGAACTGTCCGAGAGCCGTTCTTACTAGAACCAAAAGGTAAATTCGGATTTTGGTAACCTCCGAGAACTGTCAGGAGTTTGCGCAGTTGCTTTTGACGCGTTCGGATTTGGAAACTGCGCAAACTCCGGGCAGTTCCTCGACGGTAAATTTTCAGAACCCGAATTTACCTAAAACAAACCTAATGACTAGCAGGTTAGGGGAGGTTAGGTTAATACGTGAGTGGGCTTATAGTAGGAGGGCCAGCAACGGATTTAAGTTATTTCAGCAGTCATAAGAGTGAGTAGTAACACACTAGATACGGAGTGGAATGTCTGGCACCCCGACACATCCGGGTGTAGTAACTAATTCAAATTCAAAATTTTTTTCCATTCCCAACCTAAATATTACTAAGTGATGCAGGTTGCCAAAGGACAAGGGTAGATAAGCTATATAAGTTTCGCCCACTAATTTCATAAAAAAGAAAAGTTCTCCTTAAAATCATTAAGCTTTATTTATTTATAGTTGAACATATGAACTTTATGTTTCTATACGTTTTACATTCGAAAAACAACAGTAGTGTCGACATTGCGTGCGAATTTAAACGTGTCAGCGCTCAAAACCACATATTGTGGTATGTATTGAATAAGAATATGTTTATCCATGACCATCGTATAATCATTGCATTCTACATTTAACAATTGACAAATAATGATAGTCATTATTCCAACCTAACGATAGTCATTATTCCAACCTAACGTATAATGAACATAATCTGATTCTAACATATTTAACCAACCAGAAACTAGTTGTTTTCATTCTAACGCACCTTTGACCAATCAGGAACTAGCAATTTTCATAAGGAAACGGCGAATCCATTTTTCCATGTTTTCGTGCGTATTTTCGTGTTTGACGTTTAACACGTCAACGTTTTACTGTAAATGAACTTAATTTTTTCGCTTTTAAACGATTAAAACAGTTAAAGTATGCGATAGTCGTGGATTAATTATAGTATTCAGCTCACGTATAATGACTATTACACACTCGGATGATTTACGACACGCCTTCGTCTCGTGCCGTAAACATTACCCTCGCGAGTAATAGCCATCATTATACGCTCACTGGATAATCTACTATTCCAAAGAACAGTTTTTTATTACTTGTCAAGACATATACTACTCGGAAAATATAATGACATACAACATGGCCGATGGGCGGAAAAAGGCCCTTATCTACCCTTGTCCTTTAAACCTTTTCGTTTCAAAGACCTTTTCCCCGACCGATTTGGTTGAAACCGGTCGAGACCTCAAATTTTTATAAAAGGCTATTAAAATATAAGAGAGTATAATGGAACAATATCAATATGAGTGTCAATAGTAGTACTATTTTCATAACTACTTGCGTTATTTTTATAGATTTTTTTAAATTCTCTAAAGCAATTTCAACAACTGCAATTTTTAATTTTTTAGTTTAAAAGTTTACTAATTTTGATGTCACAACTCATAGTTTAAATCGTTTGTCTGACAATCTATAGTGTTGGAGTATTCAACATACTCCAGGCGATGTCGAAGTATTCAACTTATCCATTTTACAAAGACTATCTCGACTTCAGTTATATGCAGCTTGCGTAAGACAGTATTTGTATTTGCTGTTCGACTTGAGAATAATTTATTTTCAGTTATTGTTTATTGTATATTGTCAAGCATGTGATAATTGCATATTGTTATAATTGCATTGTTATTGTGTTTTGTTTTAAACTTATTTTTTCATGAATTACTATGTAAGTGTATTTTCAATAATTTTACACATGAATGGAGGATTAATCTTAAACCTCTGTTAAATTTAAAATTCGCTTTGCACCGTTCTTTAATCCTTGATTAAATTAGTTACACTTGAGTTAATTTAAACCCCTAAAGTTGGCCGCTTAAAGAGCGATTAAATTTAATCGTAATTTCTGCGCAGTCGTCAATGTTGTGCATAACCTCAATTTTCAGTATATTATCATTCTTTTGACACTTTATTTTTATTGACAAAAATTTACGAATCGTGAGATGGATTCCGACTCCCACACTGATATCTTCAATGACGACTTAGATATAACTGAGATAATAGATTTCTATTGCTCAGCTATTTTTACCCAAATATTTACTCTTTCTTGAGACGTTACATTATGTGTTTGTTTATTTTCTAATACATGCTTGCATTTTGTGGCCGTATTTATAAGCAAAAGTTTTTCATCAAATGAAAAATTGGATCTTGCTCTTTTATTTTTGTAATGGTTTTCCAGATTTATAAATAACTTGTAAACAGATAAATAGTAATAAAAATGTACACACAGAACCACGTTTTTTTTTCTGGAAAGAACAAATAATTGACAATAGTTGACAGAAATAAGGTTATAATTTTGAAAGAGAAGTTAGCAGAATACCAAATTTCCTAAAATTGCAAGTTAACTATCAAACTATAAACCACTGTGCAATAAGACGCAAGTTAAACCTAGTTTGAAAATTAAATCTCGATTAGTTATTCATCGCTTAAAATGTAAATGGTGCAAATGGCTGTTAGTAATTTTTAGGTTGGGAATGGAAAAAAATTTAGAACTTGAATTGGTTACTACACCTGGCTGTGTAGGGATGCCAGACGTTCTATTCCGTGTCTAGTGTGTTAAGGGTATGCCTACTCATTCTTATGACTGCTGAAATAACTTAAGCAAATATGTTGCTGACTCTTAGTCTATTACATTTACAGCCTCCATTGCGACCAACTGGGGTGGCTCACTCCTAATTATATTTCACTCAGTAAGTTCAACTTTTTTTTATTGGGTGAAAGACTGCCCAGGTCCTACGGCAGCAGTTGCCCTTTGCCAGAGTGCAAACCTGGTTCTCTCAGCAGTGGGACAGGTACATGTATGTGCCCTGCTGTTTCATCCTCCTCCAAACATAGATGGCATTCAGCGTTATCGGCTAATCCAAGTCTGTGTAGGTGGTGATTTAGTCTACAGTGACCAGTATGTAGACCAATTAAAGTTCTTAGGTGGTAACCTGTTGTAACTCTAATAATTTTTTGGTCCTTAGCTCCAAAGAGTATGTAATAAACTCCTTGACGATATGCCAAGCACTGGTTCTGGTCCGATAAATCTCTATATTGCACCTTCCCTGGCTAAGGAGTCAGCTAACTCATTTCATTGCTTTCCATACCAGAGTGGCCCGGTTTCAGACCAGAGTCAATTTGTTACTTCTGCCCAATCGTGTTGGAGCCTTCTGGCAGTTCCAAACTGGTGTAGAATTGCAACAATAGGATCCAAGAGCTTTAAGAGCTGCTTGGCTGTCTGAAAAGATTTTTGTTGATCTTTGTCTAGAATACGTCTGTTTAAGCCGCCTTACATAATAGATCAGTGGCATGAATTTCAGCCTGAAAGATGGTCACATTACTACCCAGGCTTGAAGTTATTCTTACTTTTGGATTTTTTAGCCATCTCTGAACCAACAGCTATCGGCTCTTTGTAGGTCGGTTTTATTCTGATCTCATTCGTCTCTTCCAGGAAACAGGACATTAAAAGGTAGCTTGTAGTTAGCGATGGGTAAGCATCACATTAACATTCATTCTCAGGATGTCATGACTATCTATTCAGAATTTTACCCATACATGGCTTTGCCTCACACTCCGCATTTTACACTCAGGTGCACTTCTTTTTTGCATAACCAGCTTTGTAATAGTGGCGTGGTCAATACTGTATATATAACTCAGTTTGTATATTTGTACAAAAATTACATTGCCAGTCAAAATCTATATTATGGAAAGAAAACAAATCGTGGCAAATGGTTGGTTAACGCTTGTTGATTTATCATTTGTTATCAATCTATTTAAGTGAAGGCGATCCTATATCAGTTTCTTGAGAAAAGTTTACTTTTTGGTACGTATACCAGAATTGAAAAAAAAAAAAAATTATTTCTAACTTTTGGGGGTTGTATTACACCCTGTATAAGGTAGAAATCACAATAAAAAAAGAATACCTATATTGTTTAGCAAAGAAAATCTTTCCAACTCACCAAATCTACCAAATCCATACAAAGGCCTATTCTTTCATTAACATTACTGATGCTTGAATAATAATCATTCAAAGTCAAATAATCATCCATACAGTTTGGACATAAATTTATAGGATCTGTGTTCACGGTACAACTGTTAAAATTGGTATAATATGTTCTAAATTGTTTAGTTTCATTCGATTCTTCCTGAGTTTGTATTCCATTTTTAACTAGGTAACATTCTGAAATTATTAGCATTAGATTTTAAAAATAAATTATACAATGTTGATACCATAACATTTTGCACGAGTCCACAGGTTAATGCTGTTAGAGTACTGCGTTTGCACAATTTGCAACCTGTCTAGATTTACAAAATGATCTAAACATTTTGAACCATTAGAGGTCACCTGTAATAAATTTATACAGAATTAAAAATGTGGAATTACCACTCTGCTATGTGACACCTAGCGCCACCTATTATTTGTTATTTTTAATGTTAGTATTATGTCATCTTTTTTACTTGTCAGTCTTATTTATTGAATTGTAATTTAACTCTAAACTAAATAAATAAAAGTTTGAGTCTATTTAAAATACCGAACATATTTCAATATTGAATAGGTTATGAGCCCAGGTGTCATTTTTCTTCTTGATTTAAATGAATAATGTACCTGGCCTTTAGTTTTGTGCTCGATTGGAGGGAAATGGCATTTTCAGAAGCAGACTCGATGAAAATTACGTTCACAAAGTCAAACAACAAAAATTATCAAATGGAGTTTAAGATTGAACTGGTACTATCTAAAAACGAACTTTGGGATATTGTCATAATGAAAAGAAGCTTGTCTTGAAGTATGTTAGATCGTAAAGCAAAAGCCACAATTAGTTTGGCTGTAGAAGGTGACCAACTAATTCGTATAAGGTCAGAAGGAACTTCATCGACCATGTGGAAGGCACTCTAAAAAGTTCACAAGTGATATAATTTGTGTAGTAAGTTGTTCTTGCTTAGAAAATTTATAAGTTACGCTTATTAGAAGACGACCAACATCAGGTAATAAACAAGGTGATGATATGGTCTGCTATGAAATCTCGTGATGAATAAAACATCATTATTATTATTATTGCCAAAAACGTCGTCACGTGGTCATCTTAAACGAAATTGTTGGAAATTGAAAGCGAAAACTGACACTACATTTGGCAAAAGTAAACATAAAGCTCATATCATGAAAGACGAAAGTGATAATGAGACAACTTATTTTGTTTAGCAAGGGAATCGAAAATAAAACAGAAGGTTGGTCCAAAGATTTGGCAGCTCATACGTCAAATGATGAGTTTTTGACTCTTCAGCAAAAAACTGATAGTATTTATCTTGCTGATGGAAGATCTGTAAAAGTTGTTTTGTTGGAGTTTGTATAGGATCTTTAAATTGTATAACACATACAGGAAGTCATAAATTGTTCTGCAAAAATGTTTTCTTCGTACCAGAACTGACTGCTAATCTTGCAATAGAAGGATAAAAGATTATGTTTGAAAATGACAAATGAGAAATTTTCGACGAAATTTCAAAGTAAACAACTCATTACTGGCGCTACAATCTCATCAATCTTTACGAATTAAATCTCAAACATCATGGTCAAGTCGCTCAAAAGAAAAACGCTTCTCTGACTGAATGGCATTGTCGTTTTGGTCACCGTTATCCATAAAAAGTTGTACAAAGAAAATATGGGCACTGAATTGTCAGTTGGAGATGACACATTCCCACCGTGTGAAGTATGCATTAAGGGGAAGTTGAAGTTTAATTCCAAAGCAAGTCCCACAACAAAGTACTGAAGTTTTGCAGCTGATTTATAGTGATGTGTGTGGTCCCATGAAAACGGAAACAATATTTTATTGTCATTTTTATTTCATTTTCTGGGTCTTATAGATGACTTTTTTTGTTACGTGTATTTACTACTCTAAAGATGAAGTTACTGAAAAGTTTCACGAATATATGTTGACATGGTGCAAAATACATTTTCTGAATCGGTGTAAGCAATTCGCACTGACAATGGAGGTGACTATCTTGGATATGAAATTCAGGTTTTCATGAAGAAACAAAGAATTGTTCATCAGACAATCCGAGGAAAACGAGTATAAGATCATAAAAATTGTAGTATTGTTAAAATGGTAAGGTGCATGCTAATCGATGCTGGTATGCCATATGAGTATTGAGGAGAGGCACTGGTAGTAGCAAATTACCTCCAAAATCATTTACCAATGAAGCCTCGTAATTGTATGCCCCATGGCATGGTACAAAACCTAAAAGCTTACATCTAAGACCATTTGGGAGCAAAGTTTTATTTCATGTACCTCAAAAAAATGCACAAAGTGGGATAATAAGACAGCTGGTGGAATTCTTGTAGAATATTGCCTTAAGACAAAATCATTTTAATCCTAGATACAGTTTGTATTTATCGATTCAGAAAATAATTCTGATGAACAAAACAAACAACCTTGTAGATGCACTATGAGGTCTTTATTGAAGAGGGATTGTCCTGCTTCTGAAGTTGAAATTGTGGACAATTAATCTATTATAGAAACACTAGTATTATGTTACCTTTTTTACTTGTCAGTTTGTTATTTATTGAATTGTAATTTACCTTTAAACCAGATATGGGTAAAGAAAACTTTTCAATAAACGTTTCCAAGAAATTTCCGGAATAACAAAGTTTTGATAAAAATGAGAGCTGGGTAACTAAAGGAAACTTTCCATATGAAAGTTTCCGAAACGAAATTTTGATAAAAATGAAAGTTTTCAATAAAATATTTGAATATTCGGAAGCTTTCAAATATTGCAATATTTTATTGAAAACTTTCATTTTTATCTTTGGGTCTATTTAAAATACCGAACACATTTCAATATTCAATATTTGGTACCTTTATGCCGCATTACACATAGTGTTAATGTCTATTTTTAATACATATTTCATGGGCATTTGTAAAAAGCCATTTAAATTTGAAATCAAATATATTAGAAATCAAGTTAATTTGGAATTTAGACAAATAATCAGGCAAAGCCAAATTAAGAACCGTTTGGGGCTATACAGGTTGTCTCACTTAAAACTCCCGGCTCTATTTTCTCAATAACCAAAAGCGATATTTGAATTCTGTATAAGGTATCTACTAGAATATATAAATGACAGTTTTGAGTAAAAATGGTTATTTTACACATTGAGGTATAGATGGCGTTGCAATGCAAAGAAATTTTTCGATCGCAGGAATGATGAATTGAGTTGCATGAGATGGAGAATTATATTCTGAGCAACTTTTATGATACGAACAATTTTCGAAACATCACTGGTTTTCGAGATATTTGAACTCCAATGTAATTTTTCAAGTAACAAAAATCCCATTTTTTTTCATATGTCTACAATTTATAGTGTAAAATTTAGTAGAACATACAACATAAACATGACGCAAAAATTAGACAATACACAATATACAAAAATGTCAAAATCTTTAATTTCTAAATAGCAGTTACTGCCCTACCTTTGTTTTACTTGAAAAAAAATTATTTTGTTTTGAAATAAATATTTCATTACCATCTAAATGAGCCTGATTCACTATGAAAAATGTCCCAAAGGACCTATTGTCTAAAATGTATTTTAAAAAAGTTATGACGATTTTTATATTCAAAAAAATTATATTGAAGCTCAAATATCTCGAGCACCAGTAATTTTTAGGGATGGCTGATCCGAATATTTTTACGGATCAGTTCGGACCTAATCCAGTCCAGAGAAGAACCTAGTCCAAAGATCAGTTTCAGTTCCTAGTCCATGCTAACTAACTTGCACGGTGAACGGCTGAGCGGACCGGCAGACAAACTGGACTCAGTGGACTGGACTGGTGCAAAGGGACTCGTAATCTTGTACTGTGTTAGTCGTACTCGTTTAGTTCAACCAGTCCATACGTCTATAAAGTGCGCGCGCTGCACCGGGTCTCTAAAAAGTTCAGCCGGACTCGGAGTACTCAGACTAATATTCGTACCTGCCGTATTTATTAGTTGAGATCAGTTTCACTAGTCCAACCCACCGGACCTGTTCCAAAGTATCAGTTCCAGTTCGGGTTAGCCAACCCTAGTAATTTTTCGAAAGCATTTGACACTGTCAACAAAGATATTCTAAATAGTAAATTAAACAGTCTCGGCATCAGGGGCAATATACTTTCATATATGGACCACAGGACCTTAAGAGCTAGTTTAAAAGGTGAATCATCCAACATATTTAATGTTACACTTGGAGTTCCTCAGGGCTCAGTGCTGGGCCCTTTACTGTTCATGTTGTATGTAAATGATTTACCCAGCTACATTGAGCATGGCTATGTAACAATGTTTGCGGACGATACAACTATTACCGTGTCTGCTGATACTCCTGAAGAACTACACAGAATGATTAATAATATAACTTAATCTTTGAGTGGATGGTGCCAAAGAAACAATCTTATATTAAATGAAAAAAAAAAACCGTTTGTTTAAACTTTTATCTCCAAAAACCATTACCAGAGAATTTCGTGATTGACGATAATATTATGTTATCGGAATCGGCGAAATTACTTGGCACACATCTTGACACCAAATTATCTTGGTATAGGCACATTGACCATGTATGCAAACAATTAAATAAGACATATTTTGCATTGTTACAATTAAAAACAACTCTAGATAAGACAGGTCTAATTAATATCTATTATGCTATGGCTTATAGTCATATATCCTTCAATATTCTCGCATGGGGCAGGGCTTCCGAGTGTGAAAGAGTCTTTATCTGTCAAAAAAAAATTATCAGGCTATATACATCCTTAAATGTATAATGTTCACAAAAAATAACCTAAGCCTGTTTGAAAAAAGACTAAACTACCACAATTACTTGGCGAGGCATGGCGATCTTTTGAGTATACCCGCTCATCGTACAAGCACCTGTAAAAAGTCACCCCTCTATAAATGTATAATTTTATATAATGCTTTACCCAAAGAAATTCGTGAAATTACAAACAGTCTTAAATTTAAAAACAAACTTAAGGCATACCTAGCCATTAAAGGTTATTATAGTATAAAAGACTTTGTTGACGATAATGATGCTGTCTAAATTATATTTTATTATTTATTCTGTATTTTTTTTTATGTCTGTTTGTCATGTAATATATATGTGTATGTATGTATATGTGTATATATACATTGTTCTTCTTATATATTTTATACATATGTAATTATATAGGTGTCTGTAATATTATTTCTATATATTTATGACAATTTTTGTATTTTTACATGTACTATTACTTTGACCTGTCCTATGTCATATATTATGATCAAAGGGATCAATAAATTATTATTATTATAAAAGTTGCTCAGAATATAATTCTCCATCTCATGCAACTCATTTCATCGTTCCTGCGATCGAAAAATTTCTTTGCATTGCAACGCCATCTATACCTCAATGTGTATAAGAACCATTTTTACTCAAAACTGAAGTCATTTATATATTCTAGTAGATACCTTTTACAGAATTCAAATATCGCTTTTGGTTATCGAGAAAATGGCGTCGGGAGTTTTAAGTCGGACACCCTGTATATTGGAACTAGCTAGTAAAATACTAAATCACACTTCTTAACAAACACCTTTTAGGAGGTAATTTCCAGTGTTCAACCGATTTTTTGCCGATACCGATATATCGGTATCGGCCGATATAAGATGCCGATACCGATATATATCGGTCATATTTCTTTTACCAAAATCGATATACTATAACTTTCTATATTTTACTAATACCAGAATTCGTAAATATCGGCAGTCAAGACACATTATAGGTTCAAGATAGATAGATAGATAGATAGATAGATAATACTTTATTAGTTCCTAGTAAGTTACAAAAGAAAAAACTTACATAAAATACCCTTTGCGGGTGTGGAACATGTCAGAAAGGGCAAAAATTGTAATCAAGTACATACAAAACAAACAATAGCATACACATAATATTTGTAAAGAATTTAAAAATATATATATATATAGTAAGTAAGTAAGTAAGTAAGTAAGTAAGTTTATTCCGTTTCATCAGACATACAAATGTATAAAACAGGTCAGTCAAACAAACAAAGCTCATAATTAATAAAAAATATAGATGTAAAAAACATAAAATTTCAGCACAACCAAAGAGTTACATAAATAAGTATATAAAATACACAAAAGAACATTACATTACAATTTAAAAATTCTTGAATAGAGTAAGGCTTGATATCACATATATACTCGAAAGCTTGCTTCTTGAAACAGTTAAGATGAAAATTGTCTTTGAGGCCTGTAGGTAGATTATTAAAAAATTTTATTGCTGCATAATAGGGTCCCTTCTCAGTGAGAGTTAGACGGTGCTTGGGAAATGTATAATTATCTTTATTCCTGGTTTCATAATAATGACTAAATTGGGATGGTTTAAAGTCGCCTTTGTTATTTTTCAGATACATTAGGCAAGAATAGATATATATGCCTGGCACTGTGAGCATGGAATTTTCTTTGAAACACCCCCTACAGGTCTCATTAAACTTTTTTTTGAAGATTATTCGCATAGCTCTTTTTTGCACTTTGTGAATTTTGTATATGTCAGTGGAACCACCCCAAGTTTCAATTCCGTACTTAACAGTAGAATAAAAGTTAGCATAATATACTGTTTTCAGAGTATCTGTGTTAAATGTACGTGATAGGATTCTTAAAGCATAGCAGCTTTTATTTAATTTTCTTAGAAGATCCTCGATGTGGTCACCCCATTTACAATTGCTATCCATTACCACGCCTAGCAATCTAGCACTGTTTGAAGTAGGAATGGGTATTTCATTAGTAAAACAGTTAGAAGTTTCAATTGTTGATTTGTGAGTTTTAAAAATGACACATGTTGATTTAGATTCGTTTAAGATCAATTGATTTGCAGAAAACCAATCTTTTAAGTTTTCCCATGTCTGAGTAGCAGTTTGCTTGTATTCTGTGAGAGTTTTGCCCCTTATTATTAAATTGGTATCGTCAGCGTAATTTACAACGTTTACTTTTGCTTTGTCACTTATGGGTCATTGTCACGAAAACGTGCACTTTGCGGTCCCTTCACCATAAAAGCTCAGTTTTAAAAAAAATTAGTTGTTTTCAGTATTTAATATTTAAAGTAAAATAGGTTTAATAAAAATAAAATATTTTCTTCAAATTAATCGTTTTTTTTCTATTTTTATTTTATAACACACTATGTGAGATCTCACGTATGTTAACTGTCCCTACCCTAATGTATTAGCCTTTGAGCTTTCAAAAAATATTCTTTTCATGGTAATATAGATAAAAAAAAAGAAGAAACGTCTTGAAAAACTCAAAAAAACTATTAATTTTTAAAAATACGGTACTTTAAAAATTTATTTATCTTCAAAACACTACTTTATTTAGGTGTCTCCATGAAGTATTCTCACTTTAGTTAACACGTTAATTTTACCCTTTAAAATCGAGTAGGTGGGGATGATCTTTCTTAAATGTAGGGATATTACTTTATTGTGACAGTTGTGATCTAGCTCTGGAAGTGAGTGGATGTGTAGTAGTTTCTACAGTTTGGTTTGGCATCAAAACAATTGTTTTCATAAGAACGGTAAGCATAATGTCTCACATTTGTTAACAAGAAAATTTAGTCAACAATATGCAATATATTATTTATTTAGCAAGCATTTGTTTCATTTTTGCTAGAATATGTATTTAAAAAATGGCGATATTTTCCAAGGACATTATCAGCATTTTAGCGGGAAATTTTAATCGAAACCTCACCTGCGTTCACCTCACTTGCGTTATTACTTATGTTAACGAAAGTGAGGTGAAGTAAACGTAAGTGAGGTTTATAGACATGTTTTCTTATCTACGATCTAGGCATTGTTGTATAAAGCAATAATACTAGTTTTTTTATTGCGTTTTTATTATATTCATTAATAAGAAAGCAGCTGCTTAGAATATTATTAAAACAAACTTTATTGATACTTACAGTTCCATACTTGTGAAATTGAAATGGCAAAGGAAAATAGAGAACAGACACAAAATTTTATTTTTTTTTTTTGCCGAAAATGAAGTTCTAATACACATCGAAGTACAGTCAGTTCATTTTGGAGGTTCTAAACCCCAGGTTAGCTTGCACACCTCAATGGTTTATATTCATAAACAAAATATTTCCATGTGTACATTTTCTGAAAATTTACGACACGATGCCTTTGCTATCTGTGCCCATCTAGGGCCTGTTGCCAAAAAATTAAAAGTCGTATTCCAAATTTGCATACAGTCCACTTTCTGAGCGATGGCCCTACGACCCAGTACAAAAATAAGACGATCTTTTTCTTAATAGCTACATATCTTCCAAAGCTTTTTGACGCCCAAGTTATCAGATGGCATTACAGCGAATCAGGCGATGGAAAAGGCGCCCCAGATGGCATAGGAGGATGTTTAAAAAGAACGGCCGATAACTTGGTGGCTCAAGGAAGAGACCTATATAATTTTTCTAGTTTAATTAGTGAATTACAGGATAAGTGCAAGGGTATAAAATGTTACACTGTTTCTATCTGCGAAATAAACAAAATAGAATCAGATGTCTTCATTCCTCCTAATCTAAAACCGTTCAAAGGAACAATGGCAGTGCGAGAAGTTGTGTGGAAAAAAACGTCTAAAGATGTACTTGAAGCTAGAAGATTATCTTGCCTAAAATGTGGAATTAAAAAATGCTGCCATAGAATTGGATCTATTGGTCCTCCAAGTCTACCTAAGAATAACGAAAATACTCAGAAAAAAATACCAGAATGTATCCTTTTTCTTAGCTTATTTAAACACTTTTTAACAACAAATTTATTTGTAGTTTAAGAAATAAATTTTTTCCTTATATCATTAATTAGCATCACCTGGTTCCTCTTCGTGGAATAAATTAAGAAAAAGAAATATCATTGATATTCCAGAACGTCTTCGTTACTCTGACGTATACGACTCATCAGATTCAAGCTGTGATGAAATGAATTTAGCCGAGCTGAAGAAAAAAATTCAAGATTCTGCAGCCCCTGAAAATAACTCGACTAGAGCTGGTCAAGCTTTCAATAATCCCAAAACCAATGATTTTGTAATTGTTAAACTTCTTCAAGTTATAAACAACTCTTTGGAGTCAGGAACTTTTCCCAACCAATGGAAAACATCAACTATAGTACCGATAGAAAAGAAAATCAATACTGATAAATGTGAAGAATTTCGGCCTGTTAATATGGTTCCCGCTTATGAAAAAGTATTAGAGCTAGCAGCTAATGAACAAATAGTGGAGTACGTAGAATCTAATAATATTTTAGTGAAGAATCAAGCTGGTTTTCGGAAAAATAATTCTTGCGAGAGTGCACTGCAAACAATCCTAGCTCAGTGGAAAAGTGCCTTTAATGACAAATTTATAATAGGTGTTGTATTCCTTGACCTGCGTAGGGCTTTTGAAACAATAAATAGAGAATTGTTGCTGTTAAAACTAAAAAATATGGGATTCACTGATATAGTACTAAAATGGATAGAAGATTATCTTAATAATAGACATCAAAAGACCAAATATGGAGATATCACTTCTTCAGAAAAACTTACAGAATTCGGTGTGCCGCAGGGAACCGTCCTCGGTCCAAATTTATTTATACTGTATATAAATGACATTGTAAAATCAATTACTCATTGCAACATACAGCTTTTTGCAGATGATACCTTAATATATACAGTAGGCAACAATGTAGATGAAATATTAGAAATACTAAACAGAGATATGGAAAATTTAAATAAATGGCTGAGCGACAACAATTTAAAGTTAAATGTAGACAAAACCAAGTACATGATCATAAAAAACAAATATAATGTAATAAATACAAATTGCAAGGAGTGATAATTGGTGGTGAAACTATTGAACAAGTCAATGAATTTAAATATCTAGGTGTAATAATTGATGAAGAATTGAGCTTTTCAAATCATGCAGTGTATGTGAGTAAAAAAATTGCAAGAAAAGTAAACCTTTTGGGTAGGCTAGGTAATGACCTCAGTGAGTGGACTAAAACAACAATTTATAAGACTATTATACATCCACATTTTAACTACTGTTCAACAGTTCTGTTCCTACTTAATGTTACACAAATTTCCATGTTACAAAAAAAACAAAATCAAGCGCTTCGAGTGATACTTAAATGTGATAGATATACTAGTGTAAAATATATGTTGGATAATTTAAAAATATTTAGCGTCAGGCAAACTATTATTTTTAACACTTTAGTATTTATATATAAGATGTTACATCAATTACTTCCTCGGCATCTAATAGAAAATTGCTTGTTTGTTAGAGATATACATGACCATTACACAAGAAACCAAAATAATTTTTATATTACCACTGTCACCACATCATATGGTCAAAACAACCTGTTTCATAAGGGTTTGAAAGAATATAATGGTCTGACAGATGAAATAAAGCTTAGTCCAAATTTGTGGACATTTAAGAAAAAATGTAGGGAATATGTAAAAAATAATGTAGAGATATAATATAATGTGTATATATTTCAGATTTCCGAATTTATGTATGGATAATTTTTTTTTTGCTATATTGTGTATTGTGTATAGATATATTGAATATTGCCATTGTTTGTTTGTTTGTATTTTTAGCTTTTGCTAATAAATAAATATTATTATTATTATTATATATTAAACTGGCTTCTAAAAAATGTGTCCGATATTTTATAGGGCTCGTATTAAATGTTTTCAGCGAAGAACCAACTTTTCTTATAAAATTTCTGAAAAAAAGTGCTGAGAACAAATTTGTTTTTCCAGAAAGGGATGACATTTCGTCTGTTCTTTTAGAAGAAATTGTATTGATTTTGCATCCTCCAAATTTAAATAATAGGGAACAATACACTTTTGATTTGCCAGATAATATTCAAATTACCTCATCATAATATAACCATTTGTTCCTGAACAATTAGTTTTTAAAAATATGTTTTTTTACTTTAATTTGCCTTGTTTTGTGTGTTATTAATACCATTTCTGTTTTGTTTCTATATTGAAGGAATAACTTTCTAATTTGTTACTATAAAAGTAACTTATTACTTTTAAAGCACTTATGATACTTGTTTCTCACTTCCGTTAATGCTATTGTTTTTTTTTACAATTATTGTTTTTATTTTTGCTTTTGTATTTTCGTATTAACAAAAACTGTAGTTTTTATGTTTTTCATAACGACATTAAGTATAAGAGAATAAGCTCTTAAATCCAGTAACATGTAGGACATTTACTATAATATCTAACGTTTTACTTTCTTCTCACATTCGTTAAAATTTTTGTTTTTATTTTTTACATTTGGTTTTATTTCTTCTGTGTTTTTCTGTTAGGGAGAATTAAATATTTTATTGTATTTCTACATTAAAATAAGTACCTACTAAGCAATTGATTTTTAACTTCAACTTTTATTACTTTGTCATTATACCTCACTTTTGTTATTTTGTCTCTCACTTGCGTTAACTAGTGTTTTAAAAATTAGCTTTTTTTAAAAAAACTAATTAAGTTTAAGCTCAACCATGTACTTAAAATAACTATTTAACAATTTTTATATTCTAATCTGAATGTTATATTTGAAAATAAATAAACATATTTTTCTTAAAATTACTTTCTGTAAATGCACGTTTTCGTGACAATGACCCTTATAGCATTTACTAAGTCATTCAAAAAAATTATAAAAAGAAGCGGACCCACGATGCTTCCTTGCGGTACACCATAATTAAAGTTTAGCACATCTGATTCATATTTATTCATGTCCTTATATATACGGGTTTTTTGTTTTCTATTTTTCAAGTAAGATGCAAACCAATGTAAGCTAGCCCCTCGGATTCCTATTCTCTCTAATTTATTCAATAGACAAGTATGATTTAGAGTGTCGAATGCCTTGGATAAATCAAGGAACAGGCCACAAACGGACTCCTGATCATCCAAAGCATTCAACACACCATCGACAAAATTAACAAGAGCTGTAGTTGTTGATTTACTTTTTCTGAAACCATGTTGAAATTTGTGAAAGAAATTAAATCTGTTTAAAAAAGCAAGAAGTCTGTTATACATGAGAGTCTCCAATATTTTTGAGAAAACCGACAGCATACTTACTGGTCGATAATTTCCCATTTGATCTTGATCTCCTTTTTTAAATAAGGGGATTACTACTGCTAGTTTTAATGAATCCGGAAAAATCCCTTGAGAAAAAGATGCATTGTAGATGTCTGAGAGTGGGGCAGCTAATACATTAATGCATTGTTTCAGTAATTTTAATGAAATACCATCAAACCCACTTGAAGTTTTAGGTTTGAATTTGTTTACCACACTGCATATTTCCTCGGCAGAAGTAGGGTATATGAACATAGATTCCTGATTAATATTGATCAGTTCATTAAAGTTATTCGATGTTACATGTTGGTTCATATTTTTTATTAAGTTGGGAACATTTTCAACAAAGAATGTATTGAACTTATTGGCCTGATCAGTATAATCATTGGTAGAAGGTAATTTATTGGGTTTGAGGTTATCTATAGTTGAATTAACTAAATTCCAAGTACACTTCGATTTGTTGGATGCATTATCGATCATTCTGCTATAATATTGATTTTTAGCTTCTTTGATTTTTTTACTGTACTTGATTTTTTGATATTTCAGAACTGGTTTGTAATTAGGGTTATTATTTGAAATATTTTCCAACAAAGCCACTTGATTTTTTAAGTCGCGCAGTTCAGGCGTGAACCAGTCTAATTTACGTGTTTTACGAATTTTCCTTCTAATTAAAGGGAAGTGTCTGTTAAAGTTATTATTAATAATCTTTAAGAAAATATCAGATTTTTCCTGGACACCAGCTGAATTGTATACAGTGAACCAATCTAAGGAACTTAAATCATTAATGAAATTATTTGTATTTTCACGAGTGTACGACCTAGTGTAAATATAGGGTGTTTTCCTAGGTGGAATTGACAAAGTGAATACTTGAGCTTTGTGATCAGAGATCAGCGACTGTAAAACTTGCGTATGGTGGTTATGAGATAGATTAGTTATGATGTAGTCATAGATTTTCTTACTTGTTGGGGTTTCCCGAGTAAAATCGCTGACAGTCATATATAAGCCATAGGATTCAATTACACTTGTGAGTTTAAATTTATCTGAATTTTCGGTGGCAAAATCTATATTAAGATCACCTGAAATTATTACTATATAAAGATAAAAAAATTCAAAATACATACAAAAACGATAGCATACACATAATAATTGTAAAGAATTAAAAAACAGGTATAAGGTATAGTCATTATTAAAAAAATACAAATATCTACATAACAAACATCATACGTTTTTCATGAAATCTTTATCTTTTAGAAATTCTTCAATTTTATAATACGGCCTTTTCAAAAGGAAATGTTTTAATTTCTTTTTTAACTCATTTTTTGGGAGATTTCTAATCGATTCCGGTAATTTATTATATATTTGTATAACTGAGCAGTGAACATTTTTCTGGATGTAGGTAAATTTTGGCTTATTTAACGTTATGAGATCACTTTTGCATCTTGTGTTATGCTCATGTTCTCTCTTGCAATTTGTAAGCAGACACTTGTTTTCAATAACAAAAATTATAGATTCATGTACATATAGACTGATTAAAGTTAGTATTTGATAATTTACGAAAATAGGTTTACAGCTGTCAGTTTGCTTCATCTTAAATATGCCTCTCAGACACCTTTTTTGCAACATTAAAATTCTATCAACTAAAACCGAATTTGCCCAGAAAATTATGCCGTATCTTAGTTTTGACTGTATGTATGCATGATATGCACACATTGCCGCATCATGCCCAATTTCTTCACTTATGGTTCTTAAAGCGAAACAGTACTTTGACATATTATTTGCAAGTTGGTTTATATGCGACCTCCAGTCTAACCTCGAATTTATATTTACACCAAGAAATGAGACGCTATCTATAGAGTGAAGACTTGAATTTTTTACAGTTACTGAAAATGTTTCAGGAGATCTATTTTTGAAATTAACAATTTGTGTTTTATCTACATTTAACAAGAGATCATTCGATTTGAAACAGGATTCCAAAGTGTCTAAAGTATTAGTTACTTTAGTCTTTAACTCCTGTTTATTGTTTTCGCTGAAAACTAGTGTGCAGTCGTCTGCATACAAAAACATATTAACATCAACAATATTTGGAAAATCGTTGGCATATATAATATAGAAAAGTGGTCCAAGGATTGAACCTTGTGGTACCCCTTTCCTTATTTCCAAGGTTTCAGATTTTAATATATTTCCCATTGTGTCATCTTCCGTAATACACTGCTTGCGATTTGCCAAATATGACCTTATTAATTGCAATACAACTCCCCTAAAACCGTAGAGTTCTAATTTTTTGCACAAGATATCATGATCGACACTGTCAAAGGCTTTAGACAGATCTAAGCAAACTGCTACAGATTCCTTCCCTTCATTTAAGGAGTCTAGTATATGCACTAATGTTTGATATATCGCACGGATGGTTGATTTGCCTTTCCTAAAACCATTTTGAACATTTGTTAGGATGTTGTGTTTTTCTAAGAAACTTATGAATCTATTATACATGATTCTCTCAATAACTTTACCAATATTTGATAGAAGGGATATTGGTCGGTAATTACTGACCTCATCTTTTGCTCCTTTTTTATAGACAGCTTTTATGTGGGCGATTTTTAGTCGTTCTGGATATATACCCATGCAAAAAATTCGGTTGATGATATGTGCTAGTGGTTTGCATATTATGTCAGCTGCTTCTTTTAACAGACATATTGGAATAAGATCCTCCCCGGACGATTTCTTATTTTTTAAAGATCTAATACAATCTAATACCTCTCCCGGATTTGTAGGAGTCATGAAGATGCTGTTGTTGTTTCTTTTTATAGAACTATAGTCATATGGAATATTAGGTTTAATATCTGGACAAGCATTTACAAAATAATTATTGACTTTATTTAGCACTGTTTGTATATCTTCCGTGTTATTTTTAAAATTTTCAATAATAGTATTTTTACCATTATTCCCTTTGTTTTGAGTTATTTTGTTTACGAGTGTCCAAGTTGCTTTCGTTTTATTCTCAGATTTTGAAATGAATTCAACATTTGAGATTCTTTTGGCTTCTTTTATTACTTTTTTTAGGATATTTACATATGAATGGTATATCTCAGGATTGATTTCCCCCTTTATTTTTTGGTTATGCATTTCACGTTTTTTTTTAGATGATATCCTTATTCCTTTTGTAATCCAAGAGTTTGCATTAGATTGTTTAGCCTTTATTTTTTTGTTTACAAATATTAAGTTCATTATGCTGGTGAGCCTATTAATTAATGTATCAAATGCTTCATTTGGATTTTCGATATTATATATGTCATCCCATTGATAATTTTCTAGTTCCTGTCTATATTGTTGCAATTTCCCTTTAGAAAAAATTTTTTTGTTAATTGTATCTTTCATTTTTAAATTGTTTTGTATTGAAAAGCTAAGCATGATGATCAGATAGTGCAGAATTTATAACTTCACCACTTTTAAAATTTTCAAAGTTAATAAACACATTGTCTATTAAACTTGCTGTTTTTTTAGTGACTCTAGTTGGCAAAAAAACTGTCTGAGAAAAACCTTTTGAATTTAGCAAATCTATAAATGTTTTTGAATCGAAATTTTCCTTCAATAGGTCTATATTGAAATCTCCACAAATGATTACCTTATATTTTTTAAACTTTTTTTGAATTATTTCTAAAATTTTCTCAAGTACATTCCGAAAATTTCTTATAGATCCTAAATTTGTTCTATAACAACATATTACCACTAATTTCATTAAAACATCTTTTGCACATGCAAGTTCAATATGCCCTTCTACACTTTTTCCTGTTATGTTAGATGTATGTTAATTAGATCGTAACAAATGCGATCATCGTAATTTCTGCGACTGAATCACTGATACCTATGTATGTATTATACAGATCAGTGGACTGAATTCGTGAAAGCCTGAGTCTATAGGTTCGTTTTGGTTTGGAGAAATGACAGTCCTCGGATGTCAGGCACATGCGCAGTTAGTAAAATGTGTTCTGGTTTGTCTTGGACTAGTTCCAATTTCTCAGACATTTGTTATTAAGCATCTACATTCGGTTTGTTTTTTTATGGTTTAGTTAATTGTAGTTTGTTGTACTTTTTAAGTTTTTCTTTTAATAAACATGTTAACCCAAGAGAGGTACGATGTTTTTTTTTATGTTCAATATAGTGTTTGCCAATTACACAATTTTTATCAAATTATTTTAATAAAAATATCGGCATTTTTTTGCCGATCCGATATATCGGCAGGTCTGCCGATATTGCCGATAACCGATATGTATATCGATATCGGTCGAACACTAGTAATTTCAAAGTAAATAGGTTTATCTTGACTTTACAAGCCTGAGGAAAATAAAATATGAGGCTAGATGAAAACATAATTATACTTTAGGGTAGTAGTATAAGCACGTTATCAGTGTGTGTGCGACAAGATTCCATTGGCTTTAAATTTGGAGGGGGTGTAATTCAAAATAATTTTTATAAGGGCTTAACAAATCAACGTCGCTCAATGACCATGTTCCGCTTGACACTATTGAGAGTTCAATTGATCGCTATCCTCCTTTCCCGACTAATGTATGGATTATAAAGTTTGTAAATTAAATAATGTACTTCAAAACATTACCTCTGATAGATTTTGGTAGCTATTTAACATACTTATATATGTATCTAAACAATCTGCACATAACGTTATTGGTCTAGAGTAATTTATAGAACATGAAGTAAACTCTGATATAGCTCTGGCAAACTCATCTCTTAAAGCTGTACAGTTTTCTGTGTCACTGGTTTCAAAAGCATAACAAATCCTGAAATTAAAGGCTAGATAAATATAAAATAATTTAGAATCAGATTTAGTTAACCTACAATATTGTACTAAAAAATATAAGAAATAATTTACTCATCGTTGTTCACACAATCTCATTTCTCTTTGTTCTCTTTTAACCTATTGGAACTTATTGTTTTTTTAAAATGAGACAAATAAAAATAAGTTCAAGATCAGCTGGTGTCACTGGTGTGTCATAGATTGATATCTGTTTTTCTGTTTATTTACTAGACGTCAAATTTGATTTGTTTGCAGTTATCGCTTCTTCCTCTTCCTTGCGAATTGCGATGACCTTTTGACGTTAGTTTAGTTTGTTTTTTTAAATTTATTTATTTAACGTCGACCTATTTCCGCTACGCTATCACCGTTAGGAGACTAGCTATGGAGCTATACATACCACAACTTACCCCGTATGTCGCAAAAGTGTACTTTGAAGGGATATACATTGCACTGGTGCAGTAGTCTAGGATTTTTGAACAAAGCTAATAAACAGCTTGCATTGCTAGGGGTTACTGAACTCAGAAGAAGATGAAAACTGTTAGGTTATGTTACGTTGTTTATGTCAAGGACTAGAGAATTAATTTTTTATCTTTGATTATGTTTTGTATCTGAGGATGTTTCCTAATTCCTGGTAATTGTTTACATAAAGATAAAAATATTAAAAATACAATATTATAATTATTTATAATCGTGATTCGTGTCGGTTTTCTTTTACTAAATCATGGAAGATCCACAGGTTTTACAAAAGAAACTATATTTTTTATTGGAACAGTTACAAAATATGGCTAGAGATTTACCACCGTGAGTAATTTTATATTATGTATTGCAAAATTGGGTATATTATTATGTGAAATATATTCCTTTCTTTCAGTAAATATCAGATGAGACTTCCTTATGAATTACTTTCAAGTCTTGCTAATTGCTTGCTTAATGAAACAGTCTTTGAAATAGTGAAGGGACTTCTTGAGATACAGCACGTCACTGAACAACATTTGTATCAACAAAGACTGCAGTTTATTAATTCAAAGAAAAGTTAGTAAAGATAGCTCTACTATAGTGTAATTATGTGAATAGAAACATAAGTGAGCAATTTGAATACGTTTGTATTTCTTCTTAATCTTCTTTGCAGAATCATTATTTACATTACACTACACTATTTAAAGTTTTAATACATTTGTTCAGATGTAAGTGAATTGCTTACCACCTTATATACATGCATATAAAATGCATATTTTAAATATGCTTTAATGTTACAAATATTTTCAGTACAAGAACAAGAAATTCTCAAACACTATGAGCACGATACAGACAAGAAAATAGAACAACTGCAAAAATTTATGATTCAACAAAAAGAGGAACTCAAAGCATTTGATATGAATTTAGTGCTTCAATTGGATCAGAAGGTTTTTATCGTAAATATCTCTTTATTTACAGCTATATTATAATGTGCCTAATATAATTTCAGGTTGCAGATCAACAACAGATATTAGAGCAAGCTGGAGTTCCTGGATTTTATCTCACCAAAAATCCACTAGAAATAAAAGTGCAGATGCATCTATTAGATTTTCTTCTCAGGTTAAGCAGAATGCCAGTGCCCGTTTAGTCACTTCTTGGTCAGTAATTATAAAGATAAACATTGAAATAGATTCTTCATTGTGCTAATTAAGTATGTATAGATAGACCTTGGTGGGGGATGTCAAATGACGGTCGTGACAGATGTGAAGTAGCGTACTACTGTGTATTATTTTACAAATATGGGTTAGGTTGATATTATGAATGGGTTTACAATAAGACCCTCCACTGAGATCTGATCTATTATGTCTAACGGACCCATTCATATTTTATGCATATATGAGAAACCATAACTTCTTATGCATAAATATTTAGGAAAGGCGATAATTTAGAGGAATTTATGTTACAATAAAATATGTATTATATTAAAAATATATCAAGAGGTGCACGTCATTCTTTAAATGACACCACAGTTTTACTGTGTTTACATGGTGTCAAAGTTCTTATATACAATTTTAAATTAAATTATTCACAATAATACTAATATTGAAAAACACACTAACTCCGCTCAGAGATCATTAATTCTGTATTTTTGTATCATAACTCTCAATGTTGCATTTATGGAGTAATTGTCCGAAATATACCCTGACAGGTGCAATAACCAGCTATTCTATGAATGCGGCCGTTAAGAGCCAGACAACTTAGTTCAGTATTAATTGCCGATGTGTGTGAAGTTTACTGATAATTGTTGAGTTACAGCAGTATGAGTAACAACCTTTACCCCCTAGGAATATTCTGCCGTCATAAAGAGAATAGCCTCATCTGTACATTGTCGGTTGTCGAGGAAAGTAACAAATGCGTTTATACTTTTCACAACTAGTAAATATTAATGCAGAAAATCAATTTCAATGGATCTTAGGTACTTTAAATATTCGAATTCTATTGGTTCTTATATTTTTGTATATTTATCTGAGATGCAGCCTTTTGGCCTATTATGTGTAGAAGCAGTTGTTTACCATAAAGAAAATGTGACGTCATGTAGATGCTGCATTTTATTTACGTGTTCTTCTACTTTTTTTATAATTTTTGTAACTGCTGAACTAGGTTAAATACTCTGGGGTGCTCATATATTAGAATCTCACTGATGACAAATATGTAGATGCGGCTTTTCACCTTATGACTAGTATTGTGACCGTATTCATATATGGTGCAGTGAAAGAAAATGTATTTGGGGTACACCCACTGGCCAAAAACTAGAGAATCATGAAAGAGATAACAACTGACGAAATTCCTTTGATCTTTTAGTAATGGCGCTCATGACCTCGTCAGTTTAATTTGGAATTACTGTGGTGTTGCCGAATGTAACTCAGTTTCATATATCAGATAAGATCAGATGTTATAGGTGCTTAATTTCAACCAGGGTGTATTAAATAGGTGGTCCGACATACGGCACTTTCCTATGATAATAATGGCTTTATAACATGGAGGTAGAATATAAATAAGGAGTAGCCATAAAGCTTATATCCTACAATGAGAAACGGCCGCAGAAGTCGTGGCTTATGATCATACTGTCATGAACGACTCACCAGGTCCTGATTTTAAAAAAAGTACATACTGCATTTGAAGAGATACATGCTAGTTGACTTTACACATTGGCACTACCATATATCAATCCAGTAAAGTAATGAATGAGATGACGGTTTCACATTTCAAGCAAATATAATATAATCTAAAATACAATAAAAAAATAAATAGAAAATAGTTTCAACGTATCTTTTGAGTACGGACCTGTTTTAACCTATGAAAAGTAATTCCAAAACATTTCTTCTTATCGATACTACTTTGATTTGTACAGCTACTTGGCAGACACGAAATCATATGTTATGGCGAAAAAGACTATTTTCTATCAAAAACATTTATTTTATAATAACATTAAACCAAGATACATATCGCGTTTTGTTGACGTTTCGATCATACTAAAATGAGGAATGTTCTGCCACATTCTGCTTCTTATGGCGACTCCTTATTTATTCAACCTCCTTGCTTTATAAGAGCATGCTTTCTATTTAAATTAGTAGATGGCGCAAGATTTAAGGTACTACAAAATCCTGTATATAAACAGATGAATTTGCTCTGCTGCATGTAGGGTTGCATATATTCTTTCAATGTTTTTAATTTAGGTATTTAATGTCAGATTTCATTGGACTCTTGTTTCACTAAACACAAACAAAAGGCCAGGAATATATGCAATACTACATGCATGCATGAACAGAGAATGTAAAATTGTCTTTCTATGCATAAATAACAACAGAACTTATTTCTCCTGCTATCTATTACATTATATTCAAAGTAAGCACTTATGAAGCAACTCAACGGTCCTTGTCACATCACCTATTTAATACAGCCTGATTTCAACACAAGCAGAGTTGCCGTTTCCTCTGTTTTATAGTATTATGAATTTAAAAGTATAGAACAATATAGAATATTACGTGTAGTAAGGAAATCTGCGAAATAAATTAAATATTCTTTTTAAAAATAAGTTTATTCCAAATAAAAGCTGAGTAATATACACTGAGACACAATACAGATCTGAGTGGATCAACAAGTCAAAATATGTTATAATTACCCTACAAACACTAAAGGTCGGCCTTCCAGCGGGCCATCATGCGGCCAGAAGTTTGATTCCGGCCTAATAATGGCCCGCTGATGGGCCAACTTTTAGTGTTTGTTGGGTAGGTGTTTTCACTATATGCAAATTTGGTTTTTTGATATTATTAAAATGAAGTACACCATACATTAAAGCACTTACCAATATTTAAACACCATTCTTTCATCTATCAATTTAAAATTTCAACAAATACATAAACAAAACTGAATAACTGAACGGATATTATACAAAATGGACTGTGACATCATCGGTTGCATTAATATAACCAACATAGCCTCAACTTTTAGGTTTTTTAAGTTTATTGTCATTTTTAATGATTGTATCCACACTTCTCATTTGAAACCAGTATGGCTCCAAGCAAACATTTAAAAATTAACGCAAATGATGTCTCAGTATTGTTAATTACTAAAAATGGGCTGTTAATTATAAGTTGGATTTCCAACTTACAAAAATCGCCTTATTTTATTGGTAGAAGATATTTAAAACTTTATGAACATTACATTGAACAAGATTTAGTTGAGAGTACCAAGCAGAAATTTTCATAATAGTGACATATTACTCGAAAATTTTTAAAAGATGTGTATTTTTGAGGTTAGGTGTTTACCATTAATATGACTGATGACGTCAACAATATGGCTTAGTGTTTTGGGCGGTAAAATTTTAATTCAAATTTAAAAATACTTTTTTTTGGATATTACTCGATTGGTTGTGGAAATTCAAATGTTTTTAGTTATAATTAAGTATTACCTTTACACTCAATGAGATTTTAAAATTTGTGAAAACACCGAATTATGGAATTAATTATGTAATAACATTAACAGCATATTTTTTTAATGTAATTACAGATTCATTAAAATATTTATTTTTTTATATGGTTTTGGTGTTTGTTTTAAAATCTAAATTGTTATTTTTCAGCGGATATGTAAAACAGCAAATATTTTTCGTAAGTGTTTATAACATTTTGGGTGTGAAAACCCTGTTTGGATGTCTCTAAAGGATTTAATGGACTCTTCACATAATTTGCATTATTTGAAATTAAAATTTTATCGCAATTTGGCTTAAATTCATATTAATATTTTGCATCCTCAAATCTTCAAGTTTTTATGTTAATTTTCTTTTACTGACAAAACTCTCAGTTTCCAGTCGCAAAAGTAATGGTGGTGACACTACAGTATTTTTACATGCAGGAGCTATATATGTGAATCTCTTTCAAGTAATCTATTTTTTCTGTGTGAGTTACGATGAGAGCCTTCGTAGATCTCTTGTCACCATCTGAGTGCCACAAAATACTTGGTTCTGTAGATCTAAAAATATATGAAAGTATGTAAATATATTATAACTGCTGCCTATGAAGACTTTTCTTTTAATTCATATTTCTACTTTCCAAGGTTTTTAATATTAATAAAACTATATACCCCATTTTAACCACGCTGTACAGTTTATATAGAAAATCTATAGTCGTATCTTTACTTCGATATAGGTTATCTTTACGCTATGGATACAGCAACGATGCGGCATACATATCAATCTAATACAGTACGCTAATGCCTGGATAACGAAATAATACCGATTCAATAAAGTTTGCTTATCGATAAAGACACGTTTGAGTTTCGTTGGAATACAGTTCATGAAAAGGTTTATTCTACGATTCTGTAAATAACGAATATAGACCCGTTAAAGAATAAATAAAGGTTATAAACAATATGAATAAATGCAATGTTAATTTGGAGAGATTCAGATTACTAGAATTTTATGAATTAAAGAAAATAGTAAAAGAAATGAGAATTAAGAAAAGCAGTGTAAGCAGGATTCAGAAATCAAAATTCATGTGAGAGTGCAATACAAACCGTTTTAGCAAAATGGAAAAACGCATTGAATGAGAAAAAAGTTATAGGTGTTGTATTTTTAGATTTTCGTAGAGCATTTGAGACCATAAATAGAAATCTACTATTATTAAAGTTAAAAAGCTATGAGTTAGGTGCTACAATCATTAAGTGGTTTAGTGAATATTTATCAAATAGAACTCAGGTGACAAAATATAATGATACTATATCAACATCGAAACAAAATATATTCGGAGTACCACAAGGGACGGTATTGGGTCCTACATTGTTTTTATTATATATAAACGATATAGTGCAACATGTACAAAAGTGCAATATTCAACTTTTTGCGGATGACACATTGTTATATTTCATAGGGGATGATGTGGATGAAATTATAAACACATTAAATGTTGAACTTAAGACTCTGCAAACATGGTTAACATTAAATAGCATGTATGTGAATATAGAAAAAACCAAGTTTATGTTAATTAAAAGTAAATATAATAAAATTGACACAAGAAACAATATGGGTATATATATAAATGAAGAACAGATCGAGCAAGTGATAGAATGTAAATATTTAGGTATTCTTATTGATGAAAATTTATCATTTTCCAATCACACTTCTTATATTACCAGTAAAATCGCTAAAAAAGTAAACCTATTAAGCAGAATAAGGCATGTCAGCTCATGGACTAAACTTTTAATATATAAAACAATAATTTTACCACACCTAAACTTTTGTTCTACCATTTTATATCTATTAAACAACACACAGATGCATGAAATACAAAAAAAAAACAGAATCAAGCATTACGTACTATTTTAAGGTGCAATAGATACACAAGTATTAAATACATGCTAGAGCAGACCAAACTTCTAAGTGTCAGACAGACCATTTTTAATAACACGATGATTGTTATATACAAGATAAAGCATGGGTTATGGCCACGACACCTACTCGAAGACCTAACTTGCGTTCATGACATTCATACTTACGAAACCAGAAATAGAGGAAATTTTTATATCGATACTGTCCAAACATCATATGGACAGAATAACCTATTTCACAAAGGACTCATAGAATATAATCGGTTGCCAGATGCCATAAAGAGTAGTGAGACGCTATTATCCTTTAAAAGAAACTGTAGAGATTATTGCATCAAACATATAGAGATATAAATAAATATATATTTTGTTTGTGTATTGTTTTACTTTTGTACTGTAATATATTGTAATGTAGGAAAGCGTTCAAGATGCGATAATAGAGAAAAACAGACGTTACAAAAGACGAAAGAATGCTACATCAGTGCAGCTACTGCTACTACACAATTAATGCTACATCAGCATTGTCTAGAGAGAAAATGATAGATTAACTTAGAATACCAAGTGTTGCACAAGCGACAATTCTTCATAAACGTCAAATGTTACAGGTACCGGCAACGCATCGTGTCTTCAACACGTTGCTGTAAAGAATGTGTAGATATGCCTGAAATAAAATCTTAGCTCTAACAGCAAATTAACCTAACCTAAACAAAACCTACAACTAAAATCCCCCAATCTTAGCTCTAAATCTTCTAATATGTAAAGATAGGCCTTATAAGCGGTAAATAATTCTTTCGCCAGATCTATATCGATGTTCTGCACAGTAATCTGTCACGATGCTGTATAGATATTGCGTGTAGAAATAGGGTTAGGGAGGTTAAATGTAGGGTACAGGAATTACATCTAATGTATAAAGGTAAACCTGTAAATACAACAGTAAAAGATACGATATAGACACGATAAAGATTATATCTGTATAGCTTGAGTACCTAAAAATATATAGGTTCGTTAAATATATTGTAGAAGAACGCACTACCGGGCGTCAAAATGACGCGACACCAATTTATTTCTCAGGGGGCGCCAGTCGCGTGCTACCCCGTTCTACCTCCCAGGCGGGTTCGAGATAAGATGCACTTCGATAGCCGAATAATGGACCAAGGCTGCACTACCTCAGACCTTTAACGGCGTTCTCTCTGGCGGTGAATTCCTCAATTTAGGTTTTTGTACCTTTTGAAAAACTAAATTTTTGCATAAAAAAATCTCGATCGGAGAATTTCTTTCCGATGGGATTAATTTTTGTCGTGCTGATCACGTTTTTGTCTGCTAATAATGGGCTCTACACCCTAGAAATTCTGAGAAAAACGCATCAAAAAATCCCTTTCGAACCCCCGTACAGCAACTAGAAGGTCGAGTGTGATGCAATAACTCGACACATCTCCGGTTTTCGATACAAAAATTCCAGGCCTAGCCTAGCCTAGCCTAGCAACAAGTCTCAAGATCAATTAAGATGCAATAGTTCAAAGAATCCGTTTATTTAACAGATAAGGTTATACAAAGCAAAATTCTTATTGTAAGAATCGCGCCTTCCCCAATTAAGACAAACGACTTTCAGACCATACAAGCAGAGACGAACCCAGCTATTTTTTTTGGGGGGGGAAAGCTACAACTAATTTGCCAACTGCCCATTTTTTTTACAACTTATATTTCCTTATGTTTTTTTTTATTTCAGACTTAATCTATAAGTAGCCTAGCGATACAAATATTATGCAAAAGAAGTTTAACTAAACTACATGATGTAGGCGCTAGACCTAAGTTGACCCCGCGCTCTCCTTCGTCTAAAAGCTACTGGATGAGGTAACCGTTATAGTTTAATGACCGTGGAGAAAAACAAGATATAGTTTGTACCAACGATAATATTGTCTACACACGATCCAGCGGCAGGGACCCGACATTGTCGGTACGCTTTGAAGATAATTGGAATTCTAGCGGACCAGTTCGCTTTTACGAATGAGTTCAAAGCATGCCGACATGGCTGGGTCCCTGCCGCTGGATCCAGCGATATAAAAAAGTTCGCAAAAAAACGTAAAGGGTACCGACCTGTATCAATTTCAGTCTATTTACATAAAAGGCCATAAAAGTGTTCGGCTTCTTTATTATCATCACAAAAAAATGGTCACATATTTCCGAACAAAAATGTAGGCCACTCCCACTGAATATAATTGGTTTAAATTTTCTCTACCGGAATTATGATAGGTTGGTGGTCAACGTGGACTAGCGTTGTCAAATTGGACCGGCGGGCGGTACACTAACTAGAAGCGGTCGGCATCCTTTATGCTTTTTTTCGAGCTTTTTTGTATCGATGAAATATTTGTGGAATACACTATACAATACGATTACGCGCAAGTCGGGGCGCAAGCTCGTGAACGTCCGCGCTAGTACGGCTACCGGCCACTTCCCACTTCACATTGTGATACGCAATAGGTAGCATTAAAGGGTCTATACACGATCCAGCGGCAGGGAGCCAGCCTTGTCGGCATGCTTTGAACTCATTCGTAAAAGTTAACTGGTCCGCTGGAATTCCAATTATCTTCAAAGCGTACCAACAATGTCGGGTCCCAGCAGCTGGATCGTCTGTACACCCATTTAATAGTCCCAGATTCTGATTCAGTGTCCTCTAAGAATTTAATATTTTAACAATTTCTGACCGACAACAATTTGTTATTATTATTATCTCTCGTTGAGAGGTTGGTAACTGATATTAGTGATACTCAGTATAAACCAACAACAAACGACTTTATAGGTAGGACAAAGCATTGTATTGATAAAGGCAAAAAGGAGTAATATTCTAATATTTCTAATGTAAGACAGTCTTTGAGAATTGTATGCTCTGGCCGTGTCGTCTACTGGGTCGAACGTCGAATTTCCGCGAGTTGACGAGTTTATTTTGTTGGCCCGTCGCATAGGCCCGTCGGCGTTGTGCGTTGTCCGTCGACTATTCTGTGGCTCTCACATCAGTCACATCTAGTCATAAATAATATCAATTAAAATTATTTATAAAAAAATGGTCATAGTGACAGTATCATTTAATTTTTATCAACTCATTATTCGTTTTTTTGCAATTATACCCAATAAAGATTTTTTTACATTTTTGGTGATTTTCCCAACTCATCAACATTGGGGGGGGAGCGTACCCCCCCATAACCCCCCGTGGGTTCGTCTCTGCATACAAGCGAGAGCACTTACTCTAACGATCGATTAGGCAGAAAAGATTCATGTATACCTTCTCAGAATCAAAATGCGAGCTTTTTAGAGAAGTCTGAGACTATTTGTAATTTCATAATTATGGCTGACTGATTTTAACTTAAAAAAGTTTTACTAAATGAATTTAGTTTCGCTAGAGACTACTTAGCTTTAAAGTTCTTCTATCATGGCGGTTCACGTACTCAAACACATTCATGGACTTATGACTGCATAAGTTTAATGGCGTTCAATCAGTCCACAACTTACTTGCTCCTATGTAGTTGTTCAATATTATCGATATGACAGCAACCCACCTTCGAGCGACTTTTAAACAAAATTGAATTTTTGGTTTTTTATGCACAAGGCGTTTCCTCTATAACTTTGTCATTTGGAAAGCCCTGCTATTAGCTTTCCTACCATCTCTTTGTATGGACTACTCAACGCGTTCGACCAAATTGCGAGCCACTGAGTAAATCCAAACTCTTTCTAAACGAGAAACCAGCCTTATGCATGTGCATTGATTTTTATCAAATTTTTGCTTATCGGCGCTACGCCTTCTTTGTCAAAATCGTCGGTTTCGCCTCTTGGATGCATTGCATCGTTAAAATTTTATGCTCATACTTTAGAACAGGGCATTCAATGACCGTACTTCAATGGTCAATGTCTTTGGTTGAGGAATAAAAATGGAAAATATTTCAATCTTTTTTAAAGTACATTTTCGGAGTACCTTTTAAACTAGCTTCGGGGTACTTTTGAAAAATCAATTTTTAAGTCCAATTTTGGCGTACTTTTGAAAAATCAATTTTTAAGCCAAATTTCAACGCAGTTTTGAAAAATTAATCTGCAAGTGAAATTTTGGCGTACTTTTGATAAATCGATTTTCGTACCAAATTTCGACGCAATTTTGGAAAATTATTTTTCAAAGTCCAATTTGTGGTACCTTTGAAAAAGCATATTATTCATAAATCTTTGTCATTATATACTTTCACTCTCATATCCTGAACCAAAACATATTTTCCTAAGTGAAAATTCGGTATTTCTTCGAATTTTCACCTGGTCATTTCTTATAGAACCCAAAACGGTCCTTATGGGTTGGCCTGTGCCTCTTGAGTCCCTCAGACTCTTTAAAAATGTCTAAATGAAATTTTTGCCTAAGTCGAATTTTGATTCTGTCTTCAACTCAGGACGATTTTGGAGAGTTCTACAACAATATCATAGATAGATTAAAATGTATAGCATCTTGACGAATCTGTATTGAAAAAAAAAAAGCCTGTATCGCCTGGTTATACGGGACCCTAGTTCAATAAACATACTTACACGTTTGTTGTATAGTGCTTTATAATAGATATAAGTATATAATAATAAAAATAATAATGCAAATGTATAGCTACCAACAAGATTCAGTTTCTAGATGAATCTCATTGGCTCTTCAGTAGGTAGCACTCATGTCTTATTAAATATTAAGGGTTCAATATGAATGCTACAAACATGATAATTTTGGTATACTTTTTCTACATAAAAATCAGGTCTTAATAAATCTGAATATCCATGTCTGAATAAGCCATTGTTGACACCTACAACAGAATATGATATTTTTTTTATAGGCTTAAATAGAAATCAGGAATAGGAATTGGTTATTGAGAACTACAGAGCATTAATTAAGCATTATTATTATTTTTCATTTTTAACCTAACCAAAAATTATAAATATATAAATTTATAAACCATCCACTACAGCTGGTCTTTAAAAAAATTAAATGAAATATTATATATAGTTTTAAAAAATATAATAATTTTGTCTTTTTATATAGAAGAATATATTTTTTATTTTAAACAGTAAATAAACGTATAAATCCTATGTAAAAGGAAAAATACAGAGGTAAAGAAGTTTTGACAACTGAAATTAAAACAAGACATGGATAACAATCTAGAGGAACCTGCACCTTTATTGTAGACAAGAAAATGGGCAGCTCTATCTAAAAAGAGAATTTGAAAACGACCTGTGGTAGGCCATTGAAAATATTCATAACAACTGAATTTTAAGAGTATGAGAATGCTGGTGCTAGGCGCATCTCCATTGAACACATGCATTACAATCTAATACAAGAATCAGGTATGTCAAAGCTCTCTCTGCAAGATAGATGCTCAGTTGTCACCAGACCAAAAACACACTCTGCCTCAAAATATGAGAGCATTTTGTGAAGAATCTATTCGCTGTTCTAATATTTGACTTGATGAGTCTTGAATGCATTACTGCACACCATAAAAAAGAGACAAATGGAACACGGAGTCACCTCCACCAGCTGGCAAAGTCATGGCTTAAGTTTTTTTGGAATTTCAATTTCAAAGGGATAACAATGATCAATAATTATGTTCGGGAGGCTAAACGATAATAGATTTTTTTATATCGATTTATTTAATGTCGGCCTATTTCTGCTACCAGGGCCTATCACCGACACCAGGAGACGAGCTAGCCTTGCCTGGAAATTTTGCCAAACTTCTTCTCTGTCAAAGAGTAGGAATCTTTTACTTGCCTAACATTTAATAGACAAGGGACCGACTGCTTTACGTCCCCTCCTAGGGATGGTATATCCACTAAGTAATCCTCGTCTTGAAATTAGAAGCCACTAGAAGGGGAGACGAGATCTCTGTTTCCAAGTACTAACCGCACTGAACGTTGCTTTACTGTAAGTACCGAAATATGTGTACAGTCAAGACGCCTCTACGCTCGCCCCAAAAGTATAAGGCATCCACACACTATTGGTGATTATCTTGCAAATTTGGCCATTGATTTAATAATTTAATTATTATTATTAATAAATAGGTGCAAAAAATGAGTATAACCACAAAGTTACTAGTTTGGTCACAGATAATGCAACAAACACGAACAATATGGGGGAAAAAATTGCCGAGGCTCTGGATTAACTCATTATAACATGTGTTCTGCCTATGTACTAATTTGCTTTCCAAGGATTTGGAAGTTACAAAAGTAAAATCACACGTAATTCAAATTGTAAAATACTTTTGCAGTACACACTCGCCAAATGCTTGATATAAGGGGCGGGGGCAAGAAACTAACATTACCACAAGATATTAGATGGAATAAAGTTTCCGACTGTATGTCACTGAATGACCCAAGTTGTTGCAGATCTATGAAAAACATAAGGATGTTAAAATTTCTGTTTTTACTTTTTTCAAGAATACTTGAATAATCTGAACTGCAATACGTTTCTACAGCTTTAACTGTGTACCTTAAATATTTGTATCTCTTTGTTTTGCTATTTATTTTAGTTACACAGCCCCACAAAAAAAAAAGTTCAAAGCAGCGAACCAGACCCATGTATCCCTATGTATTTTCGGTCGCTGAATCCGAATCCGGGGTCAAAAAAAATCGTACACCCCCAAAATCATTAGCTAGAGCCAAAACACCCCTGAAATGGGATAAAAAGAAGATTAAGCTATGAGAATAGTTGTTACTTCTTAATCAATCGAATTATACAAATTAAGGTTAAACAGCGGCGTACATACAATAGATATGAAACACACCCCCAGGGAGGGGCGAAAACTAGCCCCCATATATAAAATATCGATCCAAAACAGCAATGACTGCTAAAAAAGCTCGAAATGTCTAAGTTTTGTTAAAGTGTTAAGAAACTACATCAGGTCCAACGTAATCTTCATAAACTGCCCCTATAGGGTTGAGAACAAAGGACACGAGAAAAACAAGAAAATCCAACAGAATTTCTATTTTCATGGATGCTATGATTGGCTGAAATTGCGTAGTACTCTAAAATAGAACAGAAACTTACGTACCCATCAACATCCTACACTGTCAACCCTCAGAGGGTGTGAAAACTACCCCCATGTAAGATTTAACTATAAAAAGTTACAGTGACTTCCATAAAAATCCGAAACACCTGCGTTGTGTGGAAGAGATAAGAAACTACACTATGTTCGACGATGTGCTTGAAAACCACCCCAACGGAGTTGCGAGATACTACCCCTATATCTGTAGGATGCTGGAAAAACACAAAGAAACTAACCGGATTTACATTTTTATGGATGCTATGATTGGCAAAAATCGTGTTGCACACTTGGAGTTTGAAACTCGTCCTATAAATGTTATTAAGTAACACCCCCAGAAAGGATGTAAACTACCGTAATTCAAGATGTAACGAAAAATCTATACTGTTACTTATTCATTTCATTTCCATAGTTTTTTTTATAGGGGTGGCGTCTCTCAACCCCGTAGGGGTGGTTTTCAAGCACAGCGTCTATCGTAGTCTAGTTTCTTCTCTCTTCCACACAACGTAGGTGTTTCGAATTTTTATAGAAGTCACTGTAACTTTTTATAGTCAAACCTTACATAGGGGGTAGTTTTCACACCCTCTGAAGGTTGACACTGTAGAATGTTAATGGTACGTAAGTTTCTAGTTCTATTTTAGATTACTACGCAATTTCAGCCAATCATAGCATCCATCCATGAAAATAGAAATCCTGTTGCATTTTACATTTTTTCTTATTTTTCTCGTGTCCTTTAAACTTGGAGGGTGGTTGTTCTCAACTCCATAGGGGCAGTTTATGAAGATTACTTCGGACCTGATGCAGTTTCTTATCACTTTAACAAGACTTAGACATTTAGAGTTTTTTCAGCAGCCATTGCTGTTTTGGATCGATTTTTTTATACATGGGGGCTAGTTTTCGCCCCTCCCTGGGGTTGTGTTTCATATCTATAGTATGTACGCTGCTGTTTGACCTTAATTTGTATAATTCGATTGATTAAGATGTAACAACTATTCTCATAGCTTAATATTCTTTTTACCCCATTTCAGGGTGTTTTTTGGCTCTAGCTAATGATTTTGGGGGTGTACGATTTTTTTTGACCCCGGATTCGGATTCAGCTACCGAAAATACATAGGAATACATGGATCTTGTTCGCTGCTTTGAACTTTTTTTTTTTTTGTGGTGCTGTGTTATTTAATTCATAAGATTTTAGTTAGATCGTTTATTACTATTATGCTTGTCTATTAATCATTGCTTTAACTAATTTATCTAATTAATAATGACAGTCTTTATAAGACGATATGACAATATAGGTATTATTATTATATAATTAAAATTATTAGCAAACCTCGAAATTAGACAGCATTGTGAACCGAAAAAACCATGTTCAAAGCGGACCCAAATAGGGCTGACAAATCTGTAAGAACTGGACCGGTTGTTTCAGTTTTACTTAAAACCAAAACCAATATTTTTATTTCAGTTCAGGTCTCTGGTAAAAATCTTTTTATATATATACAGTGTGTCTCCGGATGGGGTACCACACTCCTGTAAACTTTTTTATTTTTGATTTGCCGAGAAAGTCATTCTTTTTCGAAAGATTTCCTTGTCTTACGAAGTTATAAACAGTTGTCCCACTTAAAACTCCCGGAGTCATTTTCTCGATAAATAAAAGAGATATTTGAATTCTGTAGGTGTTCACTAGAATATATAAATAATAATAGTTGTTTTGGGTAAGAACGGTCATTTTACAAATTGAGGTATAAATGGCGTTGCGGCGCAAAGAAATTATTTGATCTTAGGAACATTGAAACGAGGTGCAAGTGATGGGACATTACATTATGAGCAACTTTTATGATACGAACAATTTTCGAGAAATCACTGGTTTTGGAGATATTTGAACTACAATATAATTTGTTTAAATATAAAAATTGTCATAACTTGTTTAAAATACATTTTAGACGATAAGTCATTTGGGACATTTTTCATAATAAATTAGGCTGATTTAGATGGCAATGAAACATTTTATTTCAAAACACAAAATAACTTTTTTTTTTTCAAGTAAAAAAAGGTGGGGCTGCAACTGCTATTTGAAAATTAAAGATTTTGACAGTTCTGTTTGTTGTGTATTGTCTAATTTTTGTGTCATGTTTATGTTGTATGTTCGACTAAATTTTACCCTATAAATTGTAGACATATAAGAAAAAATGCGACTTTTGTTACTTGAAAAATTATATTGAAGTTCAATTATCTCAAAAACCAGTGATTTTTCGAAAATTGTTCATATTAAAAAAGTTTCTTAGAATATAATTCTCCATCTCATGCACCCCATTTCAAGGATTGAACAATTTCTTTGCATCGCAATGCCATCTATACTTCAATGTGTAAAATAACCATTTTCACTCAAAACTAAAGTCATGTATATACTTTAGTGGATACCTTCTGCAGACAGGGCCGTACCGAAGCCTACTACTTTGGGGGAGGGGGGGGGGGGAGAAGATGAAAAAAAAGCCAACTCATAATTTGCATAATTTCAATAAAATAAAAACTTTTTATGGGAAAAGCTACTAAAACTAAAAAATTTAAATCGAATTCAAATTCACTATGTACAATGTAAGGGTGCCCTAACCAAAGACGGAACAAGGACATTTTTCCGGCGATAGAAACGCTTATAACAAAAACCAAAATTACCATTTGATGTATTTTTTCCGCCGAATCCAAAAGTTATAATAAAAAAACGAATATAAAATATGTTATTTCAGGGTTCAGACTTCACATAGCTGAAAAAAATCCCTGAATTTTCCAGGCTTTCCATGACAATAATGTTTTTCAATGACAAATAATAATAATTATTAATATGTTAAAGGTGATTTTTATTTTAATTTTCGATTTTATAACATATTCGATTTCATATAATCGTCAGAAGGTTGCAATTTAAAAATAATTTAAAACAAGCTAAAAACGTACTCTTCGCCTGTTCACTGAACTTTTTATATAATTGTTACACATTCTATAGGGTACTCTTCGCAGTTGTTTGTAAATAATGTTAGTTTTAGACATTTTTAATTTGATAGTACTAACTTAGTTGGTAAAAGACTCAATGTAAAATAAAGTAAAAATAAAAAAAAAACTATACCATACCCCATTTGCGTTTCGAACCCGGGACCCTTGGATTCCGAGTCAAAAGCGTAAGAACTACACCACCACTTAACACGTAAAAAAACGTAAATTTTTACATTATAAGAGACGAGCCAAAATCATATTTCCACGGTTGTATATTACATTATGAAATGTATATTTGTAAAATGTATAAATATTTAAATATTAATCATTTCACCAGATTTCTATTCAATTACAAAAACAAAAAAAATAAAAATTCAAATTTTAATCATTAACATTTTTTTTGCTGATTGATTTTGTTCAAAAACAATAGAGTTCTTCCTCTAGCTAACACTAACTTACTGTTCAAATTTCAGTACTATCGGATTTTTCTTTCTCGAGTTATCGTGCTTACAAGAAACGTGACGGACGGACGGACGAACATTTTGAAAGTCGTTCAGAATTCGTTCACTAACACAATGATATGAAAATTTTTTGTCTGCGGGCGATATTTACGGTTTTAGAAATGTGCCGATCAAATACAATATACTCTTCGTTTCCGTATTTGCGAAGAGTAGAATAACAGTAGGAACTCGTAAGTAGTTTATTGTTTTTCATATTGTGACTCAAAATTCCATGATTTTTGCGAAATATTTAAAATTCACTGAGATTTCCATGATTTTCTTAGGATTTTTAAAATTTCCTGAATTTTCCACGCTCTTCAGGTTTTCCATACGAGCCCGAACCTTGTATTTTTGTGTCATAAATCTTTTGTTTTCAATTTATGATCATTTTTGGTTTCTGCGAAAAAAATACACTGAATGCCTTTTCCGGTTTTCGACATAAATATTTGTATCATTTGAAAAATGGCCTTGTTCAATCATCGTTGGATCATCATGTACCTAAACCTAAATACTTACTACTTAAAAGAAATTTAAAAATCCTTGGTTTAATCAAATAAAAAAATAAGAACTGTTAAACAAAAATAGGTCTTTGATCATATTAAAAATTAAAAAAAATTAGCCCAAATAAAGTAAAGAAAGAATAATAATAATAATGATAATAATAATAATAATGAACTTTATTGTCCAAAACACCATACGGTAACATGGTGTTGGACACGTCGAAATGATTGACCAAAGTCGTCAATACAATAAAAAATTATTACAATAGGTGGAAATAGGAAAAAGTTCCGTAAATACCAAGTTAGACTTTGTTGTCTAATATCATAATATCAAAACACTACCAAACAAAACTAATAGGTATGTAGATCTGTTGACATTATATTAGATCAGGCCCTGTCTGCAGAATTCAAATATCGCTTTTGGTTATCGAGAAAATGACGCCGGGAGTTTTAAGTGGGACACCCTGTGTATATGGTTTCAGAGAATTCAATTCATTTATTATACTGCAGCCTTTTCTGAATCATTACAACATTTAACTACAAAAGCGTAATCAGATTAGTGTAACTGAGGCTTCCAAAAGTTTGTTTTCTTATAATATCCACTAAAATAAAACCAAGATGCATAATATATTAATTTTGCCATATATTTACATTAACTTATAACATAATATATCACCAAAAAAGTCATGATAAAGTAAATGCATTGAGTTGTGCTTTAATATTTTAAATAATATCAAATAGTAAAAGATAAATTAAATTGTTTAAAATAATAATTAAATAATACAAAATAGGTAAATAAATCTAAATCACATCTTAATATATCTAAACATAACTGTTACGTTTAGCAGAGAAAATTCACTACACTTTTTGTTTAAAAGGGAAATGTCTAAACACTTGGCACAGACAACATCCAATTTATCAGTAAATAGCAATAGCTCTAGGTGAGAATAAAATTTTACTCGGTTTTCTTCGGCGTCGTATTGGTACCATATGATGATCCTTTCTTTATTTCTGACATACCTATTGTTTTATTTAACAACAGGAAAACTGAAACAAATAAATTACAACATGCAATATTTGGAAATTACATTACTTCTATACACACAACCAAATTTAATAATAATAATAATAATATGACTATTTCAGGCAAAGTCTAGCCTTAGCTATTCAATTTAACCTGTTTATACAGGGTGTCTGGTGTAAAGGTACAAATATTTAGTCTATTAAATTAACTGCTTTCTAAAAATACGATATTTTCAGACCAGATAGCATATATAAAATATTTAGTAGATCAGTATTTCTGTACAAACTAGAATCAAGTTCAATGTCTTCCTGCGACCTACATCTCCCTTTATATTATGTTTATTACATTATTTTATATTATATTATTATTTATTATTATTATAAATTTTGATAATGAGACATAAAAAAAACTTTAAAAAACGTCGGTGCCTCTTTCATAAAAGGAATGCTCCCCTGTTGGTGCCGATGTTTCAAAGAAAATGTTCATGTGTTTTCATACTTCGTTGTTTAGCCGTAGGTAGGCCGCAGCTTACCAATCATACAGTGTATTCGATTTATCTTGCTTTTAAAGTACATTTATAGTAACAATAATAAAACCGTGTAATGAACGAGGTGATGAATTAAATGTTTATTGGAATTAAATTAATCGGTATTGATTTAATCATTAAATTACAATTACAAGAAATTTTCTATAATACATTAAAAAATGGTAATATTTTATTCTCATTGTTAAAATACATTTTTTGCAGACAGTAAAGTACCGAGATCAGTGACATTTTTTTTATAAAGACACAAAGAGCTTCATAAAACCGACCTGGACGTCCTACTTTTTCTAATAAGTCCTATGGAACTATTCTGATTTGTGAAAAATTGCTATGTCAATGAGTAAATTAATATTAAATGTCAGTCTTTTCATGTCAAAACTAATTAAAAAAGTAAAAGTAAAACTGTTCTATTATTTTTAAATAACAGTCTTGCAACAACAGTCAAATTAGATCCTTTATTTTGTGTTTTTTAGTATTTAGGCGACATTATTCTATACTTGTACTCCACAGGTCTAACGAAAACAAAGATATTTGTATTTGTATTTGTAACATTGTAAAACCCATGTTATTGATATGACAATTAAGCGAGATAACCTTGTCTCTTCCGTCTTCTGTTTATAGTTGTACTGTCTAAACTGAAAACATTGCCTATTTCTAATTAATTACTTCCACGTCCAGTGGAAGTATAGTAACGACAAAAAAATTTTAAAAAATTTTTATTGTCCAAATAGGCTTAAAATGTCATGAAACGTTGAGATTTTAAGTTTGAGCGAAAAAAAAAATTCTGTCTCTGTCGGTCTGTCTGTCTGTAACTTTTTTTGTGCGCACGTTTACTCTGAAACCGTTTAAGATATCGACTTGAAATTTGGTACACATATGTACTTTAACGAGATCTAGAACTAGATTATATTTTCATCTTGTTCCGTCGAAGGGTTGGGGGGTAAATTGGGGTAAATTTGGGGTAAATGGGTAAATTAAGCAGGTAGGAGTCCATGAAATTGGTATTTAGTATATACAAGAGAAGCTGAGGTCTCAAAAAAATGTTTGGCATTAGCCACCCCTATTACCACCCCCACCTCCTTATTAAAGGGGATGAAAAAAAAAATGTGATTTAGTGCATGTACAGGAATCAGAAACCTCAAAATATTTTTTTACTTCATCCACCCCCCACTACCACCCCCCTATCACCACCCCCACCCCACTACCGATGTGGGGTATCGTTTTATGGGTTTTTGGGGTAGAGGATTTCAAATATTATATTATTAAAGTTCCATAAACAATTATTTTCACATACAAAGTTTTTTCGTTGTGAGTGACTCGGATAGAGAATCTGGATGTGGAAGTAGTGATTCCTTAGGCAGCGGTTTTTAAATAGAGTTAGAAAAAATATATAAGGATTCTTTACTTCTCTCCTGCAAAATATTGGTACGTATACACTGTGTGTAGTGGCGGGGTAGGTATAGGGAGTAAGAATTACATCGCGTGTGCCAGCTGGCTGAAATGAAATAACTGAGAGCAGAGATCTTCGCGGACAGGCGAGTTTGCTCTGCAGTGTTGTCATATCTCTCGCGCTACGTGAATCTACATACCTAATGGGCAATTACAAGCACTGTATTAGCCTGTATATATTAACTGGTGTACCTCATTTCTATCTAAGAAGTATATCTACAACAACTATACAATATGCTGATGATACTAACATCTTGATAACAGCTGAAAATGTAGACATTCTTATGACAGTTGCATGTAGTGTATATGATCACAATGTGGGCTCAGAAAAACTATTTACTTATAAACCAACAAAAAACTCAGTGTGTACTGTTTAAATCACAGAGATCCACATGTTCTTTGAGCAATAACTTCCCTTTGCAAACTACAAATAATGTTAAGATGTTAGGTATCACTTTAGACTGTCATTTGCAGTGGAGTTTACACATCCAAATTCAATGTGGAAAATTAACTAAAACCTGTTATGCATTACGTTTTCTAAAAATTTCTTGTAGTATTTACATCCTCAAAACCCTGTACTTTTTCTCATTTCAGTCTCATTTAAGAAATGGCATTATAAACTGGGGAAGCAGCTCGCCGGCCCGGCGTATATTCATTTTGCAGAGATACTTTTCGCCGTCTTCAAATACTAAAACGTGGTTGGCACTTATATTTATGAAGTCTGTTCCTTTGTTTTTAAAAACAGATCTATATTTTCACAAAATGCTGTCTTACACGATCATAATACATGCCATAAATCGGATCTTCACATGCTACCTCCTTATTAAAAAAGTATTCAATATAATGGCTGCAAATTATTTAATTACTTACCGCAAGAAATAAGTGAATCGACAAACTACTATATTTTCAAAAAAAAACTTACGTTAAGAGAATGCTATACATTGAATGAATTTTTTAATATGTTACTTGTAATGTCTATTTTAATACGTTATTTGTATTATCTATTGTAGTATGTAATTTGTACTGTCTATTTTATATCAACCTGTTTTGGTTTTATACTTTCTATTTGATTGACGTACTTCTTCAAATATTTATGTATATTATTTTTATAATGTATGTGTATATCTGTTGAAAATAAATATATCTATCTATCTATATCTATCTATACAGCAGACACCCTGTGGGAATTACCAAGTACTACTAACATTTTCTTTATTTGTCGATTACCCACTGATATTGCCAGTGTCGGACCTGAAGATAGAACCCAGTACACGAAAGGCGTGACCAAGGCTGTTCACCATTACATGCTTTTTAGTCTGCTGTACTGCCATACTGTTTTGAACGCTAAGATGGCAACACTGATTATTGAAGTAAAAAAAGGTTTATTTTTCTTTAGTTTCCAGGCATTCCAATACTTTTAATTTCACACTTGTTCATGTTTTATAGAATTTCAAAAATTGTTAAATTTTTTTATTTTGCTTAAAGTGCTTTTTACTTCACTTTCTAATTTTTTTAGAATCAGAAATAGACAGTAGATGATTCCATGGAAATTTGGTTGTGGTATTTATTACATAAGCAAACAATCATAACCGAATGTAAAAAAAAATAATCATAACAGTTTTGAATTTTGGAATGGAATGAAATGTTTTGAATGTTGGATTGTTATATTGTTAGTAATTTTTTTTTATGGTTTCTCTTTTTACCAATATAGGCATCAATTTTTTTAAATAAATACTTACATGCACCAATAATACTGGCTCCGATAGAAAAGTACAATAACTCCCCGCTAAACAGCAACTTCATGAGGTAATACCACATAGGTATCACAGTGCAGACTGCCCAAAGTATCATATTTATCAATGAGTTTATTCTTCTGGGAAGTTCGAAAGGCTCAACTCGAGGAACACCTGATGTCGCAAAAAAGTCCCCGGTCTTCAGAAAACTATCCCTCAGCTTGTCCTGAAAAATATATTTTTTTTGTATGTAACTTATTATACAGGGTGTTTTACTCTAAAATGTTATTAAGGTATTTTGAATAAGACTTTAGAAAATTAGTGAAAGTTGCATTTGGGCATTGTCAACTGTGAATAATTATTCGAAAGATAAAAATAAAAAGATTTTGGCTATATGCTTATTCTTAGTGGCATCCCGCAAAATGAACTGCACCATGTTTGAACAAAATGTTAATTAAACAGGTATTAGCAGTTGGCGACGCCCGACTACATCTTCTATTCGAATGGCATCGTAATTCGAATCTTTGAAAAATACATTTTCTATTATTTTTACTTTTTAAATAAATAACTTCAGAAAAATGATTTTTCTAGCAGAATTGTTCAATTTTTGACACCTGCATAAGACTGTTTGTCCTGTTGGCTTTAGATTGATACATCACGTGGATTCCAAGAGAAATTAATGCTCAAAAAAACATCTTAAATTATCCGTAATTGCCTTATTAAATATTAGATAATAAATTAAGTCAGGATTCTAACTGCATAACAAATGTGGAAATAGACTAAAAACAGTTTAGGCAGGAACGACTTTGTTTTGTGTCTTTTAAATGAGGGATTGGTGCAAAAGATCTAAAACATTTACTAATGTGCAAGGTACTGGTACCTACTAATGTTATTTTCGGAGTAATAAAATTTGTCTGGAATTTCTGCCAAATCAATAATATTCTAATAATTTGATGGAAGCAGCCCCTAATGTTAGTTGGGGTTGTCACTAGTAAAAGTTTAATGTCATTATGAGACCTTTTTAAACAATATATATTTATAATCTTACCGTTTTACAAATGACATTGCGAATCTGTTTCTGAGTATGTATGGAAAGTACGTGTTTGCCTTGAGTAGGTGGCTATATTTTACAAGTATTCATATGTAAACCTGGAAAAGGAGCGAATCTAAAATTATGATTGATATTGACAGTGTGATATGACAAAGCTTGTGAGGATGAGAGGTAAGCACAGGACAGGAGTGTAAATAGCGTCTCTGTTGTTTTTATCGATTGGACAATATGACTGAAAAACTGATTTTTTTCCAAATTTTGATTTTAATATAGATTTCAAGGAACCAATACAAACAATTGAAGAACAAACATCTAGAAAGAATCTAGACAACACTATACTAAATTCACATTTACTTGTTCAATATACAATATTGCAAAAAAGTTTAAGAAAAAGGTTTGTGTTATGATTCGAGGAGGAAATGTGATAAAACATTTATTGTACACACACATATTTTTCGTTGTTTGCAAGGGGGAAATATCTCACAAAATAAAAAGTATAAGAAACAAAAAATTTCTTTGCATAATGTCGAAACAATTTAAAATGTAAGGTGGATACTTTTTGTAAGTAAAAGCAATATTTTAGCCATATTGTGTTTCTGTGAATAGATTCAGAATCTGTGGAAGGTTTCACATAAGAAAGTCTTTTTAATAGTCCAATCAATGAATGCCCAAAAGTCGATTGTAGAGAACATTTAGGAGGGGAGAATTTTCCTCTTCAGGCATGTGTTGGGGATAGTTAGGAGGTAAAAATACTAAAAGTCCCCACCACTTCAGGGGGGAGGGGGGTGGAAAGGTTCCTTTTTTCGATTCTTCGCTTGTAACTCGCAAACGATGCGTCGTATGGGAAAAGGTAATCTATGCAAAGTTAAACGTAATTAAATTTTCTACAAGAATGTTTATATTCATTTTCTTCCTGTATGTTATAGTTTACGAGATACTCGCCAGCGAAAATCGACGATTAATAAAAAAAAAATCAATTATGTACCTTGAATATTTCTATCAAAGCGGTTTACCATGGTCTGCTAATAAATCACAGTCACAAAACAATCTTTATTTTACAATACTCGACGTATTTACTAACGTAATATTTTGTCGAAATCTATACATTTCCTTAAATATACAATGTGACTCACTTAAAATGAAGATACCCTTATAACTTTTTTATTTTGTTTCTTATTTGAATCAAATTTTACTCAAGTATAGAACACATTAGAATCTACTTATGACCACAAAAACATTCGGCTGCTACAATGGCAAAGCCAGCTGCGGTACCAAAATATGCTGAAAAAAAAAATAAACATTTTGAATGTTAGAAATTCTAAAAAATGCATCCGATCGGCGCCACAAACGTACATACACCAAAATTTGATTTGGTTTCCGCAATTTGTGGTGGCTACGTGAAATTCGTCAAGACCCATCAATATGATTTTTAATCTTTTTCCTCATATTTTGGTACCGCAGGTGGCTTTGCCTTTATTGCAGGTGAATGATTTTCTGATCATAAGTAGATCCTAATTTGTTAAGCAAAATTTGATTCACATCGGAAACAAAATGAAAAAGTTATATATATATATCATTTTAAGTGAGTCACACTGTATATTTAAGGAAATACGTTCAGTGTTGTAAAATAAAGATTGTTTTGTGACTATGATTTATTAGCAGACCACGGTAAACCGCTTTGATAGAAATATTCAAGGTACATAATTGATTTTTTTTTTAATTATCGATTTTCGCTGGTGAATATCTCGTAAACTATAACACATAGGAAGAAAATGAATATAAACATTCTTGTGGGAAATTTAATTACGATTAATTTTGCATAGATTTCCTTTTTCCATATGAGGCATTGTTTCCGAGTTACAAGCCAAGAATCGAAAAAAGGATCCTTTCCACCCCCCCCCCCCCCCCTGAAGCGGAGGGGCTAGGGGCGGGGACTTTTGGTATGTTTACCTCCTAACTACCCCCAACACATTCCTGAAGAGAAAAATTCTCCCCTCCTCAATGTTCTCCACAACTCTTTCATTGACTGGACTATAACTATAATAATACAATAATTAAAGTATAAACTTCGATAAATTAATACGAATGAAAGCAAGAATATACTGAAAATCAACATGAGGTAGGATGAATGATGCATAGCTGAAAAAATAGCATAGAATAAATCGCAGGATACTGATATGAAAGCAAAGATGTATAAAGCAAATGCAAATACAGAAAGCAAAAATTAAATTGGACCACTGCTAGACGAATAGTAAATTATTTTTTCTTCAAGCGTATTAAAATGTTTAAATTTTGTCACCAAAAACAGAAGTGGAAGTAGGACATTGTTTTACTAGTAACAAAATGTTAGTACCGAACGCCACCGTAGTGGACATTGTTTTACTAGTAACATAATGTTAGTTCCGAAAGCGCCACCGCAGTGGGTATTTTTTTTACTAGTAACATAATGTTAATACCGAAAGCCACCGGTGGCGCGCTATCCACTAGCCACTTGTCATATTGTGTCAACATGTAAGACTGTAGTTTGAATATTTGTACATTTATGATAAATAAATGGATTTTTGCATTTTAATACGCTTGAAGAAAAAATAGTATATATTACACGGAGTAGAACGCCTTTTTTTGTTTCGCCCAGTTTGCGGCTTCGGCTTCGCCTCAGCCGCAAATCCTGGGCTCAACACAAAAAAGAGTGCGTTCTACTCCTAGTAATATAATATACTATTTAACTCAACTAACATAATACATTTTCGGCCAGGAACATAGTATTACTACATCAAAATGAATGAATCAATGAATCAAAAAGAAAAGCAAATAATTATGTACTAAATTCCGGGAATCCTGTAAAGTCTGTGTGGGATATTGTAAACGACAACAGGAAAATAAAAAATAAACACTCTCTACAAGATGAAGTTAATTTAAATGCGGACGACTTTAACAAGTTTTTCACCAATATTGCTCCAGAAATTATACAAAATTTACCTAATCCTACCACATCATCTGTAGAATATCATGGTAAATAATTTGACATTTAATTTTATATCGGTAAGCGTTGAGGATGTAATTGAAGCTATAGAAAATGTCAAGCCAAAAAATAGTAGACTGTTATGACCTGAACATAAAAATTATTAAATTTCTTAAAGATATTTTAATTGCTCCTTTAGTTAAATTTTTTAATCTGTATAAGAAATGGAATATATATCCAAGTTGTTTTAAAATTGTTAAAGTTATACCCGTGTTTAAAAAGTTTCAGTCCAAGACATTAATAATTACAGGCCAATCTCTTTAATACCTGTAGTATCAAAATATTTCGAATATTTACTAAAAAATCAAATGACTGATTTTTTTTCTCAAAGTAATTTAATAAATCCTCATCAATTTGGTTTTCAGCAAGGCAAATCGACTACCTATGCTTTGAATGACTTGGTGGGAGCCATAGTCGAAGGCTTTGAATTGGGGGAATTTGTTGGGGTAGTGTGACGTGACAGCTGGGCTGGGTAGTAATTTTGTGTTATTTGCTGATGACACAACCATAATACATGTCAATAGAAATTATGAAATTCTTGCACACAATATGGAAATCTCTCAAAACCTAGCCTCCCAATGGTTTATAGCAAATTCCTTAAAACTAAATGAAGACAAGACTAAAAAAACATTCATAAATATGTAAATATTTTTAATATCCATACCCACAATACACGAAATAAAAACAATCTATTTATTGAATATCTTAGATTAAAAAAATCAAGACATGCTACCGATTAATATGGGCCTCTTTTCTATAATAAATTACCTCATTATATTAGATCACTACCATTAAATCAATTTAAAATAAAGATAAAAAAATTTCTTACTTCTAAAGCATTCTACAGCTTGGACGAGTTTAAAAATTATGACCTGTAAATTTCTACTCAATTGTGTACAATGTTTGTCTGCAATATGTGATGATGTTTGTTCGTATATTATAGTGTTTGTTTGAATTTTGTATCTTTTTTGACTTGTGTAATGATTTTATAATCAATAACACCAATAAATTCTATTTCTATTTCAAGCCAGGTCGCGTGATACATGTCAATGCATAATATGCTTATAGGAAACACATGAATGTGAACTACACAAAGTGAAAACGATAATATTTTATTTGTTGTTTAAATCTTCATACTGACCATTACAATAATAATTAAAATAAAGTAATATTTTAAACAGTAGTCTTTTGGATTGGGGGAGATATGCAAACATGTGTGGGAAATTTTTCTATCAAAAGTTAACAATAAATCTATTAATTTTTTTTAAAATACTTAATAATGTCCTACAGAAAATTATCAGCGATCACATCTTAACCCTTTCAGGATGGCAGCGGACTGCGCTTGCGTACTTGTCCGTTTGCAGCCGCGAACTGTAGCTTTTTCAGATACGTACGGCTTAACAAACTCAACATTTTTATGAATTTAGGGGAAATGTCAATAAAAAAATGCTAATAATAGAAATAAAACTTTTATTTACTACACATAAAATATAAATATGTACACTAGCAAAAAAAAAATGAACTAATGGTGGGAGGAGTAAGAAAAGGGTTAAACCAACAATGTGTAATAGGCGGATATGTATGTTTCCAGTAATTAAGTGCACCTCTTGTCGTGCGTAGATATCCGGTTCCTGACGCGAATGGGTTAAGGATAGGATTCTGCAGAGTGAGAGGGAAATATGCGTTTATTTTCGATTTGTTATAAATATTTAAAAAACCAAACATATTATAATCTTTAAAAGCTATTGTTCTAACGAATACAACTTACATATTTTTTATTGTAAATTTGTGTTATACTTGAATATTATAGTTTTTCAATGAAAATAGTTCCTAATTTCATTATTAAAGTATGGCATTTAACTATATATAAAATTTATGATAAAAAATTGTATTCCTTAGAGCAATGGGAAGTACCTGAAACTATTTTAAAGATTGTACCATTTATGATTTTTTTAAATATTTATAATAAATCGAAAATAAACGCATATTTCCTTATCACTCTGTAAAATCCTATTCTTAACACAAGACCATTTTCTGGCTATTTCTCATAGTTTCACGGCAATTTTTTTTTAATATATTCCAGAGCAGAACGCTGTAATTATTCTGGCCCAAAAGAAATGGATTGTCTTGGAGTCTATGTGTCTTCAGTATGTTACATGAAGTCACTAGGTCCAATCCTGGCTACGGCATGGCTGTTTGTTTATGGCATATTGTTTAGTGGCGTTGTCAATGTGTTACCGTTAGTAGCTGTTATCTGTCTTGAGGAATGGCTAAACTTCACCAAGATGTTAATACAAATAAAGCGTTAAAATAAAAAATAAATTAATTAATTAATAAAAAAAAAATAAGCTAGCATTTTGAGTACGTCATGGCATGCGATCTAGCGTGATGTGATAATAATATGTTCTCATCCTTATTATCATTCAATATAAAAAAAAATCCTTAAAAATGTACTTTCTAAAATGTACCGTGTTGTGTTCAGTTATATTGACTTTATTTGGTGTTTAGTATTTATCGTTCGCTCTATTCCACCGGTATGGCTATGACAAAGGACAAACAAGCTAAAAACGTACTCTTCGCCAATTTACTGAGCTTTTTATATATAATTGTTACACATTCTATAGGATACTCTTCGCAGTTTTCTTGTAAATAATGTTAGTTTTTGGACATCTTAAATTTTGTGATACCATCTTTGTTGTGAAAATAAATTATAAGAAAAAAAAAAATGAAAAAAAAAATATCCAACCTGTGTGAGATTCGAACACGGGACCTTTGGATTACAACGCAAAGCTTTAGCCGCTGCGCCACCAACTATTGCTACAAAAACTGATTGTCTGTGATAAATATCCTTCGACAATCATACATAGGTATTTCAACTTGTACTTCTATGAAATATATATTAGAAAAATTCATAAACAAAAAAAATATATTATGGAAATAATATTTCGCAAGATTTCCATTTTAGTACAAGCGACAAAAATTAAGAGAATATTTTTTTTTTAATTAAATAATTAATAACTTTTTTATTTACTGATCGATTTTTTTTCAAAAACAATAGGGCTAACTCTAGCTAACACTAACTTACTTTCTCAATTTCAATACAATCGGATTTTTCTTTCTTAAGTTATCGTGCTTACAAGAAACGTGACGGACACACGGACAGACGGACGGACAGACGAACATTTTGAAAGTTGTTCAGAATTCGTTCACTAACACAATGATATGAAATTTTTTTCTCTACGAGCGATATTTACGATTTTAGAAATGTGCCGATCAAATACAATATACTCTTCGTTTTTGCGAAGAGTATAATAACAAGGGCAAAACAAACCTACAAGAGAAAGGGCGGAATCAAACAAAATAATTAAAAAAAAAAATTGATGCGGGTGATAAGCACTAAACACACAAAGACATTAATTAAAGCAATTGGTTTTCAATATGAGGATGAAAAAGTATCATGCTCCTTATCTTTGACCGTCCTCAGGCACCTTGCTACCTTGCACCTTATACCACAAAGCTTGCTAAAATGTTGAAATTAAATAAATCTCTTATTTAAATACCATCAAATATTGCGCCAGCTATCTGCCCTTTTTTTGTACCCTCACTTTCACCTTTCCAGATACAATTTCAAATTGCGTAACCGGCTATAATGACAACAATTTCAGATGTTGATTCAAGTATCAAATAATGTTGGATCCAATATTGTCAAGGCTATACGACAATATACAGTTTGTCCACGGATGAAGTCTGGAAAAGGAAAAACCTTTTAATTCTTGATTTTACGAAAGAAAGTAAGTCTCGAAGAAAAAGTCACCTCCTTTTCAGTTATCGGATCCTAGCCAGCCCTACAGGGTTAGCCAAAAATCTTGATTTGTTTATGAAAAATTTCAAAATATTTTGAAAATATTTTCGAAATGATTTTAAAATGGTGTTTTATACATTATATTACGAAAAAAATAATTCTGATCTGATATATCCATATTAAAAATCGAGATTTTTAAATTTCAATCAAGAAGAACAATTTTTATAAAAAAATAACACATTTTGTTAAATAAAAATACCAACTCATCGGCAACCGGCAGGGTAGCTTAATCTGCTAAAGCACATTGTGTGGCAAATACGTTGGTCGTACTGTCTAGCGCATACTGGGTTCGATCCACAGCCCCGGTACTGACAATGTTGGGGGGTATGTATGTATGTGTAACCCCCTTCCGGACAGCCTTGGCTTTAGATTTGGGGTGTTTATGTTTATAAAAAGCTATTCAAAAGTATCACTACCAATTTCTGCACTTAGTTCTAATCTAGCTCTCAACTTCCGGTAACTTTCGAATTTGGTTTAGGCTTTTAAGAGATCGACACTATTATGAATAATGTGTGCATACACTTTTTGTTTAAACATAAATAAAATTCCATAATCGTGAAATCAGGGCTCTTAGATGACAAGGTATCGGTCCGTATCTTCCAATCCATTTATCCCCAAACTGATTATTTAACCAATGACGAACAATGAGAGTAGAATAATGTGGACATTTATCTTGTTGGAAGTACAATTTAATCGACTCGCTAGGGATAAATTGTTCAAATAATTAAGAAGAAAAGTATTGAACATGTGAAGATGTTGATGTCGAATGTTGATTTAAATTTGACTGAAAAAAATTTAGTATAATGATTCCAGGGTATGTGAATCGTTGACTATTTTCGAATATTGTTTCCTACACTATACGATAATTTGGATTGTAATTGTCGCTGCTTCAATATTCAGAATTGTACATACTAACTGGCCTATTAATAAAAAAGGTTGCCTTATCGGGAAAATTATGTTTTCAACAAAACGTCTATCTTTAAGAATATTTTCTACGATTGACAAACAAAGGTCCAAATGTTTTGAATCTTTGTTAAATTGAAAGGTATAATTAAATACCAGATTAAATGAGTGAATCTTATTTTGCTTGTTACAAAAATCTGATCATCACCAATTAAACTACAAGTTATAACAATTTAAGTTGCAATTTAGTATGTAAAGAAATGTCAGATTTTCTTCATTATCAATTAATGTCAGATTTTCTTCATTATCAATAACTACTAACTTCATCGAAAATCATGAAAACTAATTTTACGGAGTCTGTTATGAAGCGAATCACAATAGAAAAAGAAATTATTGTTTTTCCCTAATACCATGTAAAAATGTCATTTAAAAAATATTTTCAAAATATTTGGAGATTTTCCATAAACTTTACCAAGATTTTTGGCTAACCCTGTAGAGCTGGCAAGGATCCGGTAACCGAAAAGAGGGTTTTTTGGTAGAGATGCGCCGAATCGGGGTTTTTCTGCTTTGGCCGAATACCGAATATTTATCCTACATTTTGCCAAAGCACGAAGCTTCGGCCGAATCATATACCGAAAAAGGAACATCCCGAAAAATAACAACATATTGTTCTAAATAGCAATAAAATAATACTATAAAAATCATTTTTTTTTTAAAACGTCTTATTTCAGAAGTGAATACTTATTATAAACTATAAACTGAAACAGGCAAGTGAAATAAACGATACAACTATTGAAAAGACAAATAACAAATATTGCATATCAAATATTTGTCAAAAACACAAAAACTAACTAGTGGAAGCATTATACTCTTCGCCGATTTACTGAGTTTTTTATATAATTGTTACACATACTATAGGATACTCTTGGCATTTTTCTTGTAAATAATGTTAGTTTTTGGACATTCTAAATTTTGTGATACCAACTTTGTTGTGAAAAAAAAAATATATGAAAAAAAAAATCACGATGTGAGGGATTGAACCTGGGACCTTTGGATTGCGAGACGAAACTCTTGCCGCTACACCACCATTTCTTATTACTAAAATTGTTAATGAGTGTAATATATACCATTAGAAAATTTATTGTGATTATTAGGAAACACACATTAGTAAAATGTATTTAAAAAAAAATAGTGATAGGAAATAACATTTCGCAAGGTTTCTATTTATTACAAAAATTTAAAAAAATATTTTTTAAAACTTTAAATTACTAATAACTTTTTTATTTACCAATCTATTTTGTTAAAAAACAATAGGGTTCTTCCTCTAGCTAACACTAAGTTACTCTCCAAATTTCAAAACAATCGGATTTTTCTTTCTTGAGTTATCGTGCTTACAAGAAACGTGACGGACGGACAGACGGACATTTTGAAAGTTGTTCAGAATTCGTTCACTAACATAACGATATAAAAATTTTTTCTCTACGAGCGATATTTACTGATTTATAAATGTGCCGATCAAATACAATATACTCTTCGTTTTTGCGAAGAGTATAATAAAACAAATCTCGACGTTTCATAACTATTTGACAATAAAAATTTTCAAAAAAATTTTTGGCGTTACTCTACTTCCACTGGATATGGGAGTAATAAATTTTCTCTTAATTTAACAAAAGTATTTTATTTGCCTTATTATAAACACAAAAATCGACTTAAAATAATTAAATCATGCACATATTTAAATAATACGTCAGCGGAATATATTAACAAAACAAATATTTATTTTTAAAAGCATTGAAACTGCTAAAACAAAGAAAATAAAGTATTTATATAAATTAAAAGTAGCTAGAAAAACGAAACTAGAGAACATTATTTCGTTTAATGTTCAAAATTCAAAAGGGGCAGATTATGGTGGAGGAAAAGTAGCTTTTCAGCATTTTTAGAAAGCAGTCTGGTTAGTAATTTGGTCTTACTTGCACCAGGTTCAAAATGAGACATATATTCCAACTTCTGACCGCGCGTAGCTATCGTGCGAGTTTTGACAAGTATTTTCTTGCTGCATGTTTCGGCCGAAGCAGCGTCGCCAAGTGGCCGAATACCTGAAAAATAGGCCGAATCAGCTGAATACCAAAGCGCATCAATGCTTCGGCGCATCTCTAGTTTTTGGTACTTTTTTTTTCGTAAAATCAAGAATTAAAAAGTTTTTCCTCTTCCGGACTCCATCCGTGGACACAGGGTATTCTTAAAATTTACAAATTAATATAAAAAAATGAATGTAAAAATATGAATAATGAATATTATACACTATTTATACAAAATATATCCTGTATTTCATTTGTCAAAGGTTTAAAGCATATTTTTCAATTAACTCTCACAGCATTTATTCCTAACATTCTATTTTTGAATAAATGAGTGAGTAAATAATGTATTTTTAGACTGTATCTGACCTTAATATCCAATACATCATCATAATGTTATTTTAATTGATTTATTTTGGTCATTTCGATTACCAAATTTTTTTGTTACTACAACAATATTAACTAGAAATTACTGTAGGTCTGTTGAACATAGAGAAATTATTTAGCTGAATCAAGAAAACTAGCACTGTTGATAACTCCAGACGATACATTAGCAGCTGCAAGTGTAATACATTTTTCGTGCTATCACTGAAAGCTCAGCAAAAAGCAGATTTTCGTCACACAGCAAACGACAGGGATTGGGTCATTGATTAAGTAGGGCAATGTGTAATATAAAATATGAAGATATACTAGCACAAAATATTTTCATGAAATATACTGAATCGTAAAACATACTTATTTATGTTTAGTTATAATGGACCGTTTTAGCGATGACGTCAAAAGTAGTCAATAGAGCCGATATGTATGCAATCACATAATACAGCGAGTAAAAAATATCTGCTGTGTTGGAAGCTCTAAACAAATTGAACCTTATGACTCCCTTAGTTTAGGTCTAAATTATGACTGAAAATGTAGCTTTACATTTTGTTGAGATATAAACTTACACAAAATATTTAAGAATTTCTACGTACTATAGTTTTCTGAAGAGATATAGAATTCATAATACCTGAGTAAGAATCCTTAAATATCGATGTAAAGAGGAATTTAAATTAAGATGTCTGAAAATAAAGTTAATGCTGTTTAGTTAAGCAGAGTACTCTGAAATATTAAATAAGTGCTACGAATTCTAATGTATAGTGGCATCATTTTGATTTCTCGAATAAGTTAGTGACATTTTTACTTCATATCTTCCCAAAGCAAGTGTATTTAATTTGTCATTTTATGAGGTACATCTCTGGGAATGAAGCAAAATTAACAAAGCCAATCAAACAAAAATATACCATTTGAATGAAAACGGTAGTAGGATGCATTCACAAGATTGAAAATCTCTTTTGCTCCATTAATTTATCCATAAGTTTGATTTTAAGTCAATTTTTTTTATTAAAATATCAAGTTTTAAGAAAGAATAAAATAACTTAACATCACTGTCAAAGTGAACTAAAAACAAGACACTCATATGCCAACTCTACTATTAGTGGAGCCAATAGAGATTTCCATTTTGGAAAAATTCCGGGAAGCGGTAACTTTTGAGAATACATCTCTGAACAAGTCAGGAACAACATACCAAAAGTTACCAACAATAGTCCTTGAGCGTAATTTGTTATTGAACAAATTAGTTGCAGAATACCAGTCTTTGTCAAATATATCTTAAAATATTTTTTTCTTTCAAAAAGTAATTGCGCCATTCGAAAGTATGGGGAATTTCACATCAAAAATGTATATGAAGTTTTTTGTACGATCAAAAATGTAGGCTCCAGATTTTTTCGTTTAACGTACGAAAATGGAACGCGGAGACACGTAAGTACAAGCGACGCGCGCGCGGTCTCGGGTGCGCTACACTAAATTTGTTGTAACTTTTGAACTAATTAATGAAATTGATCTCACAGAAGCTTAAATGAAAGAAGAAGCATGTAGCTATTGGATTACTATATTTTCAAATATAAAGATGAATGTATGTAGGAATAGTACATATATGAAGTCGGAACATAAAGAGATTTGCTATGAAATAGGTAAAAGCTCTACCATTTCTAAAATTTAAAAATGAAAACTTGGGTCTTTCACATTTTACTCTTGAAGATCAGATGAGTGAAAAAAATCTCAAAAATTTATTTTTGAATATGTACACTTCCAAATTTTCAAAATTTTGAGAAAATGATAAAATTTGACACAACTAACTATAACCACCTATTTCTCTGGTTTAAATCGCGTTATTAGATCTCTACAGGTGCGATTTTTAAAGCTTGAAATGTGTACTTTAAGATGCTTCAAGGGGATTTACCTTAAAAATTAAATTATAAAATGTAAATTATGAATTATTATAATATATAAAATAAACCTCTTTTTTATGAAAAAAAATTTTTTTTGCTCTAAAATTTGTGAAATTATGGGTAAAATAAAAGTTAATAACTTTTATAAATAGTTTATTTAGCCTACCTATGCAGCATAAGTTTCTAGTAAATCTGATGATGAAAAAATTTTGGAATATATATAAACCTATACTTTTCACAAAATATTGAAAAACCAAATTTTTTCGGTAAATCGAGTAAATGTTGATTATTTTTACAATTCTTATCCTGTTTAAAATATCGAAAACATATTTAAAATATTCACGTGGTACACGGCCATGAGTCAAATTATAATGCTTGAATAACAGAAAGAGATTAAAAGTAAAACATCTTCGCAGCAAGTAGTACGCATTACCTGCCCCGCACACTGTGCTGTATGTGTGTCCGCAGAGCATTGTAAAAGTAGTTTGGCTACTTTTCCACAAATCATCTTGTAATGCTATTGTATAATATCACGTTTTCTCAGCTTCTTTTTAAGTTTTCATGTGAATATTTAAATTGTGTTTTTAATTGAATAGTGTTTTGAATTATTTTATTGCTTGATGGAAGTCGGCCATATTGGATCAGCCATTTTGAATGACCTTTTTTGACATCATAATCTGTTTCAGCGACCTCCTTATATGTCAATTTGAATTAAATTGCTTTAAAATTTTTCTACTTATAATAATTTTGTATAAAAAAAAGATTCTTTCTGTTTAAATAATTAATAAACAATTTCCTCACGATTATATGTTTATAACTTTTTATTTTAAACTATGTAAAAGTGATATCAAAGGGTTTTAGGAAAATCGAAGCTTCCCGTAATTATTCCGAAATAATGCATATTTTCAGCCTCTATTGACTCCACTACAGGGTGTCCCGAAACTCCCGCCTTCCCCTTTAGGTGCCAATTCTCCATGCAAAATTAGTAAGAAAAGTTCCTATAAACATGTGTCCGGAAATGCTTCCTAAGGGAGCTATGGCTCTCTAAGAATGGCGCAAAAATAGGTGTTTTTACTAATTATCTCGGAAATGATTTGGGACAACTTTATGAAACTTGGTTAACTTTTTTCGATTATTAAAGGTTATTGTTTTATAGTATTAGCCAAAATTAATTTTATCCAGGGGCGGAGAAACGAGGGGTCGGTGTTCTTTGTTTATACATATTAATTTTGCCATTTGACATTTTTAGTATTTTAATCCTTGTATGATTCCCTGGTTAATTCTGCATAAAAAAGGGCCTCTTTACAATTAGCCATATGGCAAGCCGTTTTCGAGTAAAAGCGGTCTAACCGAAATATTGCGTATTCGTTTGCTAAATGCGCATTATTTATTTTTCAAAGTAGGCGTAAAACAATAACCTTTATTAATCGAAAAAAGTTAACTAAGTTTCATAAAGTTGTCCCAAATAATTTCCGAGATAATTAGCAAAAGTATTTTTGCGCCATCCTTAGAGGGCCATAGCTCCCTTAGGAAGCATTTCCGGACACTTGTTTATAGGAACTTTTCTTACTATTTTTGCATGGAGAATTAGCACCTAAAGGGGAAGGCGGGAGTTTCGGGACACCCTGTATATATGGAAATCAAAAATGTCATTACTTGCCCCAATGTAATAAATTCCCATTTTAGTGTCAAAACTGTAACTTTATACTAACTTTTCCTATAAACATATCTCTCAGGAACTTCTCCTGTTCGGCCTCAGTTTTCGGTAACTCTTCCATAGGGATCCTTTTCATGTACATATGAGCCACAAGAGGTTTACCAAACAACATATTAGTTATACTTGGTTTAATAGGAGATTCTTCATTAAATGCTAATTCAATATCGTACACAGCAGGAACCTTTCCTTTCATTGAGGGCAGGCTGGCAATAAAACCTCTTGTTCTGGGCAAGAGGTGGTGTTTTAATTCTGGCAAGTTGTGTTTGCGCGCAAATTCCAGCGATGCCTCATGTTTTTTTGGAGTAAAACGTGTACCTTCCGGAAATAATAATAACTAAAAAAAAAATTAATATTAGTAATAATAACAACAATAAAATATTTATTATACTAAATCACCAGCACTAAAGAAATAGAAACAGCAGAAAGACAAAGCCTCCGCATTATCACCAAACTCTGCGCCCTAATAAATTAATTATTCAACCCATCGAACCAATATCTATATAACACAATAAGCATATAGGTAATTGTTCATCTTCAAGAACTACCCAAGAAATTTACAACAAGACCAATTAATATGGAAATATTACAAGAATTCATAACCAAACGAGATGAAAACACCAGAAGAGTTCGAACGCAAGATTTACTTAAATTCTGGATAATTTATAAAAGATTCAGGTATATCTATAGTTGTATTAAATAAGAATATTTTTATATATAAATGTGCTAAATTGTTATTACATTATATATTAGAAACAAAAATTTTTTGTGAGTTGAAAGATTCAGGTCAATGGCCTTTTGGGAAATCAATAAAAATTGTTACTACTACTATTTATTGTGCATTGGGAAACACATACACAAAAGGACAAGGTATTTTACATGATTTTTAATCTTACCCTAGAAACACAATTGATAGTAATATAAAACACTAAAATACAATATTTAAATTCGACAAACACACAAGAAACAGACAGTTTTTAAAATATGTGACTTAAAATTCTGTGAGACTAATATTATCTAATTTAACCTGCATGGTAGCTTAGTCGCCTAAAGCGTATTGTGTGGTGATTATCCTGGTCACACTGTCTATAGTGCACTGGGTTTGAGCCCCAATCCCGGCACAGACAACGTCGGTATATATGGATGTATTCTGCATTTCTCCAAATGTGTAACTCTCTTCCGAACAGCAAAGGCTTTGGATCTGAAGGTTGTCTACTATGTATGGTGTGGTGTTTAAGGTATTATGTCAAATAGTTTCCTTTAACTATATTTTGAAAATTCTGGCGTGCTGTAACTCGTAAACGGTTAGTTCTATGAAAATGAGTCTGTTGAGGAATTTATAGAGACCATTTTTGTCTTAGCATCAATGGTTCGCGAGATATTTCCCATTGACTTTTCGCAAAGATGGAGGCTAACCCCAACCACCGCCCGACTCCGCCAACTTGACAAAATAATCAGAATGAACCCCGAATACTTTAGAAGAGAAAAATTGACTCGCGCTATTTTTACATTACGAACACGCTTTTTTTACCCATTGATTGGACTAAGAAATGGAGTCTAGCTAAGTAGTCCAGTCAATGAATGGTTTCTAGAGGGAAATGCTGAGATCACAATTTTTGACGAAAGGGCTATGTTTGGACTATTTATTAGGTAAACATACCAAAAGTCCCCGAACGTAGGAGGTGAGGGGATGCAGGGGGGCACGAAGAAGGTCCTGGTTTTTGGTTTTTAGCTCATATCTCAAAAATGGTTAGCCCTAATCATAAAGTGGCTATATGCAAAATTAAAGCTGACTAAATTTTCTATAATAATGTTTCTATTAATTTTTTTCGTTAGTTTGCCTAACATACACCTGATATATTGCGGTTTAGAAATCTTAAACATCGTCTTATTTTTGTATGCTTAGTAATATTTTGCTCTGAAATTAAAATAAAACGTATTTTATGTATGAGAGTCTGTAGGCTTCTGGTTATCACAATGTATTACAGATATGGCCCAATTTCAATAGGGATTATGGTAATATGCTGTTTTACATATGTTCCAAATTGAAATCAAATATTTTAAGTCTAACAGAAGTTATCATTTTTACAAGAAACGATATACACGCACACATAGATATACAGGGTGTTCGCTAATTGGTGGTAGACCTAATAATGGTGAATAGTATTTATTTAATGGAATAACTTTTCTAGATGGCATTTTTCTTAAAAAGGCATTTGAAAACGAGGGCTCAAATTAGAAAATAATTTATGTGGCAACATAGCAAAAGTCAAAGCCAGCACTTGTACTATCTAAATGAATATTTATATTTCTTTAAAACACAGCATTAATTAAACGTTCGACTTTTTTACTTAAAAGAAATGCACAATCAAAAGGTGATTAGATAATAGGTACATTTAACCATTCTGTAGAATAACTGTCTAGCAATGACACGCGTACTAACCTGGATTTTCCTCCAAGATTCATAAATCGTCCTCTTCTAGGTCCAAAATTCTGTGAAAGCGAGGTCTACCGGTATTATGTCTTCGAGGAAGTAAATATCTAGTGTCTAATAATAATACACGAAAGCTATTTGTCCTGGCTTCACCATAAAGAATTAACATGTGATATTCACGCACAATAAATCCTTCCATTTAGGTATGTCTTACCCAATGAGAACACCATAGTTAAAAAAACGTTAAAATAACGTTGCCTTGTTTGAAATAACATTTATGGTTAAAAAAACAACGTTTTTTTTAAACGCCTTTTCAACTGAACATTTTTTAAACGTTAATGTAACGGCACAAAATAACCTAATGTGTTAAAATTACTATTAAGAAACGTTAAACTAATATGTTGGGTTAACGTTTATCTTTAACGTCCTATAAACGACAAAAATTCTCTAAAAATAAATTGTCTGTGAAATTACAGCGTGATTTTCACGTTAACATATTACCATTGAACAATTTAATTTTTGACGTGTTTTAATGTTACACATGAATGATAAACACACGATGAGTTAAAAATAAACGTTACTGTAACGTTCAAAGTTAAGTGTTTATCAACGATTGTTTTAAACGTTTTAATTGCGTAAAATTTTACTGAATATATGGTTATAAACAACATATAAAAAACGTTTTCTTTATATGAGTTTTAAACGTAAGATATTAACAAAAAATGAATCATGCCTTAAGACATAACGTTATTTTAAGGTATTCAGTGAATTATTAAATAACGTATATTTTTAGTGTCCTAAAAACGACAAAAATTCATCAAAAATAAATTGTCTGTGAAATTCCAGCGTGATTTTCACGTTAACATATTACTGTTTAACAATTTAATTTTTTACGTGTTTTCAATGTTAGAAATGAATGATGAATACGCCATGTGTTAAAAATAAATGTTACTGTAACGTTCAAATTTAAATGTTTATCAAAGTTTGTTTTTAAACATTTTAATTAGGTACGTAAAATTTTACTGAATATATGGTTATAAATAACATGGAAAAGCGTTTTATTTAGACAAGTTTTAAACGTAAGATATTACCGAGAAATTAATCATGCCTCAAGACATAACTTCTTTTAACATATTCCATTGATTATCAAATAACGTGTATTTTTACAGTCCTAAAAACAACAAAAATTCGCTAAAAACAAATTATCTGTGAAATTCAAGCGTGATTTTCACGTATACATATTAATGTTTAACAATTTAATTTTTTACGTGTTTCTGAGTGATAATACATGTGCTAAAAATTAACGTTACTGTAACGTTCAAAGTTAAATATTTATCAACGTTTGTTTTAAACGTTTTAATTGCGTGAAATTGTACTGAATATGAGGTTATAAAAATTAATCATTCCTTGACACATAACGTTATTTTAACTTATTCAGTGAATTATTTTGATAATTCACTTATTTGTAACGTAAATTTTTAACGTTCTGAAAACGACAAGAATGCACTAAAAATAAATTTGCCATGAAATTCAAACGTGATTTTCACATTAACATATTATTGTTTAACAATTTAATTTTTTACGTATTTTTAATGTAAGAAATTAATGATAAATATGCCAAGTGTTAAGAATGGACGTTACTTTAACGTTGAAAGTTAAACGTCTATCAACGTTTGTTATCAACGTTCTAATTGGGTAAAAACGTATTGGTGACTATAACATTACAAATAACATATATGTATATTGAAACGTTTTGTTTAGACGAGATTTAAAGATATTGATGAAAAATTAATCATGCGATAAAATATAACGTTATTTTAAGGTATTTAGTGAATTATTAAATAACGCTTATTCTAAGTGTTTTTGTTGACTGCAAAATTATACTGAATTTAAATTGTGAAAATCAAATGCAATTTTCACATTAACATATTAATTATTTAATTATTTAAATTTTTACGTGTTTTTAACGTAAGGGATTAACGAAAAATATACCAGATCAATAAGCTAAACGTTATTTTAATGTTTAAAGTTAAATGTTTACCAACGTTAGTTTTGAACGTTTTAATTGCGTAAATATTAACTGAAATGTAACATTATAAATTTAAAATGAATCATGCATTAAAACATTATAACGAAATCAGTTAATTATTAAATAATGTTAATTTTTAACGTTCTGGAAATGACAAAAATCCACTAAAAATATATTTCCCGTAAAAGTCGAATGTGATTTTCACGTTAACATATTTCTGTTTAACAATTTAATTTTTTATGTATCTTTAATGTAAGAAATTAATGATAAATATACATTGGACGTTACTTTAACGTTCAAAGTTAATTATTTACCGATGTTTGTTATGAACGTTCTAATTACGTAAAATTTCACTGAATATAACGTTACAAATAACATTTGAAAAACCGTTTTGTTTAGACTAGTTTTAAACGTAAGAGATTATTAATGAATCATGCTATAAAATATAACGTTATTTTTACATATTCAGTAAATTATTAAATAACGCTTATTCCATGCATTTTTACTAGTGATGCCACGAATAGTGTTTTTCGTAAATACCGAATACCGAATATTCGGCTAAGCAGAATGACTATTCGGCCGAATATTCGGCCGAATATTCGGCCGAATATTTACAGAATGGTTTGTATATGAAATATATCAGTTTGCACTATTTCTCGGTAGATGGCTGAAGGAGTATTGAAACTAAATCTCAGAAACATTAATCTGTGGATGTTTTGGTCATTTAGTTTGGTTATGTTATGTTGTTTTATATTCTAAGTCAGACGGTTATAAACGTTACATTGTATGAGTGAATTTAAATTATTTAAAACAAGATAAATGTTTTATGTTGGAATGAACGGTTTTTATTTTATTTATATAATTTTTAAAAAAATGCAAATTAACATGGAATTAAAAAAAAATAATATCCTACCGAATATTTGGTTGTATTCGGCCCAAACCGAATAGCATAAAAATTGGCCGAATAGGCCGAATACCGAATAGCAACCGAATATTCGTGGCATCACTAATTTTTACTGACTGCAAAATAATACCAAAAATAAATTTGTGTGAAAATCAAATGCAATTTTTACGTTAACATATTAATTATTTAATGATTTAAATTTTTACGTGTTTTTGACGTAAGAAATGAATGACAAATATACCATATCCCTAAGCTAAATGTTATTTTAAAGTTTAAAGTTAAATGTATTAAATTTTGAATGATAGACGTGTGTGACCATTAATGAAACGAGTGTGATAAAATCACTCGGCTCCGTCTCCTGGTTAACTTCACATGCGTTTCTTTATATAATGTTCATATCAAACTAGTATCATTAATAACTATTATATATTGAAGTTACATTATATACAACGTTAAAATAACTGATGCTTTCCACTTATTAAAATACACTGACGTTCTAAATCTACAGGTAAAATAAATGGTAGGTGTTGACGTTTTTTTAACGTTTTTCTACTCATCTATCTTAATGCATAAAATTTGCCTACTTACCACGTAGTTGTTGCAGAAGTTATTTGTAGATAGCGACACATACAGACCACTGGCAATAATTTGTCATGCTTTAGCTTATGGTCTTATGAATTTATAGAAATTAAAAAACATAAATTGCAATGTTCAAATTCTTTCAGGGAACAACGGTTTATTTGGACGGATTTTATAAGGATCAGATTAAAGATCATTATTTTGTGGCTCGGCCGAGATAGCATAAAAGTTTTGTGCTATTTGTTCAATAGGTTAGGCACCCACCCAGGTTTTATGATAAAACCAGTGTGCTTAACCCACTAATTGACCATTCATCTACATGACGACTCGTCCTGTAACCCATCATATATTTGAAAATGGGGACCTCCTAGAGCCAGTTTAATTTCGTTTAATTAACTTACATAATTAGTGAATATTTAACGTTATTTAAACCTTTAATAACGTTGATACCGTCGTTAAATTGTAATTATATCACAATGATAAAAAGACGTTAAAAAAACGTGATTATTTAACTTGTATGCCTTTTATAAACCATCAATAATAAGGTTAATATCGACGTCAAATTATAGTGTTGCTACGATAAAAAATAACGTTAAAAGTTACGTTAAAAACAACGTTGTTTAGCAGGACATTTGTACGTAAAATTGACGGTACACTATAATGGTTATTCAACTAGAAGATATATCGTTTTACTAACGCTAATATCAACGTTAAATTATAGTGGTATTACGACGAAAAAAAACCGTTAAAAGTTACGTTATGAACAACGTTGTTTACCGGGACATTTGTACGTAATATCGACGGTGCACTAAAATGGTTATTCAACGCATGGTTATCGTGATAAAAAACGTTTTTTTAACGATTGTGTTCTCATTGGGTAGAGCTCGCTTATTGAAATCTGCACTGCTTTACTGATAATGTCAACAAACTGGTGTAATCGCCCAATAAGAAACCGCCTGGCGCAGTAATAAACACTGAAGTACGATTTATAAACTTTTCCGCTGCAATTGCGGTTGCAGTTGGAGTTGCCGCAGCAGTATCAGTTGCAATTCACGAAAATTTGTCATTTATAAACTCTTGCCGTTGCTGTCGTAGAATGTTTTTCATACATGCGCTTCACGCGTAAATCTCGTGACGATTTGTTTACGTTCTCCATGAACTACAATTTCATTGGCTATCCGCTGATAATTCCACAGCGGTTGCCGTTCAAGATAAAATTTGGTTATCTACCTGCGGAATATGAACTGCAACTGCAGCGGTAGCAGACTTTATAAATGGAAACATTGCTTTCGTATTCTTCATAAACACTACACTGCCCTGCTATGACAAGAAGTCGTATCTGAGAAAATGTACTTTTAGAGAAATCAACTATTTTCTGAATTATGTTATTCCATCTACATTTCATAATTCATCATTTTCATTTTTGGCAAATAAATATGTGTCCCTTTTATCAGTGTAACCATATAACAAAACATTGTATATATATGTTAAGTTACGACAAATAAATCTGGTAGTGATCGGATATGACTTTTGAGCTTAGTAAATAGGTCTATTTTGTGGATACGACACATATTCGTTATGTATATTCACTACTTTTGCTTTAGATACGACTTCTATATTTTGTATAGTGGTGTATATCTCAAAAATTAATTTTTTGCAATTACGACATCTTGTCTTAGCAGGATAGTACAGGTGCGGCAACTTCGACTGTAACTGCTGCGGCTAGTTTATAAATTGAGCTTGATCGACCTACATCGAGCGCTGACTGCGAGCGATCGATGACAAATGTAATGTGCAACGTTGCCGGCTTGTGTCAGTTTTCCACATATCTTAAAAATTTACTGATTTTTTATTTCGGTTATTTGGCATAGTGGACAAAAATGTTAAATAGAAAAGTTACTCCATTTTATAAGTACAGCTATTCTTTAACAGGACTACCACCAATTAGCGAACACCCTGTATACGCACACACACACTTACAGACGCAAAGACACTTTTTTATTCGATATTTCAGTTCAGCCTGCTGTGAAATGGATATCTGTACAAGAAATTCTTTTCTACGATGATTATTAAAATTTATTTTCAATTTATAATAAAGTTAGAATACAGTCAAAAGATATACAATTCATTACTGAACCATAACAGAAACGAAAAAAAATAATAGAAACATTATTGTAGAAAAGTTAGTCAGCTTTAATTTTGCATATAGCCACTTTTTGATTAGGGCTAACCATTTTCGAGATATAAGTGAAAAACCAAAAACCGGGACCTTCTTCGTGCCCCCCCTGCATCCCCCCCACTTCCTACGTTCGGGGACTTTTGGTATGTTTACCTCCTAAATAGTCCAAACACAGCTGTGATCTTGGCATTTCCCTCTAGACCCCCTTATTGAACATTCATTGACTGGGCTAAAGAGGCAGTTTAGATCAATTGAATTGAAAGCTTTAGCCATATTAAATAGTGTTCAAGAATTAAGTCTATGATTTTATCAATAGCTTTAATGAAGTCATCAGTCATTGAACAAAGAACGGTTGCTGTGCTAAATCTTTCTCTATATCCTGACTATGTAATTGGTAAAATTTTCAAGGCTTCAACATAATCAGATACTTGAAAATGAAGAAAAGCTTCAGCAATTTTAAGATGCCCAGGCAATAAGTTATTAAATTGTAAATCAGAAAAGTTTTCAATTACAGAATTGGGTTTTTTAGGCATTGCCTTATCCTCATATCAGTTACATTACCGATTTCAAATAAATAACACAGGTCAACAAAAGGGGGGGCATGCTTTTCATCAGAACCATCTTATCCTGTTTCCTTGACCCGCTAAAACCGATTCTGATATTTAAAAAAAAAATTCTATCGCATTAGCTTTTGTTTACCATCCCTTTTATCCCCTAAAAAGGGCGACAAAAAAAAGTCCTGTCCTAAGGTTCCGATCTTACTTTCTGAAGTATTTTGATGCGCTGAAGCCAATTTTGGACAAAAGAACATTTCTATCGTGTCAGTTTCCCTCTGCTACCTCCTTTTATCACCTAGGCAGAGGGAAACTAACATGATAGAAATTTTTTTTGACCAAAATTGGCTTCAGCACAACAAAATACTTCAGAAAAGTTAGATCAGAACCTTAGGACAAGACCTTTTTTTGCCCTTTTTAGGGGGTAAAAAGGGTAGCAGTGAGGGGTAAACCGCTAAGGTATTTTGGTGTACAGCTTCTGGATATTACTGGGTATTTTTAGTTGTTACGAGGTATTATTAAGAGATTGCTCGGTATTACTAGGTATTTTTCTGGTAATACCAGGTATTTTTCAGTACTATGCAGGTATTATTAGATATTATTCTTCTAAATCTAGCTGAATAAGATTATTAATCGAGTACTACTAAGGTACTAAAGTAATACTAAAAAATACTCAGGTATTACTATAAAATTTAATACCCTTGTATTATTGGGTATTATTAGGTATTGTTACATTTTGTAACCTGGGTATTCTACCCAGATATTATTAGGTATTGTCACAAAATACCCAGGTATTATTGAGTATTACTATGCAAAGAGGTATTAGAGTGTACAGATATTTTTTTTCTGTGGTTTACCCTCGGGTGGTAGAGAAAAACCGACTCATTTGGCTTCAGCGCGTCAAAATACTTTTGAAAAGTTGGATCAGAATGATAAGATGGTTCTAAGCAAAAGCGCAGATCTGTTTTTTGTTGTTGACCTGTATAATCAATAATATGAGTGGCAAAAGTATTTATATTATTTGTCAAAAAACACCTTCTAACAGTTCCTTTGACGTAAATATCACAGGTACTTTCCAGTAATAAGCCGGATAATTATAATATTCTGTAGATTCCTTGGACATTAGTTTTAGAATGGAATATACACGGTGGTTCAAAATTGTCTACCAATATTTCTGTGGCTGACAAATTACGATAAATGCCCTTTGATATAATAAAGTTGACTGTTTCGAGAAATGTCAAACTAATTTGAAAGCATTCTTTGTGAAAAAGGTATAATGGCATAAATGCATAAATATGTGAACATAAACAAGAAGAATACCTTTATTATTTCTGATGATCTGAAAATTATTTTTTTATAATTTTTTTTAGAAATATATGAAAAAAAAAACGTTAGGGGTAAAACATTGACAGCCACCCCCTAAAACTACCTTAAGAGAGATACTATGATACTATGTAAACTGGTGTCCAGATGGGCTATATCTAAATTTAAAATATGAATTTTATATTTTAAGGCAGTCAGAACATATTGTAGAAAAACTTTATTATCCCATTTTAAAGAGGTATAACTCCCTTAACCATGTTCGGAAATAATTTTATTTAATAATTTTATTTTTGGATGTACTATCAGTCACTGAAACGTTAGAAAACAATTTTGGACCACCGAGCATATGTGGTAGAAAGAAAAAATAAAAACAAACAGATGTAGAAACATTATGCTCAACCACATTACTCTTCACTCTGTATAGTTGGTAAGAACAGGCTCATCTGATCATTACAGAAACTGCAATATAATTGCAGAAACTTTAAACAGCTAATGACTAGTTGAGATATCTTAAATAATTACCCACATTCCGCTGAATTAATTAAACTATAATGTTTGTAACATTATTAATATTCACGAATGAAAATCATAAATTATTCATCCACCTATTGTTGTTAAATGATTATTATAATGCTGATTATTAAATGAATCATTATAAAAAGTAAGATAATTTTTTTAATAACACCTAGACAGCTTTCAAGTTAAAGAACTTAGTCACAAGATAATAATAATGAGTCTCTAAGAGTGGTGTACTTTCGATCCTCCTAAAAAAGGCAAGAATAAATCACAGTCCTACAAGTAGCCCTGTGACTACATATTCATTGCTTTGATGAAATGCTTTGATAAAGTGGACGTTTATAAGCATATCTACTTCCGTGGTTTTGGCGGATTGCCAAACTAGTTTTATAAAATAAAACATGTGGGTAGACGATGACAATGGTGCTTTGGCAAAATTTCAGAAACATTATGACACATACTTATTGCACTTTGGTAAATTTCTAGTTTATATTTTTGAAATTTCAGTAGAATTTCAAATTCAAATGATTACAATTTAGATACATAGAACAGAAGTGAAAAAGAATGTCATATATGTAATGATAATTTCTTTATGGGTAATTCTTATAGTAAAAAGTATCTTCTTCAGTTTCTGTACTGTTCTGACACTTGCTGTTACTCCCCAAGAGGTGGAAACCACCCTTAAATGGAAAAATTTAATATCTGAAGTATTGCTGGTTTATTTTTTACGTAGTATATTTATATTTTTGGAGTCGCTGATTACGAAATTTTAAAATAGCTGCTCCTGCTGGGATTTTATCTAAAACAAAAGCTTTAAACTGACAAAAAATCTGAGCAGCTGGGTAATAGGTAATATTATCCAAAAGTATTAATTTTGATTAATATATTCTTACTTTATTAACCAATCAAAACGTACAATTTCAAAAAAATCGACCAATAGGATTTGTTTAAACTGAGAAAAACGGCTATCGATAAGTGGAAAAAAATTGAGAAAAATGTATGTTACTTTTTTCATAGTAGCCATGTGTCAAACTGAAAGTCATTGAAATTCTTAAAATCTGACATTTTACGTTTTCATCTTGATTTCTGTACACAAAATGAATGAGAAAAAGCGATTTGGCGATGTTTCACAAGAAAATACCTATTGACGAATGAATGAAAGTGTCCCAGTTAAAACGGGAAACACTAAAAATTCTATAAGGAAACGATTAAAAGCTTTTTGCAAAGAGCGGCATTATTCCCTCGAAAAAGATATGGCTACTATGATGAACTTGCAAATATTTTGACTGACTGGGGTTATAACATGATAAAGAACATTAGAAAATGTTTTTATTTTACTTCCACATCCAGTGGAAGTATAGTAACGACAAAAAATTTTTAAAAATTTTTATTGTTCAAATAGGCTTAGAATGTCACGAAACGTCGAGATTTTATGTTTGAGCGAAAAAAAATTTTCTGTCTGTCGGTCTGTCTGTAACTTTTTTTGTGCGCACGTTTACTCTGGAACCGTTTGTGATATTGACTTGAAATTTGGTACACATATGTACTTTAACAAGATCTAGAACTAAATTATATTTTCATCTTGTTTTGTCGAAGGGTTGGGAGGTAAATTGGGGTAAACTTGGGGACAATAGGTAAATCAAGCAGGTAAGAGTCCATAAAATTAGGTATTTAGTATATACAAGAGAAGCTAAGGTCTCAAAAAAAATTGGCATTAGCCACCCCCCATTACCACCCCCACCCTATTATTAAAGGGGGTGAAAAAAAATGTGATTTAGTATGTGTACAAGAACCAGACACCTCAAAACGTTTTTTTTACTTCACCCACCCCCACTACCACCCCCTATCACCACCCCCACCCCGCTACCGATGTGGGATATCGTTTTATGGGTTTTTGGGGTAGAGGATTTCAAATATCATATTATTAATAGTTCCATAAACAATTATTTCCACATACAAAATTTTTTCGTTGTGAGTGACTTGGATAAAAAATGTGGATGTGGAAGTAGTGATTCCTTGGGCAGCAGTTTTTTATTATAAATCGTTATTTTTAAAACATCAAATAAACAGTTTTGTTGTTTTAATAATTATTTTAGATAATATTTTTTAATCATATATTAATCTTCTGTAATACACACGAGGTTGATTTTCTACTTGGGTAAATTTTTTTTGAGTGACTCAAACCTGTTTTCCATGAAAATTATGCTCGAATTAAGGGACATAGGAAAAATCGCTCCACTTCGTGTCGCGATTTTTCCATGCCCTTAATTCTCGAATAATTTTCGTGGGAAAACAGGTTTTTGTCCAAAAAAAATTTACCCGGTAAAAAATCGACCTCTTGTGTATTAATACCCGAAGAAATCAAAAGAAATAATAATAAATTCATTCTCACTTTATACGCTTTATTTTTTTGTCTCCACCATTTTTTCGCTAAAACTAATATTTATTGAGATATTTGCAATGAAAATAAAAATTTTACATTTGTTTAAAAAATACCTATATAGTTTAAAGTGCAATTTTTTCTGAAGCTAGTGCTTTAAACAGGTAAAAAAATTTAAGTGTCTAAGTAATGCTATACAGTGTGACTCCGGAAGGGGTAACGCACTCTTGTAACTTTCTTATTTTTGATTTGCCGAGAAAAAATCATTCTTTATACAAAATTTGTTTGTCTTAGCAGAGATGGGCAAAGTACTCATTTAAACTACTTCAAGTATCAAGTACTTGAAATAGTTTAATGTGGGAAGTATATATTTAAACTACTTCAATTATAAGTACTTGAAGTAGTTTAAATGAGTACTTTGCCCATCTCTGCGTCTTAGGAAGTCATAAACAGTTGTCAAACTTACGATAAACTATACAGAGTATTCTAAAAATTAGAAAATATGAAATCAACTTTAAGAAAACTACCTATTTTTTACATTTTTATTGAAAATTTTATTTAACAGAATTTTTTTCAATTATGAAGAAAAGCTTAAATACGGAGTTTAGTTGCAAAATAAGGAAATAACGATTTTCAAAAAAAATAACATTTTATTCAACAAAGTTGAAAACTATTCCACATGTAGACCTCCTACTAGTATACATTTTTCTAATCTTTTTCTAAATTCTTCATAGACAGATGAGATCACGTCTTCATTTATGGTTGCAACAGCATTCATAATTTTTTGCTTCAATAAATCTACATCATCTTCGAAATCATTTGCGTATACTTTTTGCTTTAAATAATCCCATAAGAAGTAATCCAACGGGGTTAGATCTGTCAAAGGGGCTGGCCGCATGCTGTTGGTTCATGGCGGCCAATCCACCTGTCGTAGAAGTACTTGTCTAACCACTGTCTAACTAGAATTGTAGAATATGCTGGGCATCCATCTTGTTGAAAAATTTGTTTTCTTCTAAATTCTAAATTTTTATTGTCCAGTTCGCCCAAAACAGTTATTCAAAATTTCTAAATAAGTATTTTGATTTAAATTTTCATTCTAAAATAAGGACTAATTATTCTGTGAAGCATTATGCCCCACCAAATAGTTACTTTTTTAAACTTTTGAGTACTAGTGGTAATCCAAAAATTAGGATTTTCCTGAGCCTGAGAAAAGACTACGCTATTAGTCGTAAAAGTAGATTCGTCCGTGAATAAAATGTTTTTATGAAATGATCTATCTGCCAAAATTTTCTCACCCATGGTTAAACAAAAGTCCAAACGACGAGTGTCATCTCCAACTTGAAGTTTGTGAATAAATTTAGGTTTAAATGCATAAAATTTGTTGCTGACTAAAATCCTCCTCCATCTTAATTGTTTTTGGTTTCTTTGATATTTTTTACATCCCCAGTGGAATCAAATTTATAAATTAATTTACGTACTGCTTTGCGAGTCACTTTAACATCTGGATGCTTCTCATTAAAAACTTCTATTGCATATTTATAAGAAATATTTCTGATTCCATAGCATTTGACCAAGTAAATTCGTTGTTTCATGTTTAGCATAATTCAACAATCAGTAATTAATATTTTTATAGAAAATACAAAATATGAATAAATAGCTATTACACTGACATTGATATTAATCCATGGCATTACTTGATGTAATCTTAGCTGTCTATGAAGAATTTAGAAAAAGGTTAGAAAAATATGTACCAGTAGGAGGTCGACATGTGGAATAGTTTTCAACTTAGTTGAATAAAATGTTATTTATTTTTTGGAAATTGTTATTTCCTTATTTTTCAACTAAACTCCATATTTGAGCTTTTCTTTATAATTGAAAAAACTAAGTTAAATAAAATTTTCAACAAAAATGTAAAAAAAGGGTGGTATTCTTAAAGTCGATTTCACATTTTCTAATTTTTAGAATACCTTGTATAATTTATTGTAAGTTTGACAACTGCTTATGACTTTCTAAGATAATCAAAACTTTTTGTAAAGAATGGCTTTTTCTCGCAAATCAAAAATAAGAAAGTTTACAAGAGTACGGTGCCCCATCTGGGGACACACTGTATATTAATGAAAAACAGTATTTGAGAATTTTTTCATTGCTGGCTAATTACAATAATAAAATACATATTTATTTAACAAATGCGAAGATGTAGATTGTTTTGGTCATAAATTTTTTTATGCTAAAGAAACAAAAAAAAACATTTGAAAGTTTAATTAATAAAATTTAATTTTGGTTCTTAGTATTTTTAATGTCATAGTTTATGAGATATTCAACATTTAAACTAAATATTTCACCTTATAAACTAATGTTTAAACTTTCATATTTCCAAACCTTGAAAGAACCTTTTCTTTCTTAAAATTTGGTTCAATTGAAGTTTCAATGATTGGTAGTATCCACTCTATAAAATAGCAAGACACCACACAATATGGAAATGTTTATTTGATGTAGATGTATCAAAGAGTAAATAGTAGTTGTGAATTATCGAAAAAAAAAAAAATAGAATTGATAAAGAAACAGGTACACAATTTACCTAGAATCCCAAAAATGATTTTTCACTCATACATTTAGCCTAAATAAAATCATCTTTCGCGGACATAAAGTAAATTACTTACCCATATGGGATCTGGATGTTCTGCTAATTCAGTTATCTGTCTGTTTATAACATCTTTATCCTTGTCAAAAGATCTTTCCAAAAAGACAAATTCTGAGAATTTCCAAGCCCAACCCAAGACCGGCATGTACTGGATGGCCTTCTTTGCATATGCTTTACAATTCTAAAAAATATAATCCAATAAATAAGTTTTTTTACGAAAATTAACAAAACCATAGAAATGAAATCGTTGAACAAAATTTATAACAGATGATATATTAACAAGATTATGAGAGCAAAAATTATTTATTTATTTATTTTTATTTATATATTTATTAATTATATGGCTCAGCCATTTTACATTTTACAATTCAATAATGAGAGCATAATTACATAAAAATAGTTTTGGAATAATAAATAAAACAAGTGAAATAAATTTTTTTTACAAATAAAATAAAATTCAGCTACACCATGTTTTAGACCTAATTTAAATTACTTATACAAGATTTAACTTGGTTTTTAAATGAATATAGTGATGAGCCAAAGAGTTCTATTTCTTTATGGAATGAGTTTGCTATTCGGAGTAATCTGCTTATGGGCTCATTTTGACCATAATTTGTTAGATGAAAAGGTATTTTTAAGAGTTCTGAATTTCTTGTTCTATGATCGTTTAAATTAAAGCTAATCAAATGAAGTATCTTTGGACAGTTCATATTACAATTAATTAGTTTATGCAAAAAGCATAAATCGAGTTGCACTCTTCTCCGCTCAAGTGATAGAAGGGTGAGTTCGCGTAAGATATCACTGTAAGAATATTCGCCTATCGGATGATCCATCATGAATGCACATTGTCTAAGTAATTTTGATTGGACATTCTCAATGGATTCTTTATCGACGTTATATGCTGGATTCCATATCACACTGCCATATTCTAGTAGACTTCTTACCAGAGAAGAGTAGAGCAATTTATATATTTTAATAGAAAAAAAGGTAGAGTCCCTATTGATGCAATCTAACACTTTCAGTGCTTGTGATGTGATTTTTGATATGAGGTTTGAATGTCATCTTGAAATCGAATATTACACCCAGATCTTATATACAATTTACTCTATTTAAGGTAACATTATTGCGATAGAATATTACAGGATTATTGCCTCTCATGAAAGAAATTTGATTACATTTAGCAGGGTTAAGTTTTAATAGATTGATGTCACACCATCGAACTAAATTATCGAGATCACTTTGCAAAAGAGAGGCATCATAAGAGTTGTCAACGATTCTGAATAGCTTCAAATCGTCAGCAAACATTAAATAATTACTGTTAATGAGTACCTCGCTAATATCATTAACAAACAAGTTGTAGATTGTTTAGGGCTTGGCCCTGGATTGGCCTTTCTTCACCTCGACTTAGTTGTTGCCCAGGATTTCAAGACTTTTTGCAACGCTTGCGATTTTCCTGGGAGCTAATTTCCTATGTCTTCAGACGTTAATTCCGCCTGTTCTAGGTACTTTAGCCTAATGCGGTGTATCCCCTTGCATTCACAAAGTATATGTTCCGCAGTTTCAGTTGCAGCTTAACAGTATCTGCATTTGTCATCTTCTGCCATGCCCATGTTCTTGAGATGATATCCCAAGGGGCAATGGCCAGTTAGATCAGCCTTAGGTCGGACTTTTCAAGTTCGAGAAGCCTAGTGGCATTCTTTGTTGAATAGGTTATAAACCTTTTCGCTTGTCTTTGGCCTGGAGTGTTCCTCCAGTAGGACTTCTTTTGCTCCTTTTCCCATTTTAGGACCTCCTCCATTATGTGTCCCTTGGATAAGCCACAGAACAGTTCGGGTCCAAAAAACGGAGCTTCAGCCCCTCTTCTTGCGAGGCTATCAGCCAATTCGTTGCCTTCTATTCCCTCATGCCCTGGCACCCACATCAAGGTAACCTTGTTGTTTTTTGCCAGTTGCTGCAAGGATTGTCTGCATTCCCAGGCGATTTTTGACTTGAAGGTATAGGACCTGAGAGCCTTTAATGCTGCCTGGCTATCCAAAAGTATATAGATCTTTGCCCTTCGAGTGCCTCTATTTAGGCATTCCTGGGCACATTAATCTATAGCATAGATTTCTGCCTGGAAGATGGTTGAGGTGTTACCAAGGGCTTTAGAGAGCCTGTATTTAGGCCCTGCTATGCCCACACCAACCCCATTCATCCATCTGTGTACCAGATGTGTGACTCTTTCTCCAACCACAGTGCTTCAACCCTGCCCGCCTGACGGCTTTCAATCAGCACATCAAACGGGCAGTCAAAGTCATGCTTGATTGGCATTGAGTCAGTGGGTTTGGTCATGGATACGAATTGGATTAACTCCAGAATCCTTAAGTGACCAACCAGGTCGCCTGGTCTGAATTTAAGCAGTGCTTATGCAGCTTTAAGGCACTGAGTGCTACCTCCTTCCTTACATGCAGATGCAGAGGAAGTAAGTCCAGCATTGCTTCCATAGCTGCTGTGGGCCACCGAGCGCATTGCTCCTGTAGTCCCTAGACAGGCAAGGCGTTGCAGTTTCTGCAACTTTCCTTGAGCTATTTTTTCTTCTGTTTTTGCCCACTATACACATGATGGGTCTCACAACCGAAAGGTAGGACCAATGTATCATTTTCGGCTTCAGACCTCAAGTCTTACCAAACAGCCTACGGCACGTCCAAATAGCCATTGTTGCTTTGGTAAGTGTCCTTTCTAATTGTGAGTTCCAGGTAAGTTTTTGGTCCAGGATTACTCCTAGATACTTGACTTCACTGGAATAATTCAGTACTGTTCCATTTAACATAGGAGCTCTCAAATTGAGTTTTCTCCTTTTGGTGAATGGAATAACGGTTTTGCTCGGACTGACACTAAGACCCTCTGAAGAGCACCATTTAGATATTATGTTTAAGGCAATTTGCATGTGGTTTGAGATCATAACCTCATGCCTGCCTCTCACAGTAACGACCAGATCATCAGCGTAGCCCTGAACGTTGAAGCCATAATTACTCAGCTTATGGAGGAGATCGTCGACCACCATTGACTACAGCAAGGGCGATAAGACTCCACCTTGTGGACAGCCCCTCACTGCAGTCACGGTTGCCAACTCGTTCCCCATATCTGTGGTAATTATTCTGCTTCTTAGCATGGATTTTATCCATTTGATTGTTGGGGACTGTATTCCCCTTTTTTCCGCGGCTCTTTGTATGGATTCATAGGAGTTGTTGTCAAAAGCACCCTCTATATCTATGAAAGCACACAGAGCCAGTTCCTTTGCAACAAACAAGTTAAATAATAATGGACCGATATACGATCCTTGAGGAATGCCAGAAGTAACTATAAAAGAAGATGATATGGCTCCTGAGCATCTGAGTTTGGTTATATATATAACTATGAATCCATTCAAGCATGCAACCCTTGACACCCAAAGCTCTTAGTTTGGCTATAAGTAACACATGATCAACACGATCAAATACCTTCGTGAAATCGGTGTAAACTGAATCTACTTGTGATTGATGTTCAAAAGCATTAAGAATAAAATGTTCATAAAGAAGTAGATTAGTTGAGGTGCTCTTTTTATGCATAAAACCGTGCTGCTCATTGTTAATAATATGTGCAGTATCCCATGATATTTTTGTCATAATTAAGCAATCGAATAATATAATAATAATAAACTTTATTTCCATAGACTTAACAAGCATCGGAATATCGTCAGTCTGTTTAAAATGCACATATATCAATGTAAATACAATAAACAAAAATATATATAAATCAATTACAAAAATTACGTAAAAATCAAACAATGTAGAATACAAAACATGAGGTATCAAGGTATAAACTTTCCAAACAGGGAAAAGAAAACTAGATTAAAAAATATTTTTCGTTCAATCAATTAGATCAGTGCCTAAGTACTCATCAACTGAATAAAACGAATATTTGAGTAACAGTGATTTTACCTCTCTTTTGAAAAGTTGAATAACATTTATTTTTTTAATTTGTTGAATAATTTGATAAACATTAAGTTAGGAACTTTTGCAACGATGGATAAGGTGTCAGCTGGTATGTTCAAATAATAATTATGTCGTAGATTATGACTAGTGTCATTTCTGCTATTGGAATGATTAAAATTTTCTTTTATATGGGTTACACAGCTTAAAATGTATAGAGATGGAGCAGTTAAAATTCTTAATTCTCTGAACAGGAGTCTGCACGAGTGACAAGGAGGATATTGTACGTACAATTTTTTTTTGAAGCGTAAACACTTCGTGAAATCGAGAACAGTTGCCCCAGCAGATGATACAATAACTTAAATAAGATTGGACGTGAGCAAAATAGTACATTTTTAAAATATGTACGTTAACAAAAGAGCGCAGTTGCCAAATGACGAAGCAGTGCGTAGATAACTTATTATTCACAAAGTCTACATGAGTTCACCAACTTAAAAGAGAATCCATATAAACTCCAAGGAATTTAACTCTATTATTTTGTTCCACTGTGCGGTTATCAGTTTTAACTAGTATGCTGTAATCTTGTTTCTTGCTAGTAAAAAGTAATAAATCTGTTTTTACATTATTAAGTGCAAGACCTGTACTCTCACAGAAAGTTTGCATTGATTTAATGGCGTTATTGGCTTTAAAACCGAACTCATTTATGTCATTCGAATTCACCGCAATGGTGGAATCATCGGCAAAAAGCGATATAATGATGTCTTCTACGTGAAGCGTGATATTGTCAATAAATAGAATAAATAGTAAGGGCCCCAGAATACTCCCTTGCGGAACACCTGTGGAAACCATGAGTTAGACAATTTTTCCGTCATCTTTTAAAACGACGGATTTAGTGATGTGTCGTATTTGTATGAATCGTATAATAATACGACTCTTTCCGATGATATGTATGGTACGAATCTTTACAATCGATACGGTTTCGTATTCGTATCTAGTGTATATACTGACCTAACGCGAACAATGCGGTTTGATTTCGTATCGGTAGATACGTTTTATGTGTTAACCCTTTCCAACTTCTGTTCTCCTGTCGAGATTCACAATACATAACAACTAAAAAAAAAAAACCGCTTATGTTTATCCCAGACTGTCACACATCTATTTATATTTCTCAATAGTTTTAAGGATTTAAGACCAAAATGTTGCATAGGCAAATATACGATATACCAATTCAATTAGGTGTTTTCACTGTATGTAAATTTGCTTTTTTGATATTATTAAAATGAAGTACTCCATACATTAAAGCACTTACCAATATTTAAACACCATTTCTTTCATCTATCAATTTAAAATTTCAACAAATAAATATCAAAACTGAATAACTGGAACGGGTATTATACAAAACGGGCTGTGACGTCATCGGTTGCATTAACATAACCTCAACTTTTAAATTTTTTAAGTTTATTGTCATTTTTAATGATTATATCCGCACTTCTCATTTGAAACCAGTATGGCTCCAAGCAAACATTTAAAAATTGACGCATATGATGTCTCAATATTGTTGATTACTAAAAATGGGCTGCTAATTATAGGTTGGATTATTTCCAACCTACCAAAATCGCCTTATTTTATTGGGAGATATTTAAAACTTTATTTATTAACATTACATTGAACAAGATTTTAGTTGAAAATGTGAAAACCAAGCGGAAATTTTCATAATAGTGATATATTACTCGGAAATTTTTAAAAGATGTATTTTTGAGGTTAGGTGTTTATGACCGATGACGTCAACAATATGGCTTAGTGTTTTGGGCGGCAAAATTTTAATTCAAATTTAAAAATACTTTTTCTTGGATATTACTCAACTGGTTGTGGAAATTCAAATGTTTTTAGTTATAATTAAGTATTACCTTCATAGTTAATGAGATTTTAAAATTTGTGAAAACACCGAATTGTACAATAGTACAATTATGTGCAGTTTGATTTTCACGCATACTAGCATCTTGATATACGTTTAGTACGAAATACGAATACGAAACTTCTGATACGAATCTTTCTGCATACGATACTAATACGATACGAATCTTTGAAAAGAGTCGTATTGCCCATCACTAGACGGATTGTGTTCTTTCCCTTAAACACGATTCTATCCAAGTTAAAGCTGGACCACGAATTCCATAATTTCCAAGTTTATCTAGTAGCAACTTGTGGTCAACCGTGTCAAACACACATGTTAAGTCAAAAAATAAACAAGCAGTTTTGTTTTCAAAATTGTTTAGAATATAACTGTAAAGTGATAATACAGCAACTTTTGTTGACAAGCCTTTCCGGCAACCAAACTGATATAACATAGTAAGATTTTTCAAAAGTTTTTAAAAAAGCAGACAGAAGATCAATACCTCTATAGTTTGAGATTATAGATTTATCACTTTTCTTGTGTATTGATATGATTAAAGATTTTTTTAAAATATCAGGAAAAGATAGGTTTACAGGATAGGTTAACAGCTCAACAATGAATTCCGCTACTTTATTTAGGAGTGAACACGGTATGTCATCATAACCAGATGAATTTTTCGTAGAAGCAGATTTTATAATATTAAGCATTTCATTTGAATTGAATGGGAACAAAAATATGGCATTGTGATTAAAAACTTGTTTATCATTAAATATAGAAGGCATATTTTCAGTTAGTGTTTTTATGGAGTTGATAAAAAAGTTATTAAATGCGTCACCTGCATTTTGCATGTTGCTAATATCATTACCGTCTGAGTCAATAAAGTTTTTAGGATATTCTTTTTTTGTCATTACTATTTTTGATAATTTGCCATGCTGTTTTTGATTTATTATTCGAATTAAAAAATTTAATCTCTTAGCAATTTTTTTTTTGCCTGTTCAATTGTAACAGCAGCAGGGTATCTCAGATTGGATGCAAATGGCTAGATAGTTCTTGACATCATCTCTTGGACCGGATTTGTGAATTGGTGTTAAAAAGCAATTTTTCCAGAACTCAGGGAAAATGCCGGTATGCAGTGACAAGTTATAGATTTTATGTAGTGGTATCCCTATATGTAAATACACATTTTTTTTAGAATGTATCGTGGAATGCCATCAGGCCTAAATGATAATTTATAGGGTGTTGGAGAAGTCTATCAATTATTTCAGTTAAGGTGATGAAATTATGACTTATTATCTGATTATTGATTCCAGAATAAAACCGTGACATTTACTTGATGATTTGTGGTATGCACAATTCTTATCTCCTTGGTGAGTAATATCGTAAACAGTTCATGATCATCCCAATAATGTTTTTTTTCATTATTTTAAGTATTTATTTTGTATTTCACATAGTTGAAATTTCAATTAAAATTTACATGAATGACAAGATCTTTTGTTTCATACATACCTATGCAAATAAATAAATTCTTCATGAAAAACAAATACTTTTGTTTCAAGAAATAATAAGTTTGCAATAAATAAATTTTCTAAGACTGTTAAAAAAACTACTTTTTTAAAATATTTTTAGTGCATAAAACATGATTATGTTAATAGTGAAAAAAAGTAAGAAGAGTGAAAAAATAATAATTTATGCTATAAGTTTGTCACGAATGGGTAGGGTAGTTTGATGCACGAGAAAAAAACATGATACAAAGAATAGAAGATATGATAGATAGTGCGCCAAATTCGGTCCCGTTGGCGCAAGACGTCACGCGGTGATAGCGGGATTTTAAATTACATAGGATTTTCCTCATGATACAAAGAATTCGTGTTATTCATTTGCCTTGAACTCATTGGAATTTTGAATAAATAGGGATTCTTAGTGTTCTTAGTAAGCATCGTTCTTTATAAATGAGCTTTATCTCTGCATAAATACGTTTTAAACACTTTTACATGATACCAATGCACAACGCATTTTATAACTAAAGGTTATTGCAAGAACACTAAAATAAGTAAAATAATCCAAAAAACAACTTCCACAGACGTCGGCAAACTCACTTTTACCAAGGAAGCGTTGATTTGGCTCCGCCCACATGCGCAATGTCATACCTTGTATTCTTTGTATTATGAGCCATAGGTATGCTGCGATCCCATGAATGGAAAAAAAAGCACTTTGTACACGAGTTTCATATATTATTTATATAAATAAATTTCAAAATTAATTTAAACGTCAAAACACAAATCTATAATTTGACATTTCTAAAATGAAGATCGTGAGATAACTTCAGTTGTTTTCGGTGCACTCATAAGGTTATACATAAGAGTGAAATAATGTTACTTTTTTCACTCTCTTTACCTTTTTTTTTTTCACTATTACCATATAATATATATATTATGCACTGAAAATAATGAAAAAAAGTACAGTTTTTATAACAAGCGTAGAAAAAGTAACATTGTTTCACACTTATGTATAGGCGGATTCATGAGTATATTGAAAACAATTGAAGTTCTCACAATCTTCGTTTTTTTTTTTAAATTTAAAAAAAAATTATCAGATCAACAAATTAATGTTATATATGGCTCGACCGATGGATCGGTATCGGCGCCGATGGTACAAAATTTCATCCATCGGCATCAGCCATCTGCAAAATATAAGGCCGATAGATTTTCTTACGGGTTGCATACTTAAAGTCTCTGTTGGGAATGAAATGTTTATTGTTTAGATTTAGAATGAAGGGGGTCTATAGACGATCCAACCACCCAACCAATGGACCTTCTCCGTACACTTTGGAGATTGCTGTGCGAACTCATAAAAGTGAGCTGGTCTGCGGAAGCCAACATTGTTGGTACGCTTTGAAGATGCTAGAATTCCAGCAGACCAGTTCACTTTTACAAGTTGTCATGGCAATTTTAAAAGTGTACCGAGAAGTCAGTTGATTGGTTACCTATTTATATTGAATATGAATACTTAATTTTTTGTTATTTTAGAAAGCTGTTTTATGTTTTTTTTATAATGTATACCTTCGTTTCTGTTTTTGTGCAATAAATATTAATTTTTATTTTTGAACATGTCTATTGTCTAAGTTCAAAATTGAAACATCGGCCAACGGCATCGGCCAATGCTCAAGTGAAAACATCAACATCTGCATCGGCCCATCGGCAAAATTCTGTCATCGGTCGAGACCTAATTTAAAATAGACAATACATAGATAGATAGATAGATAGATAGATAGATAGTTTATTCATGTCAAAATACATAAAAATGTTTACACACGTCAAATATACAAGTAGGTACTAAAACATCTAGATAAATATGGTAGAATAATAAAAATGTATACTACAAGGACAGGGTATAAGTTGACAAATAAAATTAATACAAAACAGGTAAGTACAGAAACAATGTATGTGCCTTAAAAACATGGATACATGGACATAGAGAGTCGCCCTAGTGTTTATAAAATTATGTTAAATCAGATGAAAGTCGCTAGATAAGAATTCATCTGTGGTGTAGAAAGCGCCGTTAAGTAGATAATTTTTTATTTTCTTTTTAAATTGAATTTCATTTAAGGCCCTTACCTGAAGAGGTAAAGCATTAAAAAACTGTATTCCTAGATAACCAGTGCCATCTCTGGTTCTACTTAGTCGTAGGAAATTATTGTTTAGATTATCTTTAATTCTCGTGTTATAACAATGAACCTGATTTCTGGTGCTAAATGAATCCTGATTTTTTTTTATATATAGAAGACACTGAAATACATAAGTACAGGGTACAGTCATGATTCTCAATTTTTTAAACTGTTCTTTACAGTCATCCCTAAATTTTAATCCGGATTATAATACATAACATAATTAATTTTTAATAGTGTTTATGATAATTAATAATCTTCCACAACGATATATATTTTGTTAGTCCTCACTCAGAATTACTATTGGAAATTAGTACGTCTTGAGGTAACCTCTTTTTAAGTCTATTAATTTGAGTTTATTGTTCTAGTTGTAGGTTCACGGCACTGTCACATTTATTAATGTTGTTGAAAAAGATATTCGCTTTAAAAAAAATGGCAAATTATGATTTTGTGTTTTGACGTTTAAGCTAATTTTGGAATTTATTTGTGTAAATATGGAAATCGGGGACTGTCGTAGAAAAAATATCGTATGATACTCATGCATAAAGTGACTTTTTTTCACTCATGGGATTGCCTCAATCCCCTATGGCTCGTGCGTCAAACTTCCCATTCGTGAAAAAAAGTATCTCGTTATGCACTTCTTGCATTAATTGCTACTATTTACAAGCTTTTTATTTCCTACCTCAAAAGTATATGTTTTATATGGAAATATTTATTTATTTTTGTATACAGTGTGTCCCAGGATAGATGTAACAAGAGGTGTAATGGAAATTTTGGAATTTTGGAATGGTATTTGGGGATTGAGTCCTGCTTGTTGTAAAACTGAAGTATACCAAAAATGACTTGATTTGGTGTTCTACAGGGTGTTTTATAAGCAAAGTTGTAAAAATCACCACTAATAAAGTACCTTTATTTTTCAAAATATGAAAAAATTTCACTAAGTTATTTAGAATGCAATTTTATACCTCTATACCAAATTTCAGGAATATAAAATTATTTTTTGAAACGTCTCATTTTTTGCGAGTTAAGAGTTGAATTCATATTTAAAGTTGTGTAGGAGCAAATGTTAATCATCTCAAAAAGTAGGCTATTGTTAAATAAAAAATTGAATATACGAGATGTAAGAAGGCATAATGTTAATCGAACTAATTGTAAAACAAGAAACAATTACTAACAGAAGATTAATGAGGTTTAAAAATTATAACAAGTAATAAATGTCAAAAACAACAGATTCACAAACAAATTAATTATTGACCAATACAAAACAATGTTTACAATTTTTTCATTATTCGACGTAGCTACCACCCACATCCACACACATTTCGATCCTTCGCCTGAAGTCCTTAAAACTGTTTCGAATATGATCTAACGGTATGGAGTTTACGGCATTTGTAATTCTCTGCTTCAATAATGCTACATCGTTAGGAAGTGGTTCAGCGTAAACCAACTGCTTGAGGCGACCCCATAAAAAGAAATCCAATATTGATAGGTCTGGGGATCTCGCCGGCCACTTGATCGGTCCATTCCTGGCAATGCAATTTTCTTCAAAATTTAAATTCAACCACCGATTAACCATTTCTGTGGAGTGGCCAGGGCAACCATCATGTTGAAAATGAACTAAAGGCATATCTCTTAAAATATTTAAATGTTCTTCAGAAAATCTTTCAAGAAGCTGTAAATAAGTGTGCTGGTTTAACCTTCCCTCAATGAAATAAGGTCCAATAACTCTAACGTGATAAGAAACGGCACACCACACATTCACTTTTTTATAAGATTGTCTTTTACAATGAATTCTAAAAGGACCCCGCAATAATCTTATGGAAATTGGGTTTCGGTCAAATCATCTGAATTTTGGATATGTTTTAGGTTTCGTCATCCCAAGCAAAAGTCTCAATGGGCACAAAGCTCGAAAATCAATACTTTGGCTGCTACGGAGCTTGAAAGCTCCAAAGCTCCACCACAGATTTATTTATTCGTAACCCAGTTACCTAAAAAGCATAAAGTCATAAAAAAATAAGATTTGCACTTTGTTATTGCACTTTGACAGCTAGCTGACAGCCTGTTGACAGCTGCCAATTGTCGAATTATTGTATTCACATCATGTATGAACTGAGTTACCTAAAGAGCATAAAGTCATAACAAAAAAATAAGATTTGCACTTTGTTATTGCACTTTGACAGCTGCCAATTGTCGAATTATTGTATTCACATCATACATGAACTGAGTTACCTAAACAACATAAACTCACAACATAAAAATAAGATTTGCATTTTGTTAAGGCACTTTGACAGCTAATTGACAGCTGTCAAGTGTCAATTTGGACAATTTGACATCAGATTTGAATTCAGCAACCTCAAAAACATAAACCTAGACATTAAAATCGAAAAAATAAGTTATTTAAAAATCTATAAAGACTGCACGAATAAATAAATCTGCGGTGGAGCTTTGGAGCTTTCAAGCTCCGTAGCAGCCAAAGTATTGATTTTCGAGTTTTGTGCCCATTGAGACTTTTGCTTGGGATGACGAAACCTAAAACATATCCAAAATTCGGACGATTTGACTGAAACCCAATTTCCATAAGATTATTGCGGGGTCCTTTGGATTTTCAGAAGCCCAAAACCGACAATTCTGAGATGAAACAACACCATTGGTTGTGAATGTGGATTCATCTGAGAAAATTATGAAATGATGAAAAAATCTCTCTTCCATGATTTTTTCTCCAATGGTCAAACAAAAATCCAACCTACGCCCGTCATCTCCCTCTTCAAGCGTATGTTTATAATTTGCTTTATATGCCCTAATTTTCTTTCCCTTGTAAATTCTTTGGAGTTCAGACTTGCTAATATTAATAAGAGCTGATCTCTCTCTTAGTGGCATCCTAGGAATTTCTATAACAGAGGCATGAGCTATAATAGCCCCAACATTGTCTTCATCATATGCTTTTATTTTTCTTTTCATGTTAAGAACACTACCAGTAGCCAGAAACTTTTTAATTATTCTCATAGCCTGAGTACGTGACAAAGCAGTGTTTGAAAATTTCAAATTAAATTGGCTTACCACTTCTCTTAGCGAGTTTTCACTGCCAATTCCGTAGCATTGCACAATATAATTTTTTTCACGCACTGTGAGTACCATTTTAATAATTTCTATGCAGTTTTAATTGAATGGTTCAAAATAAAATACTAAATTTATTGAAAAAATGGGAAGTTTCAAAAAAATAATTTTATATTCCTGAAATTTGGTATAGAGGTATAAAATTGCATTCTAAATAACTTTTCTTAGTGGAATTTTTTCATATTTTGAAAAATCAAGGTACTTTATTAGTGGTGATTGTTACAACTTTGGTTATAAAACACCCTGTAGAACACCAAATCAAGTCATTTTTGGTATACTTTAGTTTTACAACAAGCAAGACTCAATCCCCAAATACCATTCCAAAATTCCATTTTTGGTCCATTACACCTCTTGTTACATCTATCCTGGGACACAGTGTATATGACACAAAAGATTTTTTATTCAAAAAGTAATTTTTACTTGGGTGGACCTAATTGGATTTGAGGTTAATAACAACTTCATTAAAATAGGAGACTAAAAGGGCCATATTTTCAATATGAATTCAAGTCACTCACTTCAATATATTGTACAGGGTGTTTGGTACATCGATAGAAAGTTTTAAGGTGGTGATAGAAGTGATGATCATTTAGAACCATATGGCCATATATACAATCTATAACATTTTGAGATATCGGCCTTTTTAGATATAGCGACCAGCAAGGTCCCCAGACTTGATACCTCTCGACTTTTATGTCTGGGGACGAATGAAAGAACTTGTTTACGAGATTGTAACTGACCATGAACATCTCATCATTAAGGAGGAAATGAGATTAGGCATCACCACCACCACTGAAATGAGAAGAAGAGGTGGATGCAATAGAAATTATGGTTTGCATTTTGAGCATCAAAAGTATTAAATTGTTCTTAATTGTTTCTTTCAATAATTCTAAACATCATAATACACACAGATCCAAACATACTTATTTTCCTACCTAATAAAATTTTACAGTCTACAGGAATGTGTTTCATTTTTAATGTACTAGTATTTCATCATACACTGGAAAGGGGATAAAGAAAGAAGTTCTTAAATTTATTTCAGTGTATTTCATATGTGCCTATTTTTGAAAAAACATCCTTTAAATGTCAAATTTAGTTTTACAGAAATGCACTCAAGTATAATCCCATCTCGACCTATTTTTTGTATTGTCTTGAGGAAGTACCCGTTGAAGATTAGAAACAAAAATTAACACAGATATAGAACCTTTCAATAGTATAATGATATTGTTTACTAACAGAAATTTTAATAATAAACAAAAATACCAAAAAGGTCGATATCTCGAAACCTTTCTACCGGTGTACAAAATACCCTGTATATACAGACTAGATTGAGCAACCCGGCGTGAAAGAAATATTTTCCAACCCCTATATCTTACTCCCTGTTAAAATTTTTAAGGATCTTGGATTTTTTCTCGTTTGAGGGCATTATAAGTGCGTGTCAAATATATTTTTTATCTCTTATACTACATCCTCAGTTAAAGTTTTAAAAGCTTTAGATTTTTTTTGAGAAATTATCTATCAAATTTGAAGTCTTTAGCTCATCACGTCAGCTACGTTTTCATTACCCATAAGTATAACACACGGCATAAAATGTTATATGTTTTGTTTTATAAGTGAATAATACATCTTATTTTCATTTCTTAAAATAATACTACTCCTAACCTTCGTCTATGTTTTAAAGAGATTTATAGTGTTTATTGGAATACCAATTGGATATCAATCAGCATAACAAAATTATTATTATTATTATTTTAATTAGTTTGTTTTTATTTAATTTTTATTTCCAGGACAAAGGCCAATCAATGTTTAGTAAACAACTGTAAGAACAATAAAGGATAGTTTATGAAATGATATAAATTTAATGAAAATATTTTTGTTTAGCTCTGACCTATCTGACACCCCTGAATGTTTTATTTTAGTATAAGCTGTCCGTATTGAGATAAGTATTGCGATTTCCAAAACATTCAGTGTTAAAATTAGAGTGATATGACATAAATTAATTTTTCATTTGACACATTCATTTCTTTTTTTTTGTTTTTTCTAAATGCTACGATAGTAATAAAATGTAATAAAATGTATCCTAATAATTATTATCTATTACTGTAACATTTAAGATAGGCAATTACAAAGTATTAGATATAACATAATTTAATAATAGAAGGATGTAAATTAAATAAATGAACATCTAGTTAATTCTCTATTGTCAAGCAAAGGGCCCCTTTTTGATAATGTTTATCTGACACAGATTTAAATTGATTTGCAAATATGTCTTAGTTGAATTTTCTAAGAATTTGACATTAAATATAACATCATCATCATCAATTGACGTTATTCTCTTTTTTCTCTGTCACTATCAACGAGCTTAATCGTTTTTCATCGTTTTATAACTAACTTCTCTGCAGACTGCCGTTTTGATGTAGTTACCGTTTGAAATATCTGTGTTTTAATAATTGATATGATAATATTATAAGATTTTAAATAAAATCTTCAACTCAATTCAACTTTTACGTGTTTCTAATGATTTCTTATGAAGAAATATTACTGTTTAACATGGATTCTACTAAAATTTTAATTTAGTGCAACGACCCAATTTTTTAGAAAATCTCCTAAGGAAAATGATGAAAATAAATATAGTTAATGCACAACTGCTGATTGGTTTCTTGAGGGTTGCATATATTAAATATACTGTCATTCCTTTCTAGACCCTCAGGCATAATTAACTACCGCTAGTAGACTTTCAAGAGCACATTTAAATAAAAAGTTTGACTGCAATAAGCCTCAGCAAAGATATTTTCCAAAAAAATCATACAAGGGTTTTGGAGACCACACATAGAGGTAAAAAGTTTCTTACACTATGTTTTATATAAAAGTAGAGTGTAACTATGTATATCCTTATTGTCTATGAATTGTTTGGGTATTTCCCGACGAGCTAGGATCTTGAAATTTGATATGAAGGTAAAAAAAATTAAACTAACAAAATTATTTACAAAAATTCATATTTGTCCCACAACTGTTAAATAAAAAAATTGCACAAGGGTTAACTCAGTAAATTTTTCGGATTATCATTTCTACCATTTTTGAGAATATCCTCACAAAAATTCAACGAGTTCAGAGAATCTCCGAAACAACAAGACTATAGGTAAGTACTATATTAAAACAATTTCAGCAACAAAAATATATTTTCTATTAATATGACTAAATTTTATCTTGCAGATACCTATTTCCCACATTATTTAGCGAACTTATTTTTACATCATGCACTTCTCGCTATCAATAGATAATGAACGTGTTAAACGAAACAAATTACTTGAAACAATGTTAATAACATCAAATCTATAGATAACAATAGACCACCTGTTTTCATTATGATGATGCCATTGTTTTTTTATCACCTGCACTTACATTTGAAAACAAAATCAGCATCATCAAATTCTGAATATGACATACTAAGTAACTAATTAAAGAGGATTGGTAGCTCAGTGGTTAGCGCATCTAGCTTGCACTATGAGCGTGTACCTAGCGAACTGGTTTCAAGTCCCACACAGAGAAAAAATTTTGCATAGTAAATTATTCCCAAGAAGTGATTCGGATTCCACTGTAGGGCCCCGTCTCCTATATTCAGATGAATCTAAATCTCCTAGGCTTAAGAGTCATTGAGGTGACATGGAAGGTGGTTAAAATACATTTTAAAACACACTTTCTTTAACTAACTGATATCATTTGACTAATCAATAACCACTTTGAGTCCCATGATACATTCCCTTCAACGTCTCCGTTTAATGAATTGGGCTGTTTGTATTTATATTATGTTCTCTACTTTGACATCTACTTGATCTTGTAAGGTTTTCAGAGATCTGTTGCCAATCATGAGTTGTGAAGCGGAATAAGAAGACACTGAAGCATCATGTGTAAAGTGAGCTTGCAATGACTTAAATACAATGGAACATAACAAAGTCCATAATTTTGGCACCATCGAAGTTAATATGATCAATATGTTGCTAAGTCTCTTTTATATCATCTTCTTTACCTACTTAAGATAGGTACCAACCCAACTTTTTAATGATAACAACCATTTTCAATAAGTATTTATCGGACATCTACCTTAAGAGTTTCAGTTCTTTCGAGTACTCTCATCAATTATCATTTTGCCTTCTTCCTTTCAAATTACCTCTGTTTGCCTCCTTTATTTATAATTGATAAATCAAAGGTATTAATAAGATACAAAATTACAAAATTGGATATATGTACATTTTCTAAACAGTGACAAAATGAGAGAATGGCAATATCTCTTTCGAGAAATAAATTTGGGATTTCTCCTCAAATGTGTCATGCCCCCACTTTTACCCAGCTGGATTGAAAGCAATCAAATTTCAATCCTAGTTAGTATGTCATAACAAATTTCGCTAGTAGCGTCACAACTGTATGTCAGAAATTACTGGGATTAGAGGACTTCTGTTCAGTAAAGGTATTTTCTGTTGTAAGAACTTCAACATATTCAAAGGACATTGAATTCAATTGAAGATTTTAAGTAAGATTCGTCAATCTAAAATCGGTAAGTATCTAGTCTTCACAATGTGAACTCTCTATTTTAGATAAAAAGTTCTACTAATGATGAGGAAAGTTGGGAGCACCCGGTCGAATTGGATAACTGTCCGAGTAGTGTGCTGATGACTATATGAAAAGAGTAATTTTTATTTTTTTATTGTGGTTTGATGTTTCATTTTTATACTCTTCGCAAATACGAAAACAATGAGTATCTAGCATCTGATCGACTCATTTCTAAAACCGAAAATATGTGTGTTGTGTTGGTAAACGAATTCTGAACAACTTTAAAAATACATGTCTGGCTATCCATTCGTCATATTTCTTGTAAGTACGATAACTTAAGAAAGAAAAGTCCAAGTGTATTAAATTTTACAAAGTAAGTTAGTGTTAGCTAGAGAAGGAACCCTATTTGTTCTTCTACAAAATCGATTGGTAAATAAAAAAGTTATAATTAAAAATTAAAAAAAGTGTTTTCCTAATTTTTATTTTTCAAACTATCAAAATATGATTTTCAAATCAAGATATTATATTACAAATACTAACACTTTTAGAAGTAGCAAGACAAAGACAGGTTGGATCTAGTTGTTTTTTTTTTACATTTTTTTATAGTGGCAAGTGTATAACCAACTAAGTTGGTATGATAAAATTTAAAATGTCCAAAAACTGCGAAGAGCATTCTATAGAATGTGCAACAATTATACAGTGCTTTCATTTTAAAACTTGCCACCCAGAATAACTCGTCTTCTGAAGTAGACAAGATTTTGAGCAAAAACACTCGATTTACTTTTCAAGGGGGAACTTCAAAACCACTGTTAGTTGAATTTTGTGTTCCACCCCTTCACCACCAGCCATCCCCACTTTATAATTTCAAATGGCACCCGCTATCTTGCGACCTATCTTTTAAACAGCTTAAAAGTTTCATCCGTATACCAAAAAGAAATGAAATTGTTCGATCCGTTTCTGAGATAAAGGCATTAAATAAATTCTGTAATGATTAAAAATAAGTAACCAGAAAATCAGAAAATTATTTTGTTAAATGTTCAAAGTGAGTTCCATTATTTGCAAAACAATAATAGAGAGTCTATTTTCGAATTCTTGCCTTATTTTTCGAAATGTTTCCCGGGATATCTGTCTACATTCTCGAGTTATTCTAGTTTTGAGATAATCAATGTCTTCTGGCTGAGTTTTATAAACTTGAATTTTTAAGTACCCCAAAGAAAGACATCAAGTGACGTTAAATCTGGAAATCTTGGCGACCACTCTCCTTCACACCTTCGCACCTCTCCTTCCAATTCATTTCCCAGGAAAAGTTTCATCCAACTATTGCCTCACAGGAAGAGAGTAATGAGGAGCAGCTCCATCTTGTTAGAAATCCAGCATAACGTTTCCGTCTTCATCGGCCTGGTTTTCTAGCAACTGAGTGATGAGTGGATTTACTAAATAGTGGTTGGTCCCCAGTGAGATTTTGTTCAATGAAAATAGGCCGATTACCTCATCCTCAAAAATAATTGCTCACACATTGATATTCTCGAGATAATGTGTATGGTTCTCCCGAAACACACCTGGATTTTCATTGTCCCAATACCTACAATTGTGTTTGTTAACAAATCGATTCAAGAAAAATGTTGATGCATCACTAAAGCAAATATTTTTTAACAAATTTGGATGGTCTGTGATTTCTTGAGTCATTTCTTTACAGAACTATATCCTTCTGTCATAATCATCTTCACTGAGTGCAGTTTATGCGGAAAGAACTTATTTGCTTTGAGCACCTTATGCACAGAACCAACAGAAATCTGGTTTAACTTGCCTACTTTCGTAATAGAAGTATTAGGATCCATAGCGAAATGACCAAGAACTTCGATCTGCGTTGCATCGTCCAGAATTCTTGGTTGATGATTTTTTACACAACGAACCAGTATTGTCAAATTTTCTAACTAAATCAAGTCCATACTGATGGCTTACAAGTTTATTTTGCTTTTATCTCAGAAACGGATCTAACAATTTCATTTCTTTTTGGTATACGGATAAAACTTTTTAAGTCGTTTAAAATGATGTGTCACAAGATAGGGGGTGCCATTTGAAATTAAAGTTGGGGGTAAAGCGGTGAAACACAAAATTCAACCAACAGCAGTTTTGAAGTTCCCCTTCAAAATCTAAATCGGCTGAAAATTGTGTCTACATCAGATGGGTGGCAAGTTTTGAACTGAAAGCACTCTATAAACAGTTCAACAAATCAGCGAAGAGTATAATGGTTACTCTAGTTTTTATTTTACATGTCTTATCAGAGCCATCGTAGCGACCCTTCGCTACTACTTTGTCAGACTTGGTAAAAGTTGGAAAAAACATTTTTCTTTTCGGCCCGCTCATCAATTTTTATTTCGGTGGAACTTGGCAAAAGTCGGGAATTGGAGACATAAGTTGGCAATTTGTATTTTGGCGAAAAAAAATTTTTTTTTAGGTTTTCTCCCTCTCGCTCATCAATTATTTGAAGGAATTATTATTTATTTATTTACAGAGTTGGCTTTTTCAGTATATGAAGTTGGCAAATTTGAAAAATAACCCCCAAAAAAGTTGGCTTGCTACGGCTCTGTCTTATAGTAAATATTTGGCAAAAGGTACATAAAACAAGACTTTTACTGAGTCTTACCACATTTGTAAGAAAAATGGTGTTGTCAGAATATAGTAAATAGGTTTCTTAAATAAATTAATACCTATTTTTGTTCTTTAGGATTTCCTCTGTGATATCGCTTAAGTTTAGTTTTTCAAATCTAAACTATGCTACTAAGCTACTTACCCCAAGAAGATGAATTTTATTACAAGTCATCCACCCTATTAACCAGTCTACTTCATATGTATGATTCATAACGCAGTATGCATGCTCTTTACCATAATACTTGTCAAATTCTTCTTTGTCTATGTATAATAAGATCCTAGATCCCGACCACCAATCACCCAAAGAAACAAGGTCTGAAGCAACAGAAAATATATTGAAAGATACCTATATCGTTTTATTAAGGGTATGATTTAAGCACACATTATTATAAATCGAGTACAAATACTTTGAGCATTAAAATTAATATTTTGCACACTTAAATCTGACATACCTCGTAATAAATAAACATATATTTTAAATGAATAAGATTTAATAACACGCAATATTATAAAAATAGCAGTGCAAAATGTATTAATTTTTTTGTGTATTAAAATAAGACTTTTGCATTACTATTCGTAAACTAAATTATTCCTCTATCCTGTGGAAATTATTATAATATATACCTATATAATATATAGAATATCAGAATATAATATAGGTAAGACATATGTATTGTACACGAGTAACTAAATAAAAACAATACGAACATATAAGAAAAACAAAGTTAATTTGTTGAAAAGTAACAAAAGATTAGACATAAATTACATTTTTATATTTATTTGGAGAAACCAACTAATAAATAGGTAGTGAGCATTCGAACAAACGCAAAAAATGTTATTTCCTAAATAAGTATGTAACAAAAATAAAATATTAATACATTATAACAACTACAGACTCTCAAATCTAACACACTAGAAAGCATGCGAAAGCAGGGTACGTTTGGCTAAAGCAGTTATGACATGTCCAATGAATTGAGATGGTATAGTGTGCATTTCACATTTTTGGTGTGCATTTATTATTTTAGAGCTAAAATATTTTTTCAGTAGCTCATAAAAGTTTTAGTTGAGAACACATGGTATATACTAAGGGTAGTGATATTAAGATATTGTAAATATAATTGTAGTACAATTTTATTTAAAATAATGCTGTTTTTTTCTTTTTATTATGTATAATTCGAGGTATAATTTTTTTTCATGTAACTGACATAATGTTAGTTTAATTATTGGAGATTAATTATATTTAAACATTAGGACATTTATTTTTACTCAATACCACAATGATTTTTTAAAGAGTTTTTATTAGTGTTAAAATTAATAAATTGTTTCTCACTGAATCGATTTATTGGCAATTAACTTCTTTAAATACTTGATTATTAATTGAAGAAATATTTATTATAATGCTCAAAGTCAATGCTCATTGTATTTAAAATAATGATATTTAAATTGTCCCCTTTTATATATGAATATGTAAATATCGAGGTAAATATATAATTGAAATAATTTTCAGTGGCGATTGACATAAATTATTTAACTTTTTGTCTACTCATGTTAAATAATGTGAATGTACAATGTCCCAAAATTTCTTAACAAATTATAGCTCCATTGTCGGAAAAAACAGAAAGATGAAGAGTTTATCAAGTACATCAAAAAGTGCTTCTGATTACACCATTTAAATTTTAAAATTTAGTTCATCTTTTTATCTTTTATAAAAACACAGATATCACATTTTAACAAATTTCAATAAATACATAATATGTATACAAATAGGTATTATTGTGTTACATTTTTTATGTACTTGTAATTTTATTTACTGACATCTCATAAAATTATTGTTTGCAGGTAATCTGAATGAAAACACTATTAAATTTGGCCCTAGAATCTTTTTATTACATTATATTTATCGAAAAAGTTTTTCTTAAAAATCTTTTAAAATATTCAAATACCAACTATTAATTTTTATTTACCTAAAATGAAATGGAATGAATATTAAGTAGATATTTGTAATAATATTATATTTATATATATAGCACATTTAAAAAACATTTCCGACTGTTTTTGGCTAAATAAGTATTTTTTAAGTTATTTTGGAACCAAAAAACTATTTTATGATATTTATCGATTTACTTTTATGAGGGGCAAAAATTCGATCATTTTTAACATTGTTCTTTATATTTATATCTAGTAAAAAAATATTAGGTAATTGTTAAGAACACCGACTTCTGGAATTTTTTTGCATAGATGTGTTCACAGACGTAATAATAATTGTTTCCGATAGTTGAAATGTTGTGCTTATTTTGGAAAACTATCCCCTAAAATAGAGGTATTTTAAAAAAAATGGTTATTGTCCTTGCCCTAAATAAAATTATTTAGGACAAGGACAATATACCACTTCCGGGATTTCGCATTTTTTTTTTCAAAACTACCCCGATGTGAGGGGGTAGTTTTCCAAAATATGCACAACATTTCAACTCTCAGAAACGATTACTATAACTATTACTATAAAAATTGGAGAAATTCGATGTTTTTAACAATGACCAAATATTAAAAATGACTAGATAATGTCACATAGAATTACTAAAATGAAATTATATGTTGGTAACGTAACTGAATACTTACGTGCATAAATCGTAAAGCAGAGGTACCAATTAATCTTTCTGTAAATTACTTTATTAACCGGTCGAAGCGTTAAATATAATATACATTGTATAAAGTTCACGATAACTCCAGACGTGAAAAATGTTATGGCCATACATAAATGTAAAAGTCTAGATTGTTTTAAATGTTGTAAATCAGGGAGCTCCATTCTATACTCTAGCTCTACACCTAAAACAAAGAATTACATTTATCTGAATACAGTAATCATAAATAAGGCAATATTTGATTGCATATAAAGTTTATCTACCATAACAATGGACAGGCAACAAACGAACAATTAAAGATAATACAGCAAAATATTTATGAAACTCCTTTTTATTTTAATAAAAGATAAGAGTATTAGTATTTCATACTTTTCAAGTGTTTGTTGTATAGCTACCTACATAAATACTCTATACAAACTCAACCTAAACCAAATATAAACAATAATGTAAATAAAATGCTTATTTACTTTTAACACTTTAAAATACAATTGGCACTAACCTTTATTTATTCAACTTAGTTGACAATTGAAACGAGTCGAGCTCGCGTTATAGATAAATTTATCATTTAAAATACAATTTTTCAAATAATGATTAATTTCCTTTGATTTTAATCATTTGCAAATTTAGTTACGTCATCAGTAAAAAGTAAATAAAAATGACAACTGAAGCTGCGCGAGAAGTGAGGTTAACTACCTGTGCTTTTGCCAAAATAAATGAGTACTCCACGAAATCTCGGGTAACGAATAACAACTGCGTAACTGGACTTAATTTAAAACTTGGAGTTCATTCATATTATTTATTTAGATTATACAATGCGACACTACAAATGAACCTCACGAAACTGACAACAAACGACATCGACCACCAACTGCCCACTTTCCTAACCAAATTCAAACTGTCAAGTCAATCGCTTCTGTCTTCTGTGAATCTCTGTGGTAATAAGTAGGTCAAATGTCAGGCTACCTATTGTAGGAGTTCGTTCCCAAATTCTAAAATAATACAATTTTAAGTTAGGGCCGTGATCCAATGGAATGAGATATGTCTTATCTGTATTTTAAAGTTTCCAGGCGGCGTTTCAAACGCACCGACAATGAATTCGGTAAAGATCAAACGTCGGCACGATTGAGACAAACTAGGTATATGTTAAGTAACGGCAACATTGTGAATAAAATACAGGGTGTTCAATTTATCGTTCTATCGCCTATATCGTTTGAACTATCTGAGGAACTAAAGAAAACGCAAGGAACATATTTTTTATGCTTTTATCAAAAAAAAAATAATAATAATAATAATAACCATCGTTTGATATTCCAAGAACGGAAAATGAGGAAATAGATATTAAATTACTAGGAGTAGAACGCACTCTTTTTTTTTGTGTTGAGCCCAGGATTTGCGGCTGAGGCGAAGCCGAAGCCGCAAACTGGGCGAAACACAAAAAAGACGTTCCACTCCGTGTAATATATACTATTTTTTCTTCAAGCGTATTAAAATGCAAAAATTCATTTATTTATCATAAATGTACAAATATTCAAACTACAATCTTACATGTTGACACAATATGACAAGTGGCTAGTGGATAGCGCGCTACCGGTGGCTTTCGGTATTAACATTATGTTACTAGTAAAACAATACCCACTACGGCGGCGCTTTCGGAACTAACATTATGTTACTAGTAAAACAATGTCCACTATGGTGGCGTTCGGTACTAACATTTTGTTACTAGTAAAACAATGTCCTACTTCTACTTCTGTTTTTGGTGACATAATTTAAACATTTTAATACGCTTGAAGAAAAATTTTATTTGGTCTATCATTCGCGACATTTATGCGACATTTAGGATCCCCTACAAAAGACCAGTGCTCTCCATTAAGGAAAGCGGTTCTTTCCAGGGTAGATCCCCCGACAGCACAAGTATATCCTATGTACGTCCTATGGATATCCGCATTGGACATGAAGGACCTAAAGCGGATATCCTTAAGGATCACATATGGACTACATAGGATATCCTATGGATATTCTTTTGTCACAACTTTGGACGTCCATAAGATATCCATCGTAAATCCTTAGGGATATCCACTGGACATACATAGGACGTATTTGTTATACAGTAAATGGACATAAAGCGGATATCCTTATGGATCACATATGGACCACATGGGATATCCACTGGATATTCTTTTGTCACAACTTTGGACGTCCATAAGATATCCATCGTAAATCCTTAGGGATATCCACTGGACATACATAGGACGTATTTGTACTTGAGTAAATGGACATAAAGCGGATATCCTTATGGATTACAGATGGACCACATGGGATATCCAGTGGATATTCTTTTGTCACAACTTTGGACGTCCATAAGATATCCATCGTAAATCCTTACCCTGTCAAAAAAATCTCATCAATCCGTATTGAAAATTATCAAAAATTAATAAGTATCTATGAGAACCTATATGGTCAATAAGTTTCTATAAGAGTTAGGTAAAGTTGCTGTTGAAATTGTTATCAGTTTATATCCGCATTGACCAGCAAAATGAGTCAAGCCATATCCATTTGTTAATCCAAACATTTACTTATACCATATCAATGAGAATTTATGAGCACAGTATCTAATGTAATTCGTGCGGCTTTCCGTGATTAAAAGACAAGTGTTTCTTTAAGAAACGAGCTGCATTAGGTTAGAACAGTTTGGATTTGCAATTGAAGATTACGAATTATAATGTTTGAATAGGGATTTATGAGATCAGTTTCTATGAGTATTAATGTTTTTTTTCAGTAATATATTAAATGTGTTTTCATTTGTTTGAATGGGTAAAAAGAAAGGTCAGTTTTCAACTGCAATTACAAATACAAGTTTAATCGCTTCGAATGGGATTATATGCGATCAATTTCTAAAAGTATTTATGCTGTTTTCCGAATATAGTTATGATGAGGTTTAATCAGTAACAAATTGTTAACTACTTATTTATGATATAGTCGGAAATTCCAAGTACACATTTAGTATTCCTTCAAGAGGATTGATGAGAGCAGTTTCTACGAGTATCTATTTGTTGTTCCTATAGTAAATTATATAAGTCTTTATCAGTACAGATTCGGATTTAATTTAAATATGAAAATTATATCAGAATAAAGCAACCAAATATTTTAAACAGTATCTATTTGTAAATCCAAACATTTACTTATACTATTTCAATGAGAATTTATGAGAACAGTATCTAATGTAAAACGTGCGGCTTTCCGTGGTTAAATGGCAAGAGTTTCTATAAGAAACGAGCTGCATTAGGTTAGAACAGTTTTGATTTGCAATTGAAGATTCAAAATTATAATGTTTGAATAGGGATTTATGAGATCAGTTTCTATGAGTATTAATGTTTTTTTTTTCAGTAATATATTAAATGTGTTTTCATTTGTTTGAATAGGTAAAAAGAAAGGTCAGTTTTCAACTGCAATTGCAAATACAAGTTTAATCACTTCGAATGGGGTTAGATGCGATCAATTTCTCAAAGTATTTATGCTGTTTTCCGGATATAATTGTGAAGAGGTTTAATCAGTAACAAATTGTTCACTACATGTTATGATATGGTCGGAAATTCCAAGTACACATTTGGTATTCCTTCAAGAGGATTGATGAGAGCAGTTTCTACGAGTATCTATTTGTTGTTCCTCTAGTAAATTATATAAGTCTTTATCAGTAAAGATTCGGATCTAATTTAAATATGAAAATTATATCAGAATAAAGCAACCAAATATTTTAAACAGTATCTATTTGTAAATCCAGACATTTGCTTATACTATCTCAATGAGAATTTATGAGAACAGTATCTAATGTAAAACGTGCGGCTTTTCGTGGTTAAATGGCAAGTGTTTCTATAAGAAACGAGCTGCATTAGGTTAGAACAGTTTTGATTTGCAATTGAAGATTACAAATTATAATGTTTGAATAGGGATTTATGAGATCAGTTTCTATGAGTATTAATGTTTTTTTTCAGTAATGTATTAAATGTGTTTTCATTTGTTTGAATGGGTAAAATGAAAGGTCAGTTTTCAACTGCAATTACAAATACAAGTTTAATCGCTTCGAATGGGATTATATGCGATCAATTTCTAAAAGTATTTATGCTGTTTTCCGAATATAGTTATGATGAGGTTTAATCAGTAACAAATTGTTAACTAGTTGTTATGATATGGTCGGAAATTCCAAGTACACATTTAGTATTCCTTCAAGAGGATTGATGAGAGCAGTTTCTACGAGAATCTATTTGTTGTTCCTATAGTAAATTATATAAGTCTTTATCAGTAAAGATTCGGATCTAATTTAAATATGAAAATTATATCAGAATAAAGCAACCAAATATTTTAAACAGTATCTTTTTGTAAACCCAGACATTTACTTATACTATCTCAATGAGAATTTATGAGAACAGTGTCTAATGTAAAACGTGCGGCTTTTCGTGGTTAAATGGCAAGTGTGATCAGTAACAAATTGTTCACCACATGTTACGATATGGTCGGAAATTCCAGGTACATATTTAGTATTCCTTCGAAAGGATTGATGATAGCAGTTTCTATGAGTATGTATTTGTTGTTCCAATAGAAAATTTGTCTTTATCAGTATGCATTCGGATCTACTTTAAATACAAAAATTATATCAGAATGACACAACCAAATATTTTAAACAGTATCCACTTGTAAATCCAAACATTTAAAGATATATTTTAATGAGAACCAATCAGAACAGTATCTAATGTAACGCGTGCGGCTTTCCGTGGCTAAATTTTAAAAGTATTTTTAATAAATAGCTTTAACGGATTTGAACAGTTTTAATTTGCAATTCCAGATGAATAGTTTTAATTGTTAAATAGGGATCTATGAGATCAGTGTCTTTGTGTAACGTTTATTTTCCAATAAAAACACATTTTATTGAAAAAAAAACATTACACTGACCTCATAGATCCCTAACAATTAAAACTATTCATCTGGAAATGCAAAACTGTTCGAATCCGTTAAAGCTTATTTATTGCAAATAATTTTAAAATTTAGCCACGGAAAACCGCACACGTTACATTAGATACTGTTGTGATGGATTCTCATTATAATATTATCTTGGATTTACAGGTGGACACTGTTTAAAATATTTGGGGTTTCATTCTGATATGATTTTTGTATTTAAATTAGATCCGAATGCATACTGATAAAGACTTATATAATTTACTGTAGGAACAACAAATAAATACTCGTAGAAACTGCTCTCATTAATCCTCTTGAAGGAATACTAAATATGTACCTGGAATTTCCGACCATATCGTAACATGTAGTGAACAATTTGTTACGGATCAAACCTCATCACAATTATATTCGGAAAAAAGGCATAAATACTGTTAGAAACTGATCGCATATAACCCCATTCGAAGTGATTAAACTTATATTTGTAATTGCAGTTCAAAACTGACCTTTCTTTTTACCCATTCAAACAAATGAAAACACATTTAATATACTCATTACTGAAAAAAAAACATTAATACTCATAGAAACTGATCTCATAAATCCCTATTCAAACATTATAATTTGTCATCTTCAATTGCAAATCAAAACTGTTCTAACCTAATGCAGCTCGTTTCTTATAGAAACTCTGGCCATTTAACCACGGAAAGCCGCACGTTTTACATTAGATACTGTTCTCATAAATTCTCATTGAGATAGTATAAGTAAATGTCTGGATTTACATATAGATACTATTTAAAATATTTAGTTGCTTTATTCTGATATAATTTTCATATTTAAATTAGATCCGAATGCATACTGATTAAGACTTATATAATTTACTATTGGCACAACAAATACATACTCGTAGAAACTGCTATCATCAATCCTTTTGAAGTAATACTAAATATGCACCTGGAATTTCCACACATAACATGTAGCGAACAATTTGTTACTGATCAAACCTCATCACAATTATATTCGGAAAACAGCATAAATACTGTTAGAAATTGATCGCATATAATCCCATTCGAAGTGGTTAAACTTGTATTTGTAATTGCAGTTGAAAACTGACCTTTCTTTTTACCCATTCAAACAAATGAAAACCCATTTAATATATTACTGAAAAAAAAACATTAATACTCATAGAAACTGATCTCATAAATCCCTATTCAAACATTATAATTTGTAATCTTCAATTGCAAATCAAAACTGTTCTAACCAAATGCAGCTCGTTTCATATAGAAACTCTTGCCATTTAACCACAGAAAGCCGTACGTTTTACATTAGATACTGTTCTCATAAATTCTCATTGAGATAGTATAAGTAAATGTAAAGACATATATTTACTATAGGAACAACAAATAGATACTCGTAGAAACTGCTCTCATCAATCCTTTTGAAGGAATACTAAATGTGTACTTGGAATTTCCGACCATATCATAACAAGTAGTGAACAATTTGTTACTGATTAAACCTCATCACAATTATATTCGGAAAACAGCATAAATACTTTTAGAAATTAATCGCATATAACTTGTATTTGTAATTGCAGTTGAAAACTGACCTTTCTTTTTACCCATTCAAACAAATGAAAACACATTTAATATATTACTGAAAAAAAACATTAATACTCATAGAAACTGATCACATAAATCCCTATTCAAACATTATAATTAGTAATCTTCAATTGCAAGTCAACCTAATGCAGCTCGTTTCTTATAGAAACACTTGCCATTTAACCACGGAAAGCCGCACGTTTTACCTTAGATACTGTTCTCATAAATTCTCATTGATGTGGTATAAGTAAATGTTTGCTGCTCCATTCTGGTAGAAACTGATAGAAATTTCAGCAGCAACTTTACTCCAGGCTCCAGTAGAGGGAGCTGTATACGTGTAGCTAATTCATATCTAACCTAATGTGACCTAAGGAACTGAAGTGTGTTTGTTAAATTAAAAACAAAGCAGTCTCTTTCACTGCTAACTCATTCATTGCTTCTAGGCTAGAACAAGAACACCTGAGGAAATAAGGACTTTGCAGAATTTTGTGTTTACCACAATATTAGTATTTCTATTTGAAATATGCAATTTAAACTGTACATTTGTCGGCATGCATATCCAAATTAATACTAATAAAAAAGCAAAATGGAAGTTTACAATAAAAATACATCTGTAAAATATACAATTGAAACTGTACATTTGTTGACATGTATATCCACATTAATACTAATAAAAAACAATGTTGAAATTTACAATAAAAACATGTTGATAAATGGTGTGTTACATACGATAGATACTGGAGAAAGGACGGACTGGAACTCTTATGATATTACTTATAGAAAAGTTTAGAATCTCCCTAAAGTTGTATCTGTAATTCCATATGTTTACAGATATAAGGGCAAGGGTGCATTTGCAGACACTAAACTGTAGATTTGTTGATGTATATTTCATATAAATACTCATGAAAGGGCAACATGATAATTCCAAATAGCTCATTCGGAATTACTGTTTCATAACCGATTTAAAACTTAATAAAACAGATAAAATCCTGTCTGTATAATACTAATATAACTTATAGGAACGATAAAACCGCATCACTTTTTTTTTATAAGTTTCTATGTGGAATTTTTGGCAGGGTAGGGATATCCACTGTATGTCCATAGACCATACGTTTGTCACAAATTAGGACGTCCATAGGTAACACATTTTGTGTCCGCTTGTGGACATCCACTGGCCATCCCGTGGACGTCCATTAACTGCAGGTCACTCAAAATAGTTTTGTTGATCCGAATTTACTTATTTAGTCAACATCAGCCTTAACAATTAATTTATGAGTTTAGGATCGACTATATAATTTTTGCCTTTTGCACCAAGTATATAGTCAATTATTCTTTGCTAAATAAATTAATCGTTAAAGCCAATTCTGACTAAATAAACAGGATACTCATCAGCAAAGCCTTTTTGGTTGACCTCTACATTTAATGGATATGTCACAATATGTGCACTAATTTTATTATTTAAATATCAAATAACAAAAGCAATATTTCGTATATGGTGCTAAAGGAGAACTTATGCTTACCATATGCATCATACCTATGCCAACGTTGTTTATAATTTATTTCAAATTGGCTTTAAATCCGTTAAAACTACTACTTTCAAATCAAATAAAAATAAATAGGTGGATAAATAGATTTAATAAATTTTATGTATTTATAACAACAATCAATTCAAATAACTGCAACACTTTTGACTGTTGATTAGATGTTGTTATTATACAGGGTGTCCCGAAACTCCCGCCTTCCCCTTTAGGTGCTAATTCTCCATGCAAAAATAGTAAGAAAAGTTCCTATAAACATGTGTCCGGAAATGCTTCCTAAGGGAGCTACGACCCTCTAAGGATGGCGCAAAAATAGGTGTTTTTACTAATTATCTCGGAAATGATTTGGGACAACTTTATGAAACTTGGTTACGTTTTTTTGATTATTAAAGGTTATTGTTTTACAGTATTAGCCAAAATTAATTTTATCCAGGGGCGGAGAAACGAGAGGTCGGTGTTCTTTGTTTCTACATATTAATTTTCCATTTGACATTTTTAGTACTTTAATCCCTGATTATGATTCCCTGGTTAATTCTGCATAAAAAAAGGCCTCTTTACAATTAGCCATGTGGCAAGCCGTTTTCGAGTAAAAGCGGTCTAAACGAAATATTGCGTATTCGTTTGCTAAATGCGCATTATTTATTTTTTAAAGTAGGCGTAAAACAATAACTTTTATTAATCGAAAAAAGTTAACCAAGTTTCATAAAGTTGTCCCAAATCATTTCCGAGATAATTAGTACACCTATTTTTGTGCTATCCTTAGAGGGCCGTAGCTCCCTTAGGAAGCATTTCCGGACACATGTTTATAGGAACTTTTCTTACTATTTTTGCATGGAGAATTAGCACCTAAAGGGAAAGGCGGGAGTTTCGGGACACCCTGTATATTGATATATGTATGTTAAAATGTAAAAAAAAACACGTTTTATTCTAAAATTAAATTATTTATACATTCAGTTCCATTATGTTATCATATATATTTTATCCTATTCTATATTTCCTCATGTTTTGTCTCTTTTTGGCTCAACTTAATCAATTTTTTATTGCATCCACAGTGCCAGCGTTACGATGTATTTCTGCCGCACCTAAAAATTGTAAATTATGTAGGAAAATCTGCTTAATTTCTGCATGATTATACTCATAGACAAAACTAGATGTTTTTCAAATATCAATTTTCTATTTTTAAGCTAAATTTATATTTGTTTACATATACAGGGTGCACCAAATTAGAAGGGATTTGGGGTTTTCTCTAAAACTATGGCAGATAGACAAAAACCAATATAGGTGTCCTGAGCTCGATTTTCGAGAAACAAACAATGGTCGATCGTCTATCTTTTTCGACTATCAAGCCACAGCCACAGAGTGTTTTTGAAAAATTGGCATTTTTGGATGACCTCTATCTCAATTACCAAGTGTCGAATCGAAAATCGAGTAATGGAACAAAATTATTAAAAAAACACAAATTATGTCTATACCTCGAAAACTGAGGCATGCATAATTTTCTTCTTATCAGCAACGGATTCTACTCAAAAAAATCGATTTTTGATTCCACACTTGGTAATTGAGATATAGAAATCATCTAAAAATGACAATTTTTCAAAAACGCTCTGTAGCTCGGTAGTCGAAAAAGATAGACGATCGCGGTTTGTGCCATTTTTTGTTTCTCGAAAATCAAGACACCCGTCTATCTATCTGCCATATAGTTTTAGAGAAAACCCCAAATCTCATCTAATTTGGTCCACCCTGTACAGGAATGTAAAAGTTATCAATAAGCTACTCCTCTGAATCCCTAAAAAAATCATAGCAATTCAAGAGCACTCATGCCAAATGTATCACCAGATTCAATCATGGTAGGGCAACTCATTACCTGCCGAAACGTGCGGGGATGGCAGTTTCAAAATTATATAAACAAGTACGATTTCTAAAATCTATTTATTTTCTGCAACAAACATTAAGTGTGTCATACGAACTTTTTTGGAGATTTTTATTCTGCTTAATTTTTATTTGACATTTTTTGAGGGGGTGGGGGTCATCTAATTGACAGTGATTTTTCAGGGGTTCATATAGTTCATACTCATAACTGAAAGAAACAATTCATGAAAGATGACTCCTAATACTTACATAATAAAATTGAATTTGAATTATTGTTTGCTGCAAGCATCGATGTATCGAATCGTATGTTGTTCTTCCGCCCGGTTGTATTAAGTCCTTAATCTAAAAAAATTTAAAAACAATAAAAAAAAATAGAGTAAACAAATTAAACTGGCAACTAATTACTTTTTGGAAGAAAGCGAGCCAATTCGCATTATTAGTTAACTGTATGTATTTGCTGTTAAAGAGTCTGATAAAGTTTATGTATATCGGATTTTTCAAATTTTCTAAAAAGTAATAAATAGTATAAATATGATACTTAGAGTACATTTACGAAACAAATTTTTATGCAATTAAGCGAAAAAAAATTGAGAAAGTTACGGGACCAGGGAGCGAAAAGGGGTGCTGGGTGGAGTAACAGTAACCTTTCCAACGGTGCATAAATGTGATTTTGCTTAAAAAGTGGAGTTAGCTGGTAAAAATTTTAAGCCGGCGATATATGTGAAATATAATTTTATATAAACAGGTTGGAAGGTTACATAGGTAAATATAAACACATTTTCATAGATAAATGGAGATAAATTCAACTTACCATCAGTAGATTCAGGTTTTAAACTAGATAAATTGAAATCAGAGCTGCTTCTATTTGTTGAAGTCAAATTTTCTGTCTGCAGATGGAATCTGGGTATTTCACCATCAGCAGTTTGCACTTTTAATGTAGAGATAAAAACCCTGTACGTGTTCCTTGTACATCACTATTATTATTGTCGTTTAAGCCACCAGATATTCCTATATTATGTAGAACAGAGCTAAACAAACACTTAGAACTGGAAGCATTGACATACAATAGGTCGATGACTGGAAGCCATTTGTAAACGTGACTAACGAGAGAGAAGTCGCTGGTCGCTGTTCATTGGTTCAGTTGACCAACTTGAGTCAATCAAATTATAGTTTCCATTTACAAAGCGCGCGGTTTTTAAACATACGTGAGTTATACAAATACATAAATATGGTAAGAAGCTAATGGCTTTGATTGAAATATTCCAATCAAGGATAAACAGTTCGGCCATTTTGGCCCGTGAAGAATAGTTAGCAATAGTTAGCATGTGGTAATACTTAAATTCATATCCCGTTCCTCTGGCTATAGAAACTGCTATGAAACATGGAACATTTCTAAAATATTGTTTAATTTCTCTTCTCTGTACTTTTATTAAATACCCATTATTAATAAAAGTTTTATAAAATGTATAATTTTTCAAAGTAAATCTGGATATTGATAATTTTTAAATCTTACCCTGTATATGATAGTCTTACTTAATAAAAGTATTCCAGCGTATTTACTTTACAGTGGCGGCTCGTCAGAGGAGGCAGGGGAGGCTGAGCCTCTTCTAGCAACATATCCAGGGGTGGTGAGGAAATGTACAAATTGTAATCATATTGCAAGTTATTGTCTTTTAAATATCAAGCCTCCTCTGCACACAATATCACGAGCCGCCACTGTTACTTTACTTTAAAATATTCCTTGCTTTTTTACATTTCGATTCGTTCAAAAGTTCTAGGCTGTAGAACAATAAATCAAACAGTTCAACACTAAAATCGAAAAATCTGAAAAATACAGTTAGCCATGATTTGATCGGATAACTGATAACTTTTATTATCAAGTTGGGGTCGAATCTTGGAGGTGATTTAAAATCTGGTGTGGAAATTTTAATATTTGAAAAAAAAAATGAAATTTTGGGGACGAACACACAATATTTATTTGCTTTTTTGAAAACGCCAAAAAGTACTTCGAGAAATACGTAAAGAATTATGTTCCCTGCGTTTTTTTGATATCTTAATTTGTTCAAAAAAACAGAAGCTGTAGAATGACAAATCAAACAGTTAAATTGAATGTGTAAAAAAATATATTCCTCGCGTTTCTTTTTTATATCTCAATTAGCTCAAAAGATATAAGCTGTGTAGAACGATAAATCACACAACGTGTTTAGGTAAATGGTGATTTACACCAGTGGAGTCCTACTAAGAAATTCGCAATGTGAATTGTCTGGTCAGGGCAGTTTTTTTGTTTGAACGTGTTCAGAGGATCAACTTAAATTCATAGTTCAGTTTTGCAGTTTCTGCGAGGTCTTCGTATTGTTTATTTAAACAATTTAATTTTTTTGTCCGTGTTTTCCATCGGTTTTCTTATTTGAATATCTCGAAATCTATACTTAAGTCCTATGGAAAACAATAAAAACAAGGAAATTGTTTGTTATGAGCTGTACAATAAGAGTACATAAATTATAATTCATTCCAATTGTTATTATTATTTAAAAAAATATTGCAAAATTATTCGTTTCTAAACAAATCACTGTTGTTTCAAAAATAATGGATAATATTCAATGAAATTTTGGAAAAGTATAGCTCTTATAAAGTACAATCACTACTTAAAATTTCAAATCAAAATGATTATTAAATCGTCTCAAATATACAATTTGTACCCTTGTGACCTGCCACCAAAACCAAGGAATTTGTACGATGGCTCAAATTGTAACTTTTTATAAGTACTTTAAGATCACGTAGAGAGATTTTTCTTTTTCAAAATTTAAACCCTTTTTATTGCAGCTAATTTTCGATAATTTTCGAAATTGTAGTTATAAACAACTTCAAATAACCCTCTTGTTTTTTTATGAAATCAAAAATGGTAAAGGAGTAATGAAAGTAGATTAAGAAAGTCAACTTAAATAAAAATTAAGGCTTTACTTGTATTTGGAGCTGAGGATATGTTAGTTCTTACATTTAGGTCGCTTATAAATAAACAAACATATATTTCTTATTGAAATTTGGACTGGTAATTCTCCAATGTCTGTTATTATTATTTTGTCTCTGCTACTTGAAAATAATCCAAAGCTACAATTGTTAAAATATTCTGTATGGGGTCTTTAGCGATTTTGTTAGAGATCTGAAAATCACCAAATATATGTCTAAATGTTATATTATGTTTTTACAAGCTGGACTTTAGTCGCTAGATATAGCCCAGTGGGTAATGCGACTAGCACTTTTTGTTTAGGATGCGGACGTCTCGGGTTTAAATCTTCCTCGCGAAATCTATATTTTTTTATTGTATCAGGAATATTAAAAGTTTTACAAAGCTGTATACATGAACATAAGGGTAGTTGTTCAAATTAGGCTGGTTTACCATTTTCGTGACAAAAATTAAAAAAGTTATAAAAAAATTGAAAATGTGCATTATGTTCTCAAAGCCGCTTTATTCGATGTTATTTTAACAACTGTAGCTTTGGATTATCTTCAAATATCAGAAAGAAAATAATAATAATGGAGAATAACCAGTCTCAATTTCAAGAAAAAAATATCGATTTGTTTATTTATATATTTTATAAAGTGATCTAAAAACTAACGTATCTCAGCTTCAAATGCAAGTAGAGCATTAATTTTTATTTCAAAATACTTTCATTACTCTTTTACCTTTTTTGGTTTCAAGAAAAAGTTTTTTTTTTTTTTTAAGTAAGTTTTGATTTGCATAATATCTAAATAATATTCTCTAACCAGAGAGTTACTTGAATTTCTAACTAAAATTTCGAAAACTATAAACTACTGCAATGAAACGGGTTCAAATTTAAAAAAAAAAAAAACGTTTTTCTCCGTGATGTTAGACTGCTACAATTTTAGCCATCATACATATTTTTTGTTCTTGATGGCTGGACTTCACAAGGGTGCAAAGTTTTAGCAACATATTTGAGCCGTTTTAATAATCATTTTGATTTGAAATTTTAAGTAGTGATTGTACTTTATTAGAGCTATACTTTTCCAAAATTTAACTGAATATTATCCATTATTTTTGAAAGAACAATAATTTATTTAAAAACGCATAATTTTGCAATATTCAATTTTTTTTAAATAATAATAACAATTGGAATAAACTATAGCTTATGTACTTTTATTGTACAGTTCAAAATGAACATTTTCCTTCTTTTTATTGTTTTCCATAGGACTGTAGATTTCGAGATATTTAAAGGAAACCTATGGAAAACACGGTTTAAAAAATTAAATTGTTTAAATAAAAAACGCCTACTTCGCAGAAACTGCGAAACTAATCTGTGAACTTAAGTTGACCCCCTGAGCACATTAACACAGAAAAACTGCCCTGACGAGACAATTAATATTAAAATCCTAATTTGACTCCACTACACATATAATATCATAGATGATTTATTTTGAACATTCTCAAACGAGCTCCTAAAAGTGATTTTTATTACTTAAAGCATTTCCCCGAATAGAATTATTTCTCTTGCTCTGAATACCTCAATGTTTTAAATAATACATTTTCAGTAGATATAGTCCAGTGTCCAGTCAATGAATGGTTTCTAGAGGGAAATGCTGAGATCACAATTTTTGACTAGAGGGCCGTGGTTGGACTATTTAGAAGGTAAACATACCAAAAGTTCCCGAATGTAGGAGGTGTGGGGGGGGGGGGGGTGCCGATGGGGCACGAGGAAGGTCCTGGTTTTTGGTTTTTCGAAAACGGTTAGCCCTAATCAAAAAGCTATATGCAAAATTAAAGCTGACTAAATTACTTCCACATCCAGTGGAAGTATAGTAATGACAAAAAAATTTTTAAAAATTTTTATTGTTCAAATAGGCTTAGAATGTCATGAAACGTCGAGATTTCAAGTTTGAGCGAAAAAAAAATTTCTGTCTGTCGGTCTGTCTGTCGGTCTGTAACTTTTTTTGTGCGCACGTTTACTCTGGAACCGTTTGAGATATTGAAATTTGGTACACATATGTACTTTAACGAGATCTAGAACTAGATTATATTTTCATCTTGTTCCGTCGAAGGGTTGGGGGTAAATTTTTTATTTATTTATTTATTTATTTATTTATTACTGCAACAAAATTAATAAAACAAAGTGTTTTAATCTAGTTTAGAATGAAAAAAAAAATGACACCTGAGGAGACCTCGTATTGTGTCGAGCAGTATATACATTATCTTAATTCTATATCTATGTTGCATCATTAATATAACAATACTAACAAAAAGAATGGCTGTAGTAAGTTTGTCATGATTATCTCATTTGTAATATACTAAGAAACTATACCTAATACCTATGTAATTTCTGATATAATAAATCTATGGATATAAAAATGCGAGTGAACATGTTGAGAAAAACAATTTGATTTATACATCGGGGTGAAAATCATGAAGATACCATATTTAAGAAAAAAAAAGAAATGTGTCGGAGGGCGGTAAAATAATATGATACATTATTAATACGGTATATTGTTACCTGTACAAATATGAATTTCTAAACTATAGTAAGAGAATATGTGGTGCTTTTGTGTCAGGTCACGCTAAAATGGGTAGAAGTGTAGTGTAGTTGTCGATCAGATATTTTTTTGTTTCTAGTCTGAATCGCTTTTTCCTCATTGTTTTTATGTGTGGGGGAAGTTCATTAAATAACTTGATTCCGTTGTATTTAATGCATTTTTGAGACACATTTTTGCTATAAAATGGTACCTTATACGCGTTGGTTGTCCTGGCCCTCGTTTCATATTTATGTTCAACGATGGAACCAATGGTCTCTTTTTTGCTGTATGCATAGGCTACAGCCGCATGCATGTATAAACCCATCACATCGAGTAACTGGTTCTCAGTAAAAATGTTTCTGCAGCTTTCTCTGCTTTTTTTGTTAAAAATTATTCTCAAGATATAATTCTGTGTTATCTGTAGCGGTCGTAAAGTTACTTTATAAGCGGAACCCCATACTGTGATACCATATCTAATAATAGATTCAACTAAGCTATTGTACGTAATTAGGAGAGTTTTATTGTTCAGTATACCTTTTAGTCTATAAAATTTATAGATCAGTTTTCGTATTCTTCCATTTAAGTATTCGATATGACTTCCCCATTTCAAGTGCGGGTCTAGTACCAGTCCTAAATATTTTATGGTAGCGGCATTATGTACACAACTGTTAACCGATTCGTTTATGAGTATAGGCTCTAGCCCATTGGGCATTCCAAATTTTGTTGGGGAAAAGGCCATAAACTTAGTTTTTGTAATATTTAGTTTTAGGAGATTGTTATCTAGCCAAGTTTTTACTTTGCTAATTGCAGCGGTAGCTTTTTGCTTTGTGGATTCCCAGGTCTCCTCCGCACAAATTAGTACCGTATCATCTGCATATGAAATAATATTGCATCCGTAGTTTTTCTGTAAGAGTTCATTTATGTATATAAGGAATAAGCTGGGACCTAAGATAGTTCCTTGAGGAACCCCAGTTTTTATAATTTTTGTTGCACTATAAGCATTAGCTATTTTAACTTGCTGTGGTCTATTAGGTAGATATTCTTGGAATAAGTCATGTACTTTTCCTCTGATGCCTATTTTGTACAATTTGTTAAGTAGATGAGTATGAGATACTGAATCGAAAGCCTTTTGTAAATCCAAAAATATGGCTAAAACTTTTTTGTTCGATTCGAAATTAGTTAGAATAGTATCTGTTAACAATTGAAGAGGTTCCTCAGTACCAATATGCTTTTGAAAACCATATTGATTTTTTGATATTATCTTATTTTTGTCTAGGAATGACCGAAGTCGATTATTTAGACATTTTTCAAAAATTTTTGCAATATTATTTATTAGCGATATTGGACGATAGTTTGTCATATCATTTTTATTGCCATTTTTATATATTGGTGCAACGAAGCTTTCTTTAAAACTTTTAGGAACGATAGAGTCTTTAAATATAAGATTAATGACGTAAGCAATGGGCTTACTAATGTGTTTAGATATAAGTTTTAAGATCTTTGTTGTTATACCATCTTTACCTGGTGAGGCGTTGTTTTTCAAGTTGTATATTATTTCCTCTACTTCATGCTCTTGTACGTCCTCTAAAAACATTGAATTAAGGTTTTCGTTTACGGTTTCGTTGTTTGTCAGATTTTGTATTTGGCCGGGGATTTCTTTTCCAATTTTTTCACCAATTTCAATGAAAAAATTGTTAAAAGTGTTAGCTATCTCTTTTTTATCGGTAATTTCCTTATCGTTATCAATGATCTTGTCAATACTATCAGTGCATTTCATCTTATGATTTGAAACTTCGTTGATGCTGTCCCAAATTTTTTTGTAATTATTCCCAGAGGATTGTATTTTTTCTTTGTAGTAATCATTTTTCGTTGCTCTAATTAGCGTTGTTACAGTATTTCTATAATTACTATAGTATTCTTTTAGTTGTCTATTTCCCTTATCTTTCATAAGTTTTCGCTTAAGTTTATCACGTTTTAAGATGGAATTTAATATCCCTTGGGTCATCCATGGTTTCAGCTTATTGTTTCTATTTGTTATTTTAACTACTATTGTTGCTTCATGTATTTTTAAATTTAAGTTGTTATAGAAGATATTGGTTGCATTGTTGACATTACTCTCTCTGTACAATTCATTCCAATTTATTTTCTCTACTCCTTTCAACAGTTTTTTTTCGTCCAATTTTTTAATTTCTTTTATCTTAATTGGTTTTAATTTTTCATTATTTTCAAATTCCAAATTAAAAATGATTGGGTAGTGGTCAGTTATATTGTTACGCAGTACCGCTGGTAAACAATTTATTTGTGTTCTAGTATTTATTTTAGTAAAAATGTGGTCTATTATCGAGGCACTGATATCGTTTTCCCTAGTTGGCACATTAATTTGTGAGCAAAAACCGTTCTGTTCCAACATATTTGCATATCTTAGAGCGGAAAGGTCTGTTAAATCCTTAATATTAATATTTATGTCGCCAACCAGGATTATAATATCATTATCATTCACGGATTTTATATAATCCTCAATGTCCTCAATAAAAATGTTTATATTTGTCGGAGGAGGTCTATAGATGCCTGTAACTATGGTATTTATTTTATTATAAGTAAATTTGCATTCTAGCATTGTTACCTCGCTAAGCTTTACTACCCTTACATCTGCACACAGGTCATTTCTTATAAAAATAAAGACTCCGTCGTTCTTATTATAGTTTGCTTCGTTATAATAGGATTTATATCCTTCTATAAAGAAGTCATTTACATCCGATATAGACCAAGTTTCCGATAAAACAATTACCCCTACACTTCCGTCGCCATTATTTATTTCAGCTATACTAGCACAAAGTTCATCAAAATTTGCCTTAATACTTCTTATGTTATAATGTACTATTGAAAGATTGTTCACCCCGTTAGGAAAAAGTTTTTTAAGTTCGTCAAAATCATTGCATTCTTTAGTTTCAATATTGTTGTAATTTCCCAATATATTCATCGCTATTTCTATACCCGCCATATCTTTATATTTTAGTTTATCTTATCTATATAACTTATACTACCTACGCTATTAATTTATTCCTATGCCTATACAGTATTTCTATAATCTAAGATTGCACAATGAGCTTTAATTACCTACATTGCTGTCGCTCTGCTGGGGTTGTAATTGGTCCAGTTCTTCTTTATTTTTTATTAATATCCTCTTGTGGTCAATTCTCGCTCGGATTTCCCCTCCAAGTATCCACACATTCTCTTTGCCAAGCTTTTGTTTGGCTTGTAAGAAAAGTGCATATTTTCCATGTGTGACGTCCTCTGTTATGGAGATACCAGTTCCTTTTAGTTTTCCACGATTTCGCACCACTGTTCTTTTAATGTCTTCCCTTGTAAAGCTCACTAAGATAGATCTTTTTTCATTCCTTATTGTCCCTGTTCTGAAGCAGGTTTCCATCTCTTCTCTCCTAATATCCAGTTTCATTTTACCTTTCATGACTTCTAGGACTTTTTCACATACTTTTTCATCTCTGGATTCGGTTACTCCATGTATTCTTATCGTCTTCCTCTTCCGGTGCTGTTCCAACTTTTCCAGTTTGTCTTCTATTACTTTATTTTGTTTTTTGAGATTTTGTACTTCCATAGTTAACTCTTTTACTTGGCTTTGCATTTCCTTTATTTCTAATTTCTCCTTTATATTTTCCACAAATGAATTTAAAAATGCCTTGTCACTAAATAGTTGCTCGATAGTTTGTTTAATTATCACTTGTATATCACTAAGTTGTTCGCGGGTAAACATATTTTCGGCCGATATTTTAAGGGATAACCAGAAAGGTTTATGACCACTGTTTATTGCAACTGTTTAAAATTTACCTCTACAGAGCGGAGCACGGCACGTCTTACTCAGGCAATAGCATGAACAAGAATGAATTGGGGTAAATTTGGAGTAAATAGGTAAATCAAGCAGGTAAGAGTTCACAAAATTGATATTTAGTATAGACAAGAGAAGCTAAGGTCTCCAAAAAAATGTTGGCATTAGCCGCCCCCATTACCACCCCTACCCCATTATTAAAGGAGATGAAAGGGGAAAAAATGTGATATAGTGTGTGTACAAGAACCAAAAACCTCAAAATATTTTTTTACTTTATCCACCCCCCCACTCCCACCCCCCGTCACCACCCCCACCCCACTACCGATGTGGGGTATCGTTTTATGGGTTTTTGGGGTAGAGGATTTCAAATATTACATTATTAAAGTTCCATAAACAATTATTTCTAGATACAAAATTTTTTCGTTGTGTGACTTGGATAGAAAATCCGGATGTGGAAGTAGTGATTCCTTGGGCAGCGGTTTTTTCTACAATAATGTTTCTATTATTTTTTTTCGTATCTGCCATGGTTCAGTAATGAATTGTATATCTTTTGACTGTATTCTAACTTTATTATAAATTTATTATAAATTGAAAATAAATTTTAATAATCATCGTAGAAAAAAATTTCTTGTACAGATATCCGTTTCACAGCAGACTGAACTGAAATATCGAATAAAAAATGTTTTTGCGTCTGTAAGAGTGTGTATGTGTGTATATCTATGTGTGCGTGTATACCGCTTCTTGTAAACACGATAACTTCTGTTAGATTTAAAATATTTGATTACAATTTGGAACATATGTAAAACAGCATATTATAATAATCCCTATTGAAATTGGGCCATATCTGTAATATATGGTGATAACCAGAGGTCTACAATTCTCACTTCATAATAATGTTATTAAAAATACCATGTTCCATATTTTAGGATAACACTGATATATCATCTAATTTAAATAAAGTTGGATTGCCTAACATACACCCGGTATATTGCGGTTTAGAAATCATCTTCTTATTTTTGTATGTTTCGTAATATTTTGCTCTGAAATTAAAATAAAACGTATTTTACGTATGAGAGTTTGTAGGATTCTGGTTATCACCATGTATTACAGATATGGCCCAATTTCAATAGGGATTATGGTAATGTGCTGTTTTACATATGTTCCAAATTGAAATCAAATATTTTAAGTCTAACAGAAGTTATCCTGTTTATAAGAAGCGGTATACTCGCACATATAGATATACATGCACACACACACTTACAGACGCAAAGACATTTTTTATTCGATATTTCAGTTCAGTCTGTTGTGAAACGGATATCTGTACAAGAAATTTTTTTCTGCGATGATTATAAAAATTTATTTTCAATTTATAATAAATTTATAATAAATTTACAATACAGTCAAAAGATATACAATTCATTACTGAACCATAACAGATACGAAAAAAATTAATAGAAGCATTGTAGAAAAATTAGTTAGCTTTAATTTTGCATATAACCACTTTTTGATTAGGGCTAACCGTTTCCGAGATATGAGCGAAAAACCAAAAACCGGGACCTTCTTCGTGCCCCCTGCATCCCCCCACTTCTTACGTTCGAGGACTTTTGGTATGTTTATCTCCTAAATAGTCCAAACAGAGCTCTCAAGTCAAAAATTGTGATCTCGGCATTTTCCTCTAGACCCCCTTATTGAACGTTCATTGACTGGGCTAATACCCATTAGAAAACTTAAGAATAAAAAAAAAAAAAAATACTGAGTAAAATATTTAATGGAATAGAAAGTTATATAATAAGGGAGATAATAAATAAGCATACAGAAATAAATAGGTACCTAAATGTAACTTAAATTTTAGATTTTTTTGTTTCATACGAAAATACGAGTTTTTATACACCTCGCAAACAATTGAAATTTCACAAGATCACACTTTCACACTTGAATGCTTCACGCAAATACCATACTCGATGAACATTTCGCCAACCATGTTGGCATCATCAGGAGATGATCAAATGTTTTAATAATTTGCAGATGATACCAACATGGTATTAAAAACGCAAGTGGAGTGTAGCATTCAAGTGTACTGTCCAAGTGTTTTGGCGTCTGTGTAAATTTATTTCATGTAAAATATTAAGCACTTATAATGTAAAATCGTGAATAAAGTCTCATTAACTTGTCTCAATGTACTTTCAGACAAACAGTAAAAACCACTACTCAGAGGGCCGTAGCTCCCTTAGGAAGCACTTCCAGTCATGCGTTTATAGGAACTTTTCTTACTATTTTTACGTTTAGAATCAACTCCTAAACGGGCGAGAGTTATTTTCCTAACAACATGTATATAAAATAAAAATCGAGATAAAAATATAATTACTTCCACATCCAATGGAAGTATAGTAAAGACAAACATTTTTTTTCCATTTTAACCTCATCACAATAAAATTGTGGGAGGTTACTACAATTAGTCCAAAATCGAAATTGAGATAACATCAAATCTTTTCGTTTTGAGGTCCCAGGAACCCAAAAAAGTTGTTTTTGAAAAATGTCTGTGTGTATGTATGTGTGTGTGTATGTATGTTAGCACGATAGCGGTGAAGCTACTAAATGGATTTGGATGAAACTTTGCATGAGGGTTTATTTAGTGCTCCAGAAGATCTGAAAAGGTTTTGGTTGAGATCGGATTACGTTTAGTGCCGTTTTGGCACAACAAGTTGTTTATTTTATGATTACTTACAATTTGTAATTGAACCATTGAAAAGCAGTAAAAATTCCGATTTCAACGATATATCACACTTGCACTTTTTCGATTTGGTTTCCGTGAAAAAAATTAAAAAACAAAATAACACTCTTCTTGTGTAAGATAAATTTTATAGTCTAACCTAACGTTCGATAGACTAGTGTCAGAGAACGTGTATACCACAAAATAATACAGGGCTGTACCCATTACTCTTTGCAAATTTGCAGCCGCAAAGGCTTTTATTAGAGACTATTGACGGAATCGGGACTGTACTGATCTGACGAGAGTGAAATTCTACGCGACATTCCGAACGACTAATTATCTACGGTTAATTAGTTATTAACGCGCAAAGACTGTCTATCTCTAATTTTGCGGCGGAACGAGATGGAAGATGGACACTTTTCTAACACAAATTCGCGATCGAGAAACGTCAAACGAAAAATTGCAAAATGTCACTTTTGATTCGTTCGTGCCGAGCTGAATTTTCGAATTTCGACATTCAATTTACGATGCGGATCAACTACAAGTTTTTCTCTTTCCATCGCTACATAGTACGGTCGTCGCGGTATCGTATTTTTTAAAATACGAGTAAATTTAGATGTCGTGTTTTCGACCAAAATTTACCCTCGGATGCCGCAACTCTGAAAACGGTTTTTCATCTGTAACACGGAAACTGTGAGAGTGTAAGTAACCCCAACGGAACGCTTTCGGTGAGTTTTTTCCAATAAAACTTTAAAAGTGACAGTGACATATTTTAAAAACTATTTCCTCTACTTCCGGCATCCCGCCGGAAATTCTTCCCGCAACAAAAATAGTACTACATAACCTAAAAACAATTTAAGACATTGGTACCAACCTAAACATTTTTCAAAAACCAAATTCCCCAGAGAAACATTGGAACCAAAAATTTGACAGCTATCACTTCCCCGACCGATTTAGTGAAAAATCGGTCGAGGCCAAAAGATAAAACAAAATATACCAACTCAAACTTAAACCATGAACATTACCCTGGCTACATCTGGCAGGGAAGCTGTCCACCAAGAGTTATATGGTTTTTTCCAAAGATGGCCATCCCTGCCATCCATCCCATTACCAACGAACAGGTTTCTTCGTTTAGTTGTTTCCCGTATCAATAATCAAAATTATTAGGTGCTCTTGCCTACGAACGTTTTTATAGTATTGTGTTTATTACTTCCACGTCCAGTGGAAGTATAGTAACGACAAAAATTTTTTTAATAATTTTTATTGTCCAAATAGGCTTAAAATGTCATGAAACGTCGAGATTTTAAGTTTGAGCGAAAAAAAATTTCTGTCTGTGTGTCGGTCTATCTGTAACTTTTTTTTGTGCGCACGTTTACTCTGAAACCGTTGAAGATATTGACTTGAAATTTGGTACACATATGTACTTTAACGAAATCTAGAATTAGATTATATTTCCATCTTGTTCCGTCGCAGGGTTGGGGGGTTAATTGGAGTAAATTTGGGGTAAATGGGTAAATCAAGCAGATAAGAGTCCGTGAAATTGGTATTTAGTATATACAAGAGAAGTTGAGGTCTGAAAACAATTTTTGGCATTAGCCACCCCCATTACCACCCCCACCTCCTTATTAAAGGGGATGAAAAAAAAAATGTGATTTAGTGCATGTACAGGAACCAGAAACCTCAAAATATTTTTTTACTTCATCCACCCCCCACTACCACCCCCCACTACCACCCCCCTATTACCACCCCCACCCCACTACCATAAACAATTATTTTCACATACAAAGTTTTTTCGTTGTGAGTGACTTGGATAGATAATCTGGATGTGGAAGTAGTGATTCCTTGGGCAGCGGTTTTTGTATATTAATTTTAGGTCCATGTGGACACATTATAATTTTAACCTAGTTTTTAAGCCTGCCTACAGAAGGCAGGAGCTACTTTTCTATTTTTCTCCAAGCCAAACCGGACCTACCCCGTCCAGCCTCACACTCGCCTCGGCGGTGTTCACCGTGGTTGTTTGGCTGGCCCCGGGCTAGGATCTGATGAAGCATATATTAGTATTAAAACATTGAATAAAATATTAATGTTGTGCAGACTATAAATTTAACACTCAAGTTCTTAGGTCCAAATCCCACCGAACGCAAGACTTTTTTTTCTGATTTAATATGAAAAAAATATTTCAACTTAATAAATATAATTAAATGAGATCGTTCATATTGTTTAGTGCTCTTTTCGGCTTCAAAGATTCACCAGGTGGGGAGGTTCCAGCCGCTTCCAGTAGCTGCCGATTTTTTATTGTTCAAATAGGCTTAGAATGTCATGAAACGTCGAGATTTTAAGTTTGAGCAAAAAAATGTTCTGTCTGTCGGTCTGTCTATCTGCAATTTTTTTTTGTGCGCACGATTACTCTGGATCCGTTTAAGATATTGACTTAAAAGTTGGTACACTTATGTATTCTAACGAGATCTGGAACTTGAAGGGGTAAGGGGGGTAAATTGGGGTAAATGGGGGGGTAAATAGGTAAATTAAGCAGGTGAGAGTCCATAAAATTGTTATTTAGTATATACAAGAGAAGCTAATGTCCCAAAAAAAATTTTGGCATTAGCTACCCCCACCCAATTATAAAAAAAATGTGATTTAGGGGTGTACAAGAACCAAAGACCTCAAGTCCATCCCCTCTACCACCCCCTATCGCTACCCCCCACCCCACTACCGATGTGGGTTATCGTTTTATGGATTTCAAATATTATATTACCAAAGTTCCATACACAATTATTTCCACATACAACATTTTTTCGTTGTGAAAGACTTGGGTAGAAAATCTGGATGTGGAGGTAGTGATTTCTTAGGCAGTGGTTTTTTTTAATTGCTACATGTGGCATTAGAATAGAATCCTCATATTTCATAATAATACGTCAAGTAGTTTAATTATTTAAAAAAATTATTTAACGTCGTCACGAGTCTTTGAGGACCATTTCTCTCGGTCTCGCGTCTATTTTTATTAGTAATTACTTCCACATGGAAGTATAGTAATGCAAAAAAAATTTTGAACATTTTTATTGTTCAAATAAACTTACAATGTCATAAAACGTCGAGATTTTAAATTTGAGCAAAAAAATCTGTCTGTCTGTCGGCCTGTCTGTAACTTGTTTGTGTATACGATTACTCTGGAACTGTTTAAGATATTGACTTCAGACTTGGTACACATAAGTATTTTAATGAAATCTGGAACTAGATTATATTTTAATATTATTCCGTCGAGGGGTTGGGGTAAATATAAGGTAACTAGGTAAATCAACCAGGTAAGAGTCCATCAAGTTGATATTTAGTAAAAGAAAATATTTTTGGCATTATCCACCCTCATACCACCTCTATTAAAGGGGGTGAAGAAAATAAAATTATGGTTTAGTGTGTGTACAATAACCAAAGGCCTCAATTTTTTTTACTTCACTACCACCACCCTCACCCCCACTACCGATGGGGTATATCGTTTTATGGGTTTTTGGGGTAAGCGATTTCAAATATTATATTATTAAATTTCCATAAACAATTATTTCCACATACAATTTTTTTGTCGTTATGAGAGACTTGAATAGAAAATCTGGATGTGGAAGTAGTGATTCCTTTGGCAGCGGTTTTTGAACATGCAAATCATTGTACTTTGTTAATTCAGGCGTTTGTTTTAACAATATTAAAATATGTGATTGCCTGATCTTTAAAAATAAGTATATAATTACCATACATTAGCCGCGAAAGGGGGATAGCGATTAACTGAATTGTCAGTAGAGTTAAGCGACAGATATATTATTGAGCGACGTTGATTTGATAAGCCCTTGCAAAGATTATTTTGAATTACACCCCCTCTAAAGTTAAACGCCAATAGGATTTTGCCAGATACTTACACTGATGGCGTGCACATACTACTATCCTCCTTTCCCGGCTAATATATAACTAATATTTCCATTATTGCATTTCACTCTTTTTCAAATTTTATAATTTGTGGCGGATGCGCTAGGGTACATCTCGGTTTTACTGATCTGTAATATCTTTGTATTAAACAGTGATGAAGACATCCCTGTATTTAATTTATTTTTAGATGTAGATATTTAAATATTGGTACAGAAGTAGAACACTTCATAAGCATTTCTTTGAGTGAGTTGTGCCAACTAATTTCAAGCCAAGTTCAGCTTGATCCAATTGTAACCTTGGATTTTGATCTTGGATTAAGTTAAACTTGACTTGAACATAGTTGGTTCAACTCACCTTCAATCGACTCAGTGACGCAGGTGTTAGGCTTGCTTTCCCATAAAACCTACTCTAATATAAACACCCCCCCTCCCTCCCCTCCAAACCACATACCCTTACCCACATTCTTTAACCCCCCCCTTGACCCTTTGCTGAAAATTCGTCCCTTACACCTTTTTTTTTTTTTTGCACAAATAGTGCAGTGAAAAATGTTTTATTCCCTTGAAATAGGTCTTTTTTAAAAATATTTTCCCTATAAAAACTTCTCATATCACAACACACACAAAAACACCCCACACAATTTAAATGTGAAATAATTAAATTACAGGGTCTGGGATTCATTCGCCACAACACCTGGCCATTGCGGTATTTTGCGCGGTTCGCCGCATTATGATGTAACGTAATGATTATTATTTAATAAATGTAAACACAATAATAAATGAAATAAATAAAATACCTTTGTAAATACTTACTAAAACATAATTAAAGATCTTTCATTGATTAATGATTAATGTTAGGCTTGCGACCATGGGGTCCCGGGTTCGAATCATGGCTTGGGTATGAACGTTTAGTGGCGCTTTTCACGTGTTGTCGAAACGGTAGCAGTGGGCTAGACCGCGGTTATGTGAGAGACAACACGGCTAGCTAGTTGCTCTCTTCTCCTGAGTTCGACTCTCAGCTGAGGCAGATGTCGCACAGAGTGGTTGTTGTGTTATTGTCTGTGTGTATGTTCTGGTTGAGTGGTGCAATTGCAATAGCTAAACTCCGCAAGGACGTGAATATAAACAAGCCGTTAAAAAAATTGCCCTTAGAGTACTCAACTCAACCTACCGCGGCTTTTAAATTTTTTTACTTTTTCAAAATTTCTGTCTGTCGGTCTGTGCGCAAGATGATTCTGGAACCGTTTAAGATTGTGACCTGTTTGGTACATGTACATGTATTTTAACGAGATCTGGAACTAGATTATATTTTGATCTTATTTCGTTGAAGGGATGGGTAAATTGGGGTAAATGGTAAATAGGTAAATCAAGCAATAAGAGTCCGTAAAATTGGTATTTAGTATATATAAAAGAAGTTAAGGTCTCAAAATTTGTTTTGGCATTAGCTACCCCCATTACTACTCCCGCCCCATGATTAAAATTGGTTAAAAAAATAAAATTGTAATTTAGCGTGTATACAAGAACCTGAGAGACTTGAATATAAAATCTAGGCGTGGAATTTTAAGATTTATAAACACCCTACAGGTTGCATTATAATTCGAGTCCAATGAAAAAAACAAACATCAGCGTGCCTGCCTTTCAAGATTATTTTAGCAGGTTGCTAAATTGACATCAATGTTTCAAAGACAGAAGATAGCGTCAGAGACGCGTCATCGCGTGTGTGTCTAGCTTCTACGATTTCAAATTAGAATACAATGCAACTTGTACGGAGTTTATAGATCTTCTATTATTTTCATGATTCTATAATAAGTGGGTTACCTCGAGTACCATCGATGCGAAGTAGGTTACCTCGAGGAGTATGGATGCGCAGTAGGTTACCTCGAGTATTTTGGATGCGCAGTGGCTTTTCTCGAGTCAAATGGATGCGCAGTTGGTTTCCTCGGGTATTATGGATGCGCAGTGGCTTTCCTCGAGTATCATTGATGCGCAGTAGGTTACCACGAGTAGTATGGATGCACAGTGGGTTTCCTAGAGTATTTTGGATGCGCAGTGACTTTCCTCAAGTACCATCGGTGCGCAGTAGGTTATCTCGAGTAGTGTGGATGCGCAGTACGTTTGTAGTAGTGAATTTTCTCGAGTACTATAGATGCGCAGCAGGTTACCTCAAGTGGTATGGATGTGCAGTCGGTTTCCCCGAGTATTATGGATACGCAGTGGCTTTCCTCGAATACCATTTATGCACAGTAGGTTTCCACGAGTGTTCTATATGCGCAGTAGCTTTTCTCGAGTACTATCTATAGTACTGGCAGTAGATTACTTTAAGAAGTATGGATGTGCAGTGACTTCTCTCGAATAAATTGGATGCATAGTGGATTACCTCGAGTAGTATGGATGCGTAGTAGATTTCCTCGAAGAAAATGCTTGAAGCAGAAGCTTTACTTCTATCGTGCAGTCGGCACACAATGATTTATTTATATCTTTGACATGCCATTTTCTGCGTCTTACCTCCACATCCATTGGAAGTATATTAACGCAAACAAAATTTTTGAAAATTTTTATTATTCCAATGGGCTTAGAAACGTCAATATTTTAAGTTTGAGCAAAAAAAAATGCTATCTGTTGCGTCGGTCTGTCTGTTGGTATTATAACTTTTTGGTACTCACGATTGCTTTGGAATCATTTAAGATATTGACTTAAAATTTGACACACATATATTTTAACGAGATTTGGAACTAGATTATATTTCGATATTTCGTTGAAGAGTTGAGGTGTAATTTACACCTTAACTCAATAAATCAAACAAGTTATAGTCCATAAAATTGATACTTAGTAAATATAAGAGGAGCTAAAGTCTCAAAAAAAATTTTGGTTACTACGCCCACGCCATTATTAGAGGGGGTGAAGAAATATTGTGATTTAGTGTGTGTACAAGAACCAAAGTCATCAAGAATTCTTTTCGCTTCATTCACCCCCGCTATACCTCCACCCCCACTACTGATGTGGCTATCGTCTTATGGGTTTTTGGATTTCAAATATTATGTTATTAAAGTTCCTTAAGCAATTATTTCCACATGGTGGAGTGCAAATATAGTATTTTCGTTGTAAGAGACTTAGATAGGAAGTCTGGATGTGGAAGTAGTGATTCCTTAGGCAGCGGTTTTCTTGATAAAATAACTCAGCTGCAGACAACAAATATCAGAATGACGTAAGGGAATATCGTCATTTTTGTTTTAGAAATTTTATTACCAACTTTACTAAATCAAAGATTTAGTTCATAATACCAGAGACTAATACGTATAGTCTCTGATAATACATATGGGAACATTGAAAGACCATTTAGATAAACGGTCTTTTAACTAAATCGAGATTTAAATAAAATAGCATTAATAATGAAAAGAAATAATTAAAAGTTCTACACTAATTTTTAATTATTTATTTTTGTTGACTTGACTCTATATTATTAAAAACTGTTCTTGGCGGTAAAACAGGATTACGAACTGTATAACCTTTATTAAAAATAAGGTTTGCTATTTTAAAAAAATGTGGCTGGTACCAATCCGTTGGATACTGATGTTGGGTGTCTCTGGATATCCTGAAAACTGCGTATTTTTCGAAATTTTGAATTTACAACACACTCTATATAAGAAAAATCTAGCTGCCTCTAGATGACTCAAGCATTTACAGTTCTTAAAATCTCGTAAAAATTATGGTGGTGAAAAGTTTCTCACGATAAAAACTAATATTAAGATTAACTAATTGTTTTAGTCCGTATTAATTTTTATTTTTATTATTGTACTCGTGTTTATTTGATTTTTAAGATCAATTAGTTTATATGTACATACTCTGTTTTTAGATAAAAATGTTTTTTTTGTGTCTGTCTGAATTGTGTACAAATTATTAATATAGAAATAAACTATCTATACTAATCCGCTAATAAATAATGATGATTTGTTCTGACCAGACCAGACTGTTGTTTGAATGAGAGTTTTCTAGCTAATAAACTTTTTAATTCATAATTTTCTCAGATGTATTGTTTGCTTATGTATGGAAGAATCAAAAACCACTCTTCTGTCTGCAATAACATTTTAGGTCATAACATTGATATTATTTAACACAGTGAAAGTGTTCATAGCTGATCTACAACCATAGGCGTGTATATCATATATTTTTTAAATAAAAGCTACTTAAGTTTCTCAAATTCATGAGGAAAACATTAACTTTTTTGGTAATACCTTTTTCTTAACATATATATGTAGCTAAAATATAGCCAAAATATATGTACTATAAAAATGTTTAAGTAGGATTTTGTATTTTCATCGGTAAATATTAATTATTATTTGCAAAATTACTGTGCTTGAATTTCAGGACCGCACAAATTTTCGTTTTTATGGTTTTAAGCCTAGTAGTAATTTCACAAACTACTGACATTATTGAGTGAAACTTCATAATTCCACTTTTGCTGTAAATCTATTTAGGTATGTCCAATACTACTTGGACAATATTAAAGACAAGAGAAATGAATGAAAACTATGAACAAAACATTCCTCGAAATTTTCTAACATGTCTCTTTCCTTTTTTCCATGGAAATTATTTTTGATGGTGCAATTCAATAACACTTTGAATACATTTTGCATGTGCCAGACGCCATATTCCCAAACGTCTGGAAATTACAAGAGGTCATGTTGCATCAACTTCGCTTGTTTAAATGGAGCACACTGTTTACTTATGGATAATTGATTAGACTTTTTATTGAAATACCTAGACATTTTTTAAAGGATTACAATGAAAAATAAAACATTCATACTCACTTAAATACTGGGAAAAAAGTCGAAGTTACAAAATATTTTAAAGTAGCTACGGTACAACAAAAACTATTGTGCAGTAAATTATTACAAAACGATAAATTGTTAACGTAAATTGTTAATCTCAAACTAGTTGCTATTGTTCAAACTTCAAACCAACATCTTTGATTTTATGCTTGGATTCATAGCCACCTTTTTTATACGTAAAACATTGGGAATAAAGAGAATATGACAAATTGTCAAAAAATAACTTGAATGGTATGAATACAGTGTGTTTCCACTTTCCGCTAAATGAGGTCTCGAATCTCTTCCTGATCAAGTTGCCCCCAAATCCCTTGATCAAATTAATTAAGGTTCAAAATTTGCGGAGCTCAACGTCGTCTTCCCATTTGGCCTTTTAGAGTTTCATTGGATTTAATCGGGAAATTTTGCTGACCAGGTCATTGTGGATTCTATTTTTTTGTAGATTCCGCGCTCTGATGTCCCTCTCACACATGAGGCCCGCTTATAGTCATTTGCCTAGATTGCAGATTGTTTAAGGAGCCGCTTGGCCCTGACTTGGCCTTTCTTTACTTCGACCTAAAAGGTCTTCTGTGAATTACCCTACAACTAGTTGTTACCCAGGATTTCAAGACTTTTTGCAAAGCTTGTGATTTTCCTGGGAGATAATTTCCCTATGTCTTCGGGCGTTAATTCCGCCTGTTCTAGGTACTTTAGCCTAATGCGGATTAGTACCTTGCATTCACAAAGTATATGTTCCGCAGTCTCAGTTGCAGCTTCACAGTATCTGCATTTGTCATCTTCTGCCATACCCATGTTTTTGAGATGATATCTCAAGGGGCAATGGCCAGTTAGAAGGCTTATGATCAACCTTAGGTTGGACTTTTCAAGTTCGAGAAGCCTTGTGGCATTCTTTGTTGAATATGTTATAAACCGTTTCGCTTGTCTGTGACCTGGATTATTCCTCCAGTAGGAATTCTTTTGTTCCTTTTCCCATTCTTGGACCTCCTCCGTTATGTGTCCCTTAGATAAGCCACAGAATGGTTCTGGTCCAAAAAATATGGCTTCAGTCCCTTTCCTTACGAGACTATCAGCCAGTTCGTTGCCTTCTATTCCCTCATGCCCTGGCACTCACATCAAGCTAACTTTGTTGTTTTTTGTCAGTTGCTTCAGGGATTTCCTGCATTCCCAGGCAATTTTAGACTCGAAGGTATAGGGCCTGAGAGCCTTTAGTGCTGCCTGGCTAGCTGAGAGTATAATAGATCTTTGTTCTTCGAGTGCCTCCATCTAGGCATTCCTAGGTATACTGATCTATAGCATAGATTTCTGCCTGGTTGGGTTATTACCAAGGGTTTTAGATAATCTGCATTTAGGCCCTGCTACGCCCACACCAACCCCTTCGTCCATCTTGGATCCATCTGTGTACCAGATGTGTGATTCTTTCTCCAACCGCAGTACTTCTACCCTGCTCGCCTGACGGCTTTCAATCAGCACATCAAACGGGCAGCCAAAGTCATGCTTGATTGGCATTGAGTCAGTGAGTTTCGTCATGGATTCGAATTGGATTAGCTCCAGAATCCTTAAATGACCAACCAGGTAGCTTGGTCTAAATTGCAGCCTTAGGACACTAAGTGCTGCCTCCTTCTTTACATGCAAATGCAGAGGAAGTAAGTCCAGCATTGCCTCCATAGCTGTTGTGGGACAGGAGCGCATTGCTCCTGTAGTCCCTAAACAGGCAAAGCGTTGCAATTTCTGCAACTTTACTTGTGCTATTTTCTGACAACCTAAAGGTAGGACCAATGTATAATTTTTGGCTTCAGACTTCAAGTCTTACTAAACAGCCTACAGTGCGTTCAAATAGCCGTCGTTGCTTTGGTAAGTGCCCTTTCTAAGTGTGAGTTCCAGGTAAGTTTTTGGTCCAGGATTACTGCACTCGAAATTTTCAGTACTGTTCCATGCAACATAGGAGCTCTCAAATTTAGTTTTCTCCTTTTGGTGAATGGAACAATAACTGTTTGCTCGGATTGGCACTAAGGTCTTCTGAAGAGCACCATTTAGAGATTATGTTTAAGGCAATTTGCATGTCCTGAACGTTGAAGTCATAATTATTCAGCTTCTGGAGGAGATCGTCGACCACCATTGACCATAGCAAGGCTGATAAGACTCCACCTTGTGGACAGTCCCTAACTGCAGGCACGGTGGCCGACTCGTTCCCCATATTTGTGGTAATTATTCTGCTTCTTAGCATGAATTGTATCCATTTGATTGTTGGGGACTATATTCTCCTTTTTTCCGCGGCTCTTTTTATGGATTCATAGGAAGTGTTGTCAAAATCACTATGATTTGCCTAGGTCTGTTATAAAAGTCGAAAGATTGTTAGTTGGAAACATTTTAAGATAGATTAAATAAAGTCACAAATATCAACATAAGAAACAGAACTATATATATCGAAATATACACCGCAATCGATAAAAAAAAAATAGGATGTGAATAGGCTGAATTCATGTGACTTCAGGCTAAAAAACATGCATTTTGAGGAAGACTATTCCCTCTGTCTATTTTTTCTTAATAAATATGTCTGCAAAATATTGACAACGTCAGTAATTATTTAATTTATCTAGAAAATGTTTTAAAATAAACTTAAAAGGTTCCTATATAAATGAAAATGAGAACCTACTCTACATATTTGTTAATTACAAATTTCTCTGTTATTCCCCTTTTTGTACACCCATGTTTCAAACCCGAACAGCATATCTATCTGCTATACCGTATAGAAAGTTATGTTAAGAGTTAAAATCCATCGGAGTCAAGCTTTAATTTTTATTGGCTTGTATTGACTACCCTTCTGTGTGTGTGAGTGTGTGGGGAAACATTAAAGAGTAGGTATATCCATAAAAAACTGCTTAAATTGTGTAATTTTTGTGGCTTCTGCAATATTTACATTAATCGCGTATTCGTTGCCGGTTTCGCAGCTGCTAGGAACGATATTATTTTAATTGAAAAAATGTTCCACAACGTAATTAGTCTCATTGGTTTTTGTTTTTTTTTATTACTTACCGCACAGGCTGAGGTAAGTGATTGTAATTAAAGTAACGTGGTGTATTTGAAAATATTATAAATTTGAAGGAAAGCAGCTCGAATAAATGTGATATACCAGCGTCTGCACCAAAGAAAATTGAAGAAGTCATTAACCAGTGCCAAGATGAAATTAAAATAGCCATTCTCTCAGGTAGGTGCCCTTTTAGTTCATTTTAACATTAGGGTGAGGCATTCGTAACCGTGAGATAGTTTTGTAGAGAAATAACTTATTGTGAAAAATAAACACTATCGTGCTCGAAATCACACAATTTTTTTTTTTTTTGAAAAGGGTAAAAAAATCACAAAATCGTGGGTTGTTTGTTTTCATTGCATCCTATGTTAAAAGTAGTTTTGACAAAAATGCGAACTGGCAAAATTCTGCGTAACACTGACAAAACAGAATATTCCAAAGGAAGTATCCATTGGAAAAAATCTCACTTTTTCTTCATTTTGGCAAACAAATTCTAGGTTTTATTTTTTTACCTCTCAAAATATAAAAATTTCGACCGTTTTTCAGATTTGTCAAATTTTTATCTGAATATGGTTATCTGTAACGACTTAATAGTAGCTCAGTCAACGAAGTACAAAAAAGGCTGATTAGGGGAAATAATTCGTGTAGTGGCCAATTTTTGTACAGTTGTCGGGGGGTGCTCTGAACAACATGCGTTTTTCTTGAATAACTTGAAAACTACGAACTCTAGCGAAAAATTGTCATTATACAAAATTAAACTAGATGAAATTTTCTACAAATAACTTTCATTTTTTATGTGACTACACGAATTAATTCCCCTATTTTTCCTTCGTTGATTGGACTATAGGCAAAAAGCGGAAAATCGGGTGCATTTTTCCAAGATGGCGACCGTAGCACAAAGTTCATACTGGGATTTGACGCAAATAATTCTCACAAGAATGTTTTTTAAAATCATTAATTAAAGTTCGTTGTTACTACGGTCGCCATGTTAGAAAAATGACGGTCAAAATTAGTTTTTTCTCGATTATCTCCTTTCCTGTTAGTTTATATTATCTTAAAATATATTAAGTAAAAATATATTAAGTATATTATCAACACTGTAGGGAATAAGAAAGACTACAACTTTTATTTAAACAGTTTTCCTCTATTGCTGATATTTACGATTTACAACCGCCAGAAACGTAAAAATGTGTGCTTCACCGCAGATTGTTGTAATTATATCTGTCTCTGTCGTTTCTACACAGTAATTTATTAGTAATTAGTTAATCAATATTGTATATTATAAAATTTGCCAAAGGTATTGTTTAAACTATTTTCTTCCACGGTCAGTAGTTTAAAAATTGCAGCAGCTCGAAGTTTGAAATTTTTTTTCTAATTTCGAAAATATGTCTGCTTCCATTGTTCCGATAATTGCAAAAATATGCAGTGAAGCCTAAATTTTCACCTTTCTGGCGGCTGGAAATCGTAAAGTGTTAACAAAAGAAAAAATTGTTTAAACAAAACTTGTAGCCTTTTATTTTTATGGTAATTTCAGGGTAGAACTAACAGGAAATTGGCCTCCATTTCTTCTACATGGCAACGATATTTTTGTGAAAATTTTAATTAATGATTGTGGCAACCCCTTGTCCTACCACAAATTACAAAGTCCCTTGAAAGTACTATTTTCTTCTTTTACCTGATATTTCACCACAAATGACTGCTCTATTATGGCGGCACTTTATACAGAAATAAATATTTGACGTCAGAATTAAAGTTTAATTATTTTTTGATTTATTTAATTATTATCAGAAGTTGTTTACTCTGTACATTCACATGTTATGGAAGAATTCTATATTCTCTAGTTTTTCATACTAATACATTAATTTGATTCTTCAGGATCGTAATAAAATGAATAAAAGTCGGAATATTTCTCGTCCTATAAGCAATATAAAACCTTTAGTAGTTCGATACCTAGAACTAATACTTGGACTACACGACCATGTAGTTATCCTAATCTATGATTAACCATGTTAAAGTTTTTTAAAGTTTAAAGCGTAAATATATTTATTTTAAGTGTTTTAACAGAAAGTTTTACAAGCTTAGTACTGTATAGGCGTTAATAATGTGTTATGATCATACATTTTGAAACAGAATTAGGAAGTATATATTTTGTACTGTTTAATTTTATATTCCTGGTGATAACATCATAACATTTTTAATGTGATTAATTTACCTAGTTAAAGTGTATATTCGACTTTTTTAAAAAGAGTTTTAGACTTTCAACAACGCATTGTAGATATGAATTGCATCAATAAACGCAAATATCATTGACCCTGTTTCTTAATTAATAGAGCCAGTAAGAAATATTCCATATAATATACTTACATAATATACATACAATCGAGAAATACTTAGTTTGACGTACATATTCAACAAAAGAATTAGTAAATTAAATATTCCTTGGAATATAGAAATTAATACAAAGCAGTAACATTTTATTCTAATCTTAGATGATTTAAATTTATTAAACTTACCCTAATTATTCCTGTACAAAATTATTATTTCAGTTGAACAATTTTGCAACAAAATGCTACTTAAGTTTGTCTTTTGAATATCACTTTGTCATGTTCATACGATTATTAAGAAATGCATTCCTGCTCTAAACTTGACACTCATTGAAAGGAGGCTCGGTATGAAGTAACTGTAATAGCTACCTAGAACGCATACAGACATGGATATACTTTGAAACTAAAGTATATGTATTTATGTTACAGTTAAATTCTCCAGTATCAGTAATAGTATATTATAAACAACTTGACAATAGTATGTAATGTATAGGTATGCACCGTAAAATAATGGTTACTTGCACTTTTTCATTTAAAAGTCTGAAAATTGCATCGAATTGTCCAAGTTTAGATATTCTAGGTATTGTGAGATGATAGGTAACTTATTTGAGATTTATTAATATTTCAGAGGCTCTGCAAGCTCTCAGTGTCAATGAGCATACCCACAGTCGTGCCAAAAGGGCAGCTTTTTCAGATGACGAGAAGCGTATTGCTGGGGTAAGCAAATTTGTATTTAGTTTTATAGTAATAAAACGACATAATCCGGTGATTTTAGGTTCAAAAATAACTTTTCTTTGGGAAAGTTTTGGGACTAGCCAAACCTTCCCTCTACAAAATTTCCCCAGGAATCCGAAAAAATAGTGTTGACCCCTCAGAACGGAGGCTTTAATTGTTATTTAACTTTTTGTAAACAAAATGAATTTTGCAACTTAGTTTTTTGTTTATATCTTCGCTTCTAAAGGTTGTAGAAAAACGTTCGACCCATCAATTTCTTCATCATAAACTACTCCCCTATAAGGTAGGTATACGCAAAGAATGAATCTTCAATTGTTAATAACATTTTATGGCAAAAAACTGAAAAAATTGAATTCTTCGATCCTCGAACTTTGAAGTACTGTAGAAACAAAAATAAAATGTATGTTAACAATATTATCAGAAATAGTGCACATTTTTACCCTTAATAAGGTTTGTAATAAGCGACCCAAAAATCCAAGTATATGCAATTTTGTTTCCAAACCGCAAAAAGAACCCTTTATATAAGTTTTTGTGATCATAATCTAAGTTTTCGACAATTCGGTCCGCCATATTGGATCCACCATCTTGAATTTCGCAATTCTGACTTCGGATTTGAATTCCAAAACATAACATATACATATCAAAATATGTTTATGGTAATTTTTTTAAATACGTACAAAAAGGACATGTATGTACTTTACAATGATTTCATGAATCAAATTACCTAAATTAAACATTTTCTATCATTCATATCCCACTAACTAATGATATGCTCAACTTGAAACTTTATCAGAAGCGTTTTCTAATTGTAAACAATCATTTAGCACATTATTTACAGTAAGATTTAGGGGGCCAAAATGGGCGAATTTGGGCCTGTTTTTGCGGTCGCTCTTTCGTCGTAATCGCAAAAAAACGTGAATTCTTCATATCTCGGCTTTTTCTTAATTCGCGTTTTTTTATGACAATTGAAAAGCCGTTTGTTGCAATAAACTTTATACAAAATCAACTGAGATATTTACATTTATTTGTTTAAGTTGCAAAATTGATCTTTTGCATAAAAAAGTCGCAAATTAAATTTTTTTGCAATATTCTTTTTGATTATGTAAATATACGTTAAATACAAACAGAACTGTAAAATATTAATTAGATCTTTTAATATATCAATTTGAATTTTTTTTATATAAATTATTTGCAAAAAAAATAATTAATATTTTACAACGGGACAAAGTGCATTTTATTAGAGGTAAAATATGTACTATTTCTCACAATATCGTTAGCATACCGATTTTATATTTGTATCTACAGTATTTCAAAGTTCGAGGATTGAAAAATTTAATTTTTTCAGTTTTTTGCCGCAAAATGTTATTAACAATCAAAAATTCGTTCTTTACGTATACCTACCTTATAGGGGATCTCACGACGAAGAAATTGACGGGTCGAATGTTTTTCTACGACCTTTAGAAGTGAAGATATAAGCAAAAACTAAGTTGCAAAAATTCATTTTGTTTACAAAAAGTTGAATAACAATAAAAGCCGCCGTTTTGAGTGATCAACACTATTTTTTTCGGATTCCTGGGGAAATTCTGTAGGGGGTAGATTAATTTTTGACTAGTCCCAAAACTTTCCCAAACATTTTTCTAATATCACCGGACTAATATAGATTCGTTAAGCAACAACATGATTAACAGCCGTTTGCACCGTATTGTTTAACAGAGGATGATTCTTAAACCTCCGTTAAATTTAAAATTTGCTTTGCACCGTTCTTTAATCCTTGATTAAATTAGCTTAAACTTGCGTTAACTTAAACCTCCAAAGTTGGCCGCTTAAAGGGCAATTAAATTTAATCGTAATTTCTGCGTAGTCGTCGATGTTGTGCATAACCTCATTTTTATTATATTTTCATTCTTTTGACTTTTTATTTTTATTAACAAAAATGTACGAATCGTGCGATGAATTCCGACTCTGACATTGATATCTTCTAACACATCTTGCATTTTGTGGCCGTATTTATTAGCAAAATTTTTCATCTAATCGGCAATCACATACACGGCACCGGTGTGGTGTAGCATACCGGCCACGACAATGAGAAAACTTCGAGTTCTCGAACATAAATTTATGCGCCTCATCTCTTGTTCGGACAGACACACCTCCTTCAGAGATTTATATGATCGTTGCCACGACATAACCCCACTAGCGGACTACGTCCAAGAAATTTCTCAAAAATTCTACGAATTTAAACTGGACAATAGTCCGCTAACCCGCAACATAACACGAATCAGACAGCATAATGCAATCCTTTTCGATATCCGACACCCCCTACTATACCAGGCGCTGCCTATCTTCCGGCAACCTCTTTAGCCACACTTTCTTATACGACAACTTCTTATTTCCCTACTAGAGCGGGAGCTAGGTAGCTTTTTCGGCAGCTCATCGTTTTATGAACTTTGAGATATTTTTATGGTTTAATGGATGATAACGATTCATAAAATCGGCTTCTGGCTGAGAACCTCCTGTCAGGAGCGTCACGAACACTGTTTAAAAATCAGTGAAATCATGTCATCGTTACAAGGCTCATTTTTTGTGTGTGTACACATTTTATGTTTAGAATGAATAAAATAAGATCGCTAGAAACTGTGGGCCATCAGGAGGCGCAGCCAGAAAGGTAATAATGATACAATACATCCGAGGCACGGTACGGAGTCAAGTTAGCCGAAAGTGTTAAATTCCTGTATATTTAAGAGCCTATAGTACTTTTGTTGACACTAAGAACGTTACAGGGAGGCTATTCTATTGTTGAAGGAGCTTATATTTACGTTTTAAAAAGGAGTCAGAACTTGCAACGATGAGTTTAGAGTTCTGAGATGAAATATGCGAAAAAAATCCAATTTTCTTCAAAAATCCTAAACATTTTCTTTCTGGCTAGCCTTACTGATGGGAGTTTCTTTCTGGGAATTTTTTTCTGTGTTCAAAACATTTAAATAAACATGCTCAACCTTAAAAAAAGTTTGTAACGATCATGTTATATAGCTCTGTTTTTTTACCTCTTTGACCTTTCTGGTTGCGCCCCTGATGGCCCACACTTTCTGGCGATCTTATTTTATTAATTCTAAACATAAAATGTGTACACACAAAAAAAATTGGCTTTGTAACGATGATATAATTTCACAGATTTTTATATCTTGAACCATGGCCAACTCGACAGGCTGACATATGCCAGAAGTCTATTTTGTCGTTATTTAAGTTCGATAGAATTAATCAGCGCATAGAAAATACTTGTAACGATGAGTGTCCGAAAAAGCCACTTAGCTCCCGCACCATACATTTAATCTTTATAAAAACCTAGAATCAACTTTCCCTATTCGCTTTATATGTTCTATTTGATTTATCCTTTTGTCCTTTTTTGTTTCTAAATTCCATCTCGACCAACAGATTCGCAAAAAAGCAAAAGCAAAGCAAAAAGCTTCGGTTTTTTTCGTTAAGTTCTGTTTTCCTGTGCCAGCAACCGAAATTAAAAAAGTGCTCTTACCCAGCGAGTGATAGTTTTACAGTATTTTTTCTATTAATTAGTTTTAGGTCCTTGTGGGCACATTTTTAATTTTTAATTTAGCTTTTAAGTCTGCCCACGGCGGACAGGAGTGCTAACAGAACTTACATAATTATCGTTTCAGCCGAACCGGGTCCGCCCCGCTCAACCATGCATTCATCACGACGCTGCGTGCCGTGGTTATGTGGTTGGCTCCGGAACGGGCTCCGGCTAGGCGCATTATTGTACTTAATTTATAATAAATTGTTATTGATTTGATTGATTGACTTAAAATGTAAACGGCGCAAATTACTGAGACTTTTTAATCAACTTCAAAAAATTTAAAAAGGAGAATGTTTTCGATTCGACCAGTATCTATGTTGTTTATTATTTTTGTTCAATCATTAGGTACTCTGGATTGGCTTAAGCAATTTTTGTAAAATCTTTCTCAAATTGTAAGGTATGTCTCGGCGGTGGTTCCATGATAATTTAATCTGCCTGTTGTAAGGTAAGCAAGATTATTTTTTTCGAAGTTTTGGCGAATGCGCTAGTGATAGAAGAAAATAATTTTTGCGCGATAAAAAATTCAAAATTGGTTGAAATTGCATTGAAATTGGTAGTTAGGTATTTTAGGAGCAGTTAATACCGAATTTGTTGTTGAGAGTTAAGAATTCAAAATAACGAACCCAATATGGCTGCGACAATTGCATTTTTTTGAATATTTACATGAAATTTGATATTTGTTGATTTCAGGATTCTCTGACAAGTCTGATGTTAAGTCTTAAAATTTCTCTGAAGTTAAATGAAAAGGTCACTAAGAACGGTAAATACAACATTTGAAAGAAATTTGAACTTCCTTCAAAGAAGGTAGTTAAAAATTACGGAATAAAATGTTATTGTCGCGTCGCCCAGTTAAGGCATGGTATCTCTTACGCGATTTTCGGTTGCCGTTGGCAGCTGCGACTGACCGCTTCGACTGCTATACATGTAATTAGATGAAAGTTTTCTTTCACGTAGTGTTGCCGCGAGACTCATCTCGTCGAGAAATTGGTTTTTCTCGTCTCGTCTCGACATTGTCGGGACGACATATTCTCGTCTGCCCAAAATCTCGTCTCGAGGTCGAGATCTCGTCTCGTCTCGACAAATGTGAAATTTCCCATTTTTTTCTTTTTTTTTCACGAGTGAAATCTCTATTTATTTAATTTATAAAGTTACACTTCAATTTATATGAATATTTGATTTTTGTTTATTTTTAACGTATCTTTAACTAAAAGACCTATTTGAAATATTGTGAATTTTAATTTTCTCCATATTTTAATTTTTTTTTTGCCTCTATACCGTATACTCTAAGAAGATATGAGATTTAATAATTTAAATTAATCAAGTTCGTATTATACTGAAAATATATACGTTGTTGCTACTTCCTATAGTAAGTAAATATATAAGATTAATTGCAAAAATTTCGAACAACCATTTCTAAAACTGAGTTCGACTTACGCACTCTTTTAAGGCTTTTCACTCCAAGAGTACTATTTCCGTTCGGCTTTTGGCATTTGGAGTGAAATTTGCAATATTTTAGTGTTCGGGCATTACGGAGTGTAGTGAAGAGTTCACTCCTTAAGTCCCACCTCGTGAAGCCAAAGTTCGAAAAATAAAGTAGAATTTGACATTTAATTAACTTGACGTTTTTTGGTTTGGCGAATGTTGGGAGTACGTGTACGAATTGTTAATTAATGCTTGCTGGAAAGTATTTCATCAAATACCCATTCTCCAGTCACAGATAAAGGTGTTGTTATCAAACATAACAATTTAATATTATTGCAAAATAATACCAGTGAGTTTAGATTGATTTCATGGAGGCGTTATTATTATATTATTTTCTTTCCTTTTTTTTATCTTTTTATTTAACGTCGGCCTATTTATTATTATATTATTATTGACCGTATTACTATGATGCATATTTAAGTTATTAACTTTAAGTAAATCTTCGAATGTATTTGGAGAATCCGGAAATGCATTTTAAACTGATAATCATCCATATCTGGAACTGTCAGCTCTGCATAATTGTCCACTTTTTCTAAAATATTTTCTTCTGAAGAAGAATCATTCTCGAAATACATTTCCCATGCAAAATGAATCACAGGCAAAATTATATTATTCATAATTATTTATGTAACTGATCACAATAAGTTACAAATAAATCTAAATCATAGATATTGAAGGTTTGGCGAGAAAATACCTTTTGACAGTAGTTGGAGTATTTCGCGTTCGATTAAATACAACTCGCAATTTTTACTCTGTGATCACGTGAGGAGAATCCACTCTCACTCCACTCTAGTGCCGTGTGTGGAAGCCGAACTCAGCTAAAGAAATACGGAAGTCGGCAACATTACACTTGCCTATATTATATTCATTTCCAAGACGTAGCACCAGTAAAAAATGGTAGGGCGTAATACGTATTATTAATATTTATATCCTCAATTTATATCGTATTCATTCGAAGGTCAAATATAGAACAATTTTACAATAAAAAAAAAGTTGGGAAATTCTCGATCTCGTCTCGTCTTGGCGAGATCTCGACTTTAAAAATCTCGTCTCGTCTCGATTTCTCGAGACGAGAAAAAAATTTAGCCTCGTCTCGAAAAGTCGAGACGAGACCGAGAAATGTCTCGCCTCGGAGGCATCACTACTTTCACGCGATCAGTCGCGGCGTCTCAAACGGCTGACGGCAAGCGACTGCGACCCAAGCGCTCAGGAAGCAGTCAGATCGCAACGGTTGAAGCGTAAGTGCATAAGTTTAGGTTAGAAAAATGGCACCAGGATGATTCGAAAGTGTTATTTCTGACCATGAAGATAAGGATTACAGGGATTCTTACATAAAGGCTAACATTTGGTCCCAGATTGCCAAAAATGTTGAAGGAAATGGTAAGTAGACACATTAGAAATACATATGTTATTTAACTGTTATTTCAATTTAGCCAAATGTAGCAAAAAAAACATTTAATATTATAAAAATACATTTCCCTCTAGCTAATTAAACAATACATCATATTATGATTTAACTAACATCTTTTATTTCTCGCTAGAAATTCTCGAAGTACGTGCATTTTGCCACTGCACTGTCCCTTAATTATTAACAAAGTCTGTGAAACCATTCCTAACAATAAAACCGATTTTATTAGTGTACCCTCCAGTTCTTCTTAAAGGATAAACATGCTTTGGGACATCGACAGTGGGGTCATAATGATAATGTTGTCTTCCATTTTTTTCAAAATAACCTTAATAAATTGTGTAAACAGCAAGCTGCTATTATCAAGTCCATCACATGTTTCTGGATTAACGGCCATGTGACCATAGAAAACTCGAAAAACTTGGCACAACAGTCGAAAAGCATTTTCAGATTCACAACGAGCGCGACTTATCTATAGTTAAAGATGGTTTCTCTTTTTCCTGCCGTGGCTCTTTAGCAAATGGTTTCATAATATGTCTATGCAGACGAAATGCTTCATCTCCAAGAATGACATAAGGCAGACTCTTCTGTGAATTTGAAAGTGTTCTAACATGAGGGAATATCTCTCCAGAAAATATTTTCTTACCAATATTAGATTTATCAAATATACCCCTTCTTTTCCATATGATCCAACATCTATTGTTATAAATTTATAACTAGCATCGACAATAGCAAAAAAAAACAATTGAAAAATATTTCTTGTAATTAAAGAAAAAAGAGCCGGTGTTCTGTGGACAAAAAATTCGAATATGTTTGCCATCTACGGCGCCTACGCAATTAGGAAAATTTCGTCTGTGCCAAAATTCCTCTGCAGTTCTTTTAAAATCTATCTCTGTTGGCAGGCTCCCCCGTATGGGGACAATTTTTTTTCAAATTTCTCCTCCCCGATCAGTTATTAAGCGCGAGGGCCCGTTGGCTTCCTGGGAGCCTGCAGCGGGGACCCGCCAGAGATTTTGGAATTTTTTTTTTCAAATTTCTCCCCCCCTCTCATCAATTATTAAGCGCGGGGGCCCGTTGGCTTTGGAGGAGCCCGTTGGCTTTGGAGGGGCCCGCAATGGCGGCCCGCCAGAAATTTTGGAATTTTTTTTTTCAAATTTGATGAATTTTAATTTGTGCATATTTGTTTCTCGTAAAAAAATGTATTTCAAACAACGTCTAGTCACAAAAATGCATTTAGGAGATGAATGTAATAAAAATAAATAATTTTATACAGCTTTGCTCATATTCAGTTAAGTTATAAATATAAATTGCAAAAAATGAAAGTTTTACTAGAGGACTTAAAGTGATTAATAAAAATGTTTCCAAATGTATACAAAATTTCAAATCACAAGCTATTAAACTAATTAAATAATTATTTGAAGGTAAACAATTTTTTTTGGTGCACTGTCTTATACGTCATTGATTGATGTATATGAATGTAATTTTAATAACCTAATTAATGATGGTTTTCACTATAAGTAAGTATTAAGTTTTTAATACTTTTATACTTGCAGTTAAAGATTGTAGGCACGATGGAAAAATATTAAGGATAATTAGGAGGGACATAAAAGGAAACAGAAATTAAGTACCGGATCGGCCGCATCAGCCCGACCGCCAACTTGGTGTTTGTACCGAAAACTAATTTTTTTGGAATCAGTTAAAAACGAAAGACGGTAATTTTTTTTGCAAATCGTATTTTACAGTTTGAACTAATTTTCCGTTCTCTCTCGTTAGTTCCAAAAAAAAGCGACGATAGATTTCAGACTGAAGATGACGCTCATGACTCTTCCGATTCTGAGGCTGAAGAAATTAACCCTGAATATTCTGGGAACACTAATGATTTTAACGATTCTGAAACATTTGGATTTCCTGAAAGCTCATCGACGAAAGAGAAAAATAAAAGAAGCTTTTCTAATAACTCTTCGGGAACAAAGAAATTAAGACTAAACACTACGGAAGGCGAAAGACGTAGTGTGACTCCTGATACACAAAGTACTCCAATACCTTCTTCAACATTACAGAGGCAGTATGGGGCACGAAAATTAAAAATAATGAAAACTTTACAGTCACGGTCCCAAGAACTAATGGAAATATTAAAGGAGATAAGCAAACGTCCAGAAAACATTAAAGTTACAGAAGATGACGACATGGACCTATTAATGAAAAGCGTAGCAGTAACGATGAAGAAATTGCCAGCTCATTTTGTAGCTACTGCAAAAATGGAAATTCTCACTGCAGTTACTGAACCCGAGTTATCCGCGTCATCTGGATTGACCCAAAATTCTCACACAACAACAGCAATCTTTCAAACGCCGTATTCATATTCGTTTAATCAAGTTACAATTGCTTCTATTTTCTCTACCGCAGGTTTGGAAAATGTATCTGCTATGACTTACCTACAACCGACGACGTAACCTATTTTAATCTGTAGTTACTATTAAATAGTTAGTAATAAAATCGTTTCTTATAATATAGTACTTTAATTTCTATAAACTTCAATGTAAAACTGACTTGCACAAACTCATTGGTAATGCTAATATTCTTGAGTGTATACATACCTTAACGTTACAGCAAATCTCTCTTTAGGCCCAATAGGATCAAGAAAACGATGGCTACCAGGTTTTTTTAGATATTCTGCTATTATATTTAGTACAAAATCAAACTGTTCCATGTTTAATCGAAAAAATTCTCGAAACTTTGTTACGTTGTGAAGCAAATATTTCTCAATTAATCAATTGTAAATGCCTTCTTCAGGTCGTGATATAAACATCTCGTCGACTTCATCGTTGGGTAGGAGCATTTCCAGTATTTCATCTTCAGCTTCGTCTTCTAAAATAATTAACGCAGCAAGATTTTTAAAGTCCATGACAGTCCTCTATGAATATTAACACTAGACTAAAACCAAATTCCAGTATACGCGCACCGCATATCGCGTGAAACAAAACGCTGTAAGTACACTGCCAATCGCGCGGCTCAATCGCAGCCACTAGTGGCAACCGAAAATCGCATGAGAGAAACCATACCTTTAATGGAACTTTATTACCTAATATCGACATTGAGGTCGGTATACAAATAAAAAACAAAGAATTTAAATGAATTTTTAACCGACTTCAATATCGACATTAGGTAATTGAGTTCAATTAACTGGGTGACGCACAGTGGGGCAGGAATTGGAAAACGTGGCATTAAATCATAAAATGAAATGAGCTAAAGTAGAGTACCTAGAAGTTTTAACTTCAAATATTCCCCCCTTGGGGGTAAGAGCAAGTATCCGGACCATTTAGAAACTATCATTACATATGAAATTATTCCGAAATTTCACATATTTCTTACCTCTAGGTACTGTACTATATACGTTGTTGACATATGGCAAGAGGACTTATCAGTTATTATTTGACTCACTATCTTACTTCAGTCAAGGCTATCTAACTTACTACCACCTCCATACTTCAGCCGCTATATTTTAAAATTTTTCTTTCAGAACACACACACTATTTTTGTTTTCAGTAAAACCAGAGACCTGTGTTTATTAAAATTGTTTCAACGAATCCCGAAGTAAATGTTTTCCGCAGCCATATTGAAACCGTCATTTTTAATTTTTACATTTTAACGTCAGATTTAAAATGAACACCCGTATACACGATTTTTTAAGGATTGTTCCGGAAATTTCCTGTCCCACTGTGCGACGGTGAAATTTTTTTTTTGTAGGCGGTTCAACTTCTTTTCAATGCAATAGATTTTGTCACATTTAAGTAAATTGAGAGAATATGAGTATTTTTATTGGCCTGTTCACCCGCTGATGTGGTTTTCAACGTGATTTCATACGGAACCACAACGTAATCAGTAATTTTCTGGCAATTTTACGAATATTTATAGTGGTGTACGTGGTAAACCAGATATGTTTTTTTTTCTGTTTTGTAATTACTATTGTCAATTAACCAAAATTCAGTGAAAAGTTCCTACTGGCATAAGATTTCGTTTCATTTCTAAAATAAACAAATTGTCTTGTCTATTTACTTGTCTACATTAATTTTTCAAAATAATATTCAATTATTAATTTTTAAAAGTTTGTGAGTTAGATATGTACGCAATATAAAGATACTGAAATAAAGTCAGAGTAATTTTGAATTCAAATATTTATTATCATTGTTATTTGTTTTTTTTTAAGTTGTTGTAAACTCGGATCATATTTTCCTTTTCTTTATCCTTTTGCAACATTCAATCGCCACGATTGCCACTATTTAAGGTAGGAAATTCACTATCTAATTCAAACTATTGGCCTACTAATTACAATATTACAATATCAAAAAAATTCGAAGAACTTCTGAATAAGAGATTGCTGGCTGTAGTTTTTAAGCAACTCTAATATAATAAATCAAAACCAACTTGGGTTTCTAAGAGGCAAATTAACAACTGCAACGAATGACATAACTAAGACCATTGTAGAAAGTTTGGTTTCCTATCATCAAGCAGCTGGTGACATGTCACTTCTCCAAAACTTTTGATGGCGCGCATTTAAAAAAAAAAAAATTAAATTAGAATTTATGAATACGATATTTAGTGAACTGGGAGCAGCGAATAATTTTAAGAAGATCAACTGAGCAAATAGAGTATTCGCATTCAGAATGAGGTAGCATAAGTAGTAGAGTACCTCAGGGATAAGTCCTGGACCCACTTCTATTTCTACTTTACATAAACGATCTGCCATTAAATTCTTCAGCAAAGCTTTTCGCTCGCGATTTACTTTTTTTGGTAAAATGCCACTTGTCTACAAATATTCTACCTTATGTAAATGAATGCTTAAACGATTTACATAATTGGTGTGAAACGAATAAAATTGAAATTAATTTCGACAAAACGTATTGTATAAACTTTAACCAAAGACAACGAGCGAATATCGCAACTGCAAAAATATCAAATTTACTGACGAAATAAATTCGCTCGGTTTTACTCTAGACAAACAAGTGAATTGGAAGAAACGTATTGCAGCACTAAATAAGGAAATAACCAGTGCGTGTTTTTGTCTGAGAGCAATGGCAAACGAGGAGGATATTGTGAAAATATTGTGAAAATACTTTATCACGCAGTCTTTGGTGCTCTTAGAGAGACTAAAATATTGTCGGTAAACAATAATATATTTTTATGGAGGACAATATAATATGAAACAAACATACATTTAGTGAATACGTATTAATTCCTATTTAAGTAAAAAAAAATGTATGTTTTACTAAATTTTAATTAAAGGCCAGCTTTAGGATGGCGAATTGAGCAATAAAATATGAGAAAAACCGGAAAAACAGGGTATTTCTTAATGATGTGCTAATATATCAGGATGTGATTCCTTAGGTCATTTTATGAAGAAAAATTCATATAAACATATGTCAGCAACAGCTTAATTTTTTTGCTACGGGGTGAATTTTTTTTAAACCTCATTTTTTTTATTTCAGAAATTATTTTACTTATTATTTTCAATGTAGATATATGCCAATAAGATATTAAACCACATATTTTAATTAGAGAAGAAAGAGAGGTACGGTACCGGTTTCAGTGACGAGGCGAAGTTACGCTGGGCGAGTTCGTCACTTGAATGGGTGACCGTATGTCATCTCGCTATTCTGTTTAAGTGGTAGAGTAACATTAGCTAAACTTCGCCAGGACGTTAATATAAATAGAACATTAAAAAAGACTTTATCGCTCCACCAGTGGCGAGGTAATTTTATATGAAAACATTATCTTGCGTTTTTCTGGTCAGATTAATAGTTCAATTCAAATTAAGGTGTCTTGGCAGAAAAAAGATATATAAAATATAAGATTATTACCAATAATTCCTACCCATATATTAACCGAAAATTGCTCTTAGAAATGCGTTTCGGTTATGGCATGGGGGTTTTCTTCGGCCCACACACGATTATATGAAAATTTTGAATAGCATTCCTAGAAAAATTTGCTTCGTCTGATAACATAATTTGTGACTCAAACTGCGGATTTAGTGTAACATTCTAAAGGCGGGGGTGGATGGGGTCAGAACCGGCCCTGGCATTTTAGGAACACGACCCAATCAAGCACGGAACTAGAACCTGAAATTTGAGTGGACCAAGAATAATTTTTTTTTTAGTGGGCCAAGGGCGAAGGGAATAAATGCGCCGCTGGCGAAAATTTTGTATTTTTCAAGGACAAATGCTCTGAAATGAAAAGTTAGGAATTCGAGTAGCAAAAATATTTTCTTCGGAAAATAGGTTTCGTCAAACGAATTTTCCTATTCTTCATGTAATTGCAAAAATTATTTAAAGGTTCAAAGGATTAACACGTAGCCTGACTCAACCACGGTCTAAAGCAGACTGCTACGCTCTTGGTAACATTTTTAAAAACGCCACTAAACATCCATACTCTTTATTAAAGTTTATTGACATAGAAAAACACAGAACGAAATAAAAAATTTAAACATTTTAACAGTATAAAATAAATAACAAGCTAAAAACGTACTCTTCGCCAATTTACTGAGCTTTTAATATATAATTGTTACACATTCTATAGGATACTCTTCGCAGTTTTCTTGTAAATAATGTTAGTTTTTGGACATCCTAAATTTTGTGATACCATCTTTGTTGTGAAAAAAATTATATGAAAAAAAAAATGCAAAAAAAAATATCCAACCTGTGTGAGATTCGAACACGGGACCTTTGGATTGCCAAATTGTGTATTTTTTATTCTATTTAACTAAGGTTAACATTTCATTTGTATCTCATTTATCTCATTTTACAATCATAGATATAGCATTGCGTCACAGATCGCGTGCTGGACACGAAAAGTGACACAACGGCCGGGTGTTTTGGCAAGTGAGATTTCCAGAATATGTTTGTATAAATATGAATGGTCCTTAGGTAGCTTGACCATATTAAAAAGAAACATATTAGGGGATTTCACATCTCAATAATTTATTTAGTTTAAATGAGGGGGGAGGGTAATGTTAAACATGCAGGGAAAATGTTCTTAAAAACCCTGCTGCATGTGTCAGAATATAAAAACGGGCATTTACTCTAAAGAGCAAATTCTTAGATGGTATAGATTTCTGCGAGGGGTCAAGAGGTAGAAGGAAAGGGTAGAAGGAAAGGTGGTTTGGATTGCAACGCAAAGCTTTAGCCGCTGCGCCACCAGCTATTGCTACAAAATCTGACTGTCTGTGATATATATATATATATATATATATATATATATATATATATATATATATATATATATATATATATATATATATATGTATATATATATATATATATATATATATGAAAGGTTGTTGTGCTTCCGGGTGTTTTCCCGCGTAGTTGACAGGCTCCTGCTGGGGCCACGGTTGTCTAAACGACGTTTCGGCAGAATCCCATCTGCCATCTTCAGGTTCTCGCTGAAAGCTGCCTACTGCTGCTCCTCGTTGCTCGAACTGAAGTGAAGTTCAGTTCGAGCAACGAGGAGCAGCAGTAGGCAGCTTTCAGCGAGAACCTGAAGATGGCAGATGGGATTCTGCCGAAACGTCGTTTAGACAACCGTGGCCCCAGCAGGAGCCTGTCAACTACGCGGGAAAACACCCGGAAGCACAACAACCTTTCATTTAACACCCGCGAAAACCTAAGAAACAACATATATATATATATATATATATATATATATATATATATATATACATATATATATACATATATATATATCTTTCGACAATCATACATAGGTATTTCAACTCGTACTTCTATGAAATATATATTAGTAAAATTCATAAACAAAAAAAAAATATATTATTTTAGTACAAGCGACAAAAATTAAGAGAATATATATATATTTTTTTTAATTAAATAATTAATAACTTTTTTATTTACTGATCGATTTTCTTCAAAAACAGGGTTCTTCCTCTAGCTAACACTAACTTACTTTCTAAATTTCAATACAATCGGATTTTTCTTTCTCAAGTTATCGTGCTTACAAGAAACGTGACGAACGGACGGATGGACAGACGGACATTTTGAAAGTTGTTCAGAATTAGTTCACTAACGCAATGATATGAAAATTTTTTCTCTACGAGCGATATTTACGATTTTAGAAATGTGCCGATCAAATACAATATACTCTTCGTTTTTGCGAAGAGTATAATAATCAATAATAATTATGACTAATATTGTCTACATAAACATCTCTAAACATAAAAAAAACAAAACAAAAATAATTCTAAAGTTTCAGAGGCCAAAAGAAAAAGAAAGAAAACCCCTTAAGCAAACCTGCAGAATTTGGAACGAACACGCAAAATTAGGTTATTGGGTTAATAACTATTTATAAATGACATCTGGCATTTATGTCAGTGGCCTAGGTTTTAAGATAGCAGCCTGAAAATCCCATCTGAGACTTCTTTAGTTTTAAGTAAGGACTAAGGAGGGAAAAGAGCTGCCGTTTAAATTTTCTTGGCCGTCGCGCCTAGTCAACTGCCTATTTACCTCGGATCGGCCCTACTCGGTGAAAAATCCCTGGGGAGTACCTGTACTCTTAGAATCTGGAACAAAAATCAACCAAAATTCTCCAGATAATTTGATGACAAACCTTCAGAGCTCTAGCAATCTTCCTCATACTCATCTCAGGATGAGGTCTACCTTCCGAAGTATACCTTTTTGGAAACTACCAGTTTCACAAAGACGGCGATGAATAGTCGAAAAGAATCGGCTATCTGGCAAGGCACGATTAGGATATCTTTCCTGATACATACTTCTGGCTTTTGTTGCATCTCTTGCTCCATCTGCGAGACCATATACGTAATGCATTGTCGCCATTTCCGCATTCGTATAATTCACCATATTTACTGAAATACTCGAATAAAAATAGCGAAAAGATAAAATAAATTCAATGAAACACTAAAAATCGAAGAAATAATACGATGAGATGATTTTGAACACCAACAACTTAACTTATGTCAACAAACATTGTTTTGAAAACGATGTTTGTAAAAACGGAACCGTTTTCATGTATAATTGACCAGGCTACTCAGAAAATATATCCACATGGAAAAATGTCAGTGGCGTACCACTGTTTTGGTAAAAAAATATCAGAGGACATATTTGCAGGGACGCCACTGGTGGAGCGATAAAATAACTTTTCTATCTAAAATATGTGGTTTTATATCCTATTATCACATACCAAAATTGAAAATAATATCTAAAGTGGTTTCTAAGATATTAAAAAATAACGATTAAAATAATATTTTACCACTGCATCTAAAAAATTTAGAAAAATTTAATAAATATAAAATAGAAATAAAAAAGTTTATCACTCACAATCATGATTCTATAAAGTTTATCCTGCATTAATATGAAAACTTCGACAATTATTTCAGACTCTCGAACTGTATCTAACTATAAAAACTATTTACTTTATTGGCCATACTTACCTGCAACCACGAATTACGTTACAAATATCCACTATCTTATCCAATTATAGTTTTCTGATTTTAAGTACTAACTACCGAGTGCTGCTGTTTTGAACCCTTACTGACTTGTTTTTATTAAATATTAAATTATATTCCCCTCTCTCCTTGTTCATTTCTGTTCCTATCTTTATATATCAAGCTATGCAATCAATTTACATATCAACCGGGAAAGTATGGAGTTCACAAAACAAGCATTTCATGCTTAGGTGATTCCAACTCTTCCTGGTTGATGCTTTGAGATGCAGGTGTCACTTATTGCATATTGCATACTGTAACCTAACTTTATTCTGTTTATTTTTGTATACATACTTTGAAATATTTTTGAAATATTTTAATAATTTAAAAAAAAAAAAAATCAGTACCCTGTAGCAAAAAAGTTAAGAAGTTGCGGACATATGTTCATATGAACTTTTCTTCATAAAATGACCTAAGGAATCACACCATGAAATATAGCACGTCATTAAGGAACACCCTGCGTCTCCTTATTCGGTTCACTCATAAGTATCACTTAGACTTTTACAAATTAGATGTTTGACAAGCAGATTAACGTTTTGTAAGTAAAAGCAGGCAAAAGATAGATGGTGTCTTACTCGGTTTTTATTGCCCTCTTCTCCATCCAAAAACAAATGAGCTTTACAGTAACAATTGAAGACCTAAGTGGATAAAGGTGTTATGTCACACTTTTAAAGTTTTGAGTAAATTAAACAAAACGGTTTTGTGTTGGAACTTATTTATTTTGTCTTCGATTCAAATGAATAATACCTCATAAAATAGATAATTTTGCGTTATGTTCTTTCGTTTACACTAATATTAAAGAACAATATCAAGCTGTTATGAAACTAGATTTTTCTGTCCAAAACTGTGTACATCCACTAAAATTACTGGTTGTATGTATGACATGGCGCCTTTATAATTAAAAAGTTTCTATAAAATATTACAAATTTAGAATTCACCGTTTATTGGGTGTTAAATCTATATCAGGGGTGTTCAAAAATTGCATAAAGTAATTTTTTTTAAAAATGCGACATAATACTTTTATCCACTTAGGTCTACAATTGCAATATAAAATTTTATACATTTATAGCGATATCGCATATTGCAAAGTGTGTGTTCAGTAAAAAATTATATTATTTACATACATAATCATCTTCTTGAAGTTTTTTTTTAATCCAAATTTTAATCCAAATTTACAAGTATTTTTTTTAACAATTCACATTTTAAAGAAATAAATGCACCTGATTTCACAAGGAAATCGTTTTGTGCCTTATCATTTTACTAAAAAAATCTTTATATATGAGATTAATTCTATATAATAATTAACAAATAACAAACTAACATTTTTTTCTAACACTAATCTAAAATTACCCTAAAATTATGAATTTAATTAAGTGAAACTAAAAACATGGAATTACTCTGAATTATGAATTTAATTAATTGAACTAAAAAAAATGGGCTATTCCCAATTATGAGAATATTTGCTCAAATAGATTTAAGTTATTTATAACAAATATTGACAACTTTTTACAAAACAGGTTATAATTGTAAATTGTCTTTATGTTTTCAGGAATAATATTATAAATTTTTAAAATGTATTTTAAATTTAAAAAATATAAATGTAAATGTATTATATTCTATTCTATATATAAGGTTCCGAATACCTATATAATACAAAATTTTTTGGATTCACTTTGTTAGATATATTTTATAAATGAGGATAAAATAAACATTTTTGTAGTAATATATCTCCGTTTTGTCAATTTTTTACAAAAGTGATCGATTGTCGAAAAAATAAAAACAGCAATTTTATGTCTTATTTAGTATATTATATATCTCCAATCCATTTGACCTTACAGGCATCTATAGGGCTCATTTTTTTTCGTTATTTGATGTAGTTTAAGAGACTTCGATTTTATTCTCCATCTTATAATTTCGAGTTTGCAGTATTTGGATTTTTTGCAATTTATGAACTTTTTTACCCTGCCTTTGAACCCCAATATTTCAAGTTGTACTTATTAGTCATACAAAGTTTAGCTAGTAATCATTTTTTTGTTATAAAATAGAGAAAATAAAGGTATTTTCTCTATTAGCCGGATAGAAAGTAATCTTTTCCTCCCTCATTTGAGGGTAGAAAATGGTTCTTTGCCTGCCACTGAAGGCAAAGTACTTTTCCTCCCTTGAAAGGAAAGTATTTTCTGCCCGTATCTTTAACCGCTACTGACTAGGTATGTTACCATGGTTGCCAGGGCCGGATTATCCATAAGGCTAAATGGGCTATAGCCTAGGGGCGCCGAAGCGCGAGGGGGCGCTTCAGCAATTCAAAGCTAACTAATTTTATCTCCCGATGGCCGACGGATGACATTTACTATTTACCATTAACCTTTGAAAATAAAATGTATTGTAGAGTCGTATAGTGCATAAGGGCTGGCGAGAAAAGCAGCCACAAATATTCTTGGGATAACGAGCATAAAAAATTGTTTGTTTAAGAAAAGACAAGCATAAAAAGCTTTTGTAACCGCCGCCGCCGTCAAATCTGGGCCGAAATTAATAAATTTGTATAAGCCTATGTATATTTTATGTAACTATTTTGGTTGCATTTTATAATTATATCCTTATTAAAAATTATAAATACCAAAATACCTAACTATTCATTTACTTATATTTAATTTCCAGAGATATCAGAATCTGAGAAAGAAGTAAATAATATGAAATAGAAAATGTTCATACGTTTAAAGTAATTAACGATGTCTGAAGTTTTTATTGCCGTAATCCTTCCGGGTATAGCCTGAGGCCTTCCGTAAGAGGTCTACAGACGATCCAACCAACCAACCGACCTTCGCGGTACACTTTGAAGATTGCCATGTGAACTCGTAAAATTGCTGGAGCCAACATTGTCGACGCTTTGAAGACGTTGGAATTGCAGCAGACCAGCTAACTTTTACGAGTTGTCATGGCAATTTTCAAAGTGTACTGAGAAGGTTGGCTGGTTGGTTGGTCGGGTAGTCTGTAGACCCCTTTATATCTACGTCGCGTCGGTACTTTTTTTTTATACAAGACAATTATTTATTTGTTATTTGATTATTTTATTTTGATAAAATTATCGAATTTATTACCACTGTATTGTATAGTTCGGCGAAGATATGTTTACCTAATCCCGTAGATACTACAAAAAATACCCGACCTGCGTTGCACTTTATATACAGACGATCCAACCAACCAACCAACCAACCAACCGACCTTCTCGGTACACTGAATATTGCTATGCGAACTCGTAAAAGTGAGCTGAGACGCTTTGAAGACGCTGGAATTCCAGCAGACCAGCTCACTTTTACGAGTTGTCATGGTAATTTTCAAAGTGTACCGAGAAGGTTGGTTGGGTGGTTGGATCGTCTGTACACCTCTTTATACCTTCCGCGCCGGCCTCATTGTTCGTCCGAAAGTGCGAAAGCGAAAAACGCTTTGACCGGCATGTGGCAGCTCAATTTTTTGTGCCAATTAAGGAAATGTCTACTTCTCTTATATGTTCCTTTCCAACTATATCAACATTTTACAGGATTATTTATAGGAAAATAGAAACGGAAAGAGATAGATATTATACCGTGTGTGTAGTCGCGGACTAGGCATGGGGAGTAGAATTACAACATCGCGTGTGAAAGCTGGCTGAAATGAAATAACAGAGCTGGAATGCTCCACCGATGGACGAATTTACGGCTGCCGGTGTTGTCATATTTCTCGCGCTACGTGAATGTACATGCCTAATGGGAAATTACACGCACGGTATGTTTCCGCACCTATAGTAATGCCACTGCTCTTTATTGTAGCCACTGGCCACTCAGGGCCGGATTATCCATATGGCTAACCAGGCTACAGCCGAAGGGAGATAATGCAATATTTCTCCCCTCCCCCCGCTCGTAAATTTCGAATTTGGACAAAAAAATATTTCTCCAGAGTTCTCCCCTTCGCTCATCATTTTTTTCATATTTCTACCCCCCTCACCACGTCAATTGTAAAACTGGATTAAACTAAACTTGCCCCGGCTCCTCAGTTTTGAATCTGGATAAAAAATGTTTTTTAGATTTCTTCCCCTCACCTCATCAATTTTGAAACCGGGACAACCCTCTCGCTTGTCACTTTTTTTTCCATTATGAATAAGAGGGCGCAAGTACATGATTAGCCTAGGGGCGCGTCGATCCTTAATCCGGCCCTGATGGTTACCGGTCGCTGGTGGCATATTTGTTATGTTTTCTATATCACTTTCACCGCTGTAATAACTAATATTCATTTTGTAAATAAAAGCTTCTATTTAAGTTACTACTAGAACTGTCACTAATATCAATAGGTATTCATTTAAGCATATATTCCATGGCTTACTATTTAAATTAAGCATGCACTGAAAAACTATGTGTCATAAGAAAAAAAAATTTTTTTCGGTCGACCAGAAAGTACACCCTTTCTGGAGAAATTATCCGCCAGAAATTAACGTTTTCCCGGGCTAGACCGGAAAGTGACAATAGTATATTGTGTATCTAGGTGTGAAAGCGATACATTCCCGGACGACGATGCAATTGTTGGCCGAGGCGTTAGCCGAGGCCAACAAGCATCGAAGTCTGGGAATGTGCTTTCACACCGAAGTACACATACTATTTTTCCTGAAATCACATTAAATACTATTTTAAACGTATAAAAATCAAAAATATAAACATTTAAAAAAAAAATTTCTGGAATCACAATCAATACTATTTTAAACGTATAAAAATCAAAAATATAAACATTTAAAAAAAAAATTTCTGAAATCACAATCAATACTATTTTAAACGTATAAAAATCAAAAATATTAACATATTAAAATATATATAAAAAACCGTACGGGAATGTTACTTCCCGGCCTAGGCCGGGAAATAACATTCCCGTACGGCTTTGTTGATCGTTGCTTGGCAACGGGTCTTTTCCGGTCTGTTTTTTGATAGTTTCCTAGCAGCGGACTAAAATACTGGAACTGTGCATTTTTCGCTCTAAATTCGCGCCAAAAATGTAGACATTCCCGATCGATTTCAGAAAAAAGCTTTTCCGATCCCTGTTATTCTCGTTGCTATGGAAACAAATTTGTGTTAATTGTTTAGATAAGTGTCAAATAGATAAATACACTTAACTTTTACAAGTTTTCAAAAGTCAATTCACAAGTTATGGAAAATATGAATTCAGATTTTGAAGCTTTATAAGCAGAAAGTGAAGTTGTATAATAGTGTCGGTCATAAAAATATTTTATTTAATTAGTTATTATTGTTTGTCGTTGTATTTGTTAGAAAATTTATTTAAAAAATAATACAAAATTGACTTTGTATGACAGTGTCGACCGAAAAACAAAAATTGTACGTTACACGACCGAAAAACAGTGTTTTGCAAGCTTCCAGGACTCACCTGCGGCTCGCCCTAAAATCTGCTTGGGTCGACCTGCAAAACACCTCTTTCCGGTCTTGTAACTTAAATTACTATTTTTTACTTCCTTATGTAAATTGGCTGTTTTTTGTAGTCTGTAGAATGGATAAGTAGGCAATTCCAGGTAATCGAACGGATATATTTCATATACTATTTAGGATGGATATGATATGAAACTGACCAATCACAGTTCGTGTATTAAGTACATGGGCAACTATTCGTTTTTAAAAATTCAAATTAGTGCGTAAGCTGTCAAAGTAACTGTCACCTCGAAAATATATATTTCTTAAGATTTACAAGTATTACGTAGCTATTATTAAAATTTCTACCTCGTTCCTGTACTTTCAACCAAGCTATAGTTCAACGTAATGTTTATTAAGTTTTAAATAATTTGTCACAATAAAATAAGACACATTTTGCAGGTTAGGTTAGGATTCTAACCTATAATTAGCAGTCTATTTTTATTAATCGACAATATTGAAAAATTATTTGCGTGGATTTTTAAACATTTGCTTGGAGCCAATATGGCTCCAAGTTAAAAATGCGTATACAAATATTAAAAATGAGAATAAACTTAAAAAACTTAAAATTTGAGGTTATGTTAGTTATATGATGCACAAGCTGGTCGTAGAAAAAGTATGTTGTACAACTCGAGTGGATTATCCATCTCGCACATCTGTTTTCTATTAGAGGTAGTTAGTAGAAAAAATCATATGTAACCTCGGGACGAAAGTAACATTTGATCCCTTGGATGATTACTGCGGGATGAAATGTTACACTTTCCTCTCATGATATACAAAGCTATTACAGTTTTAATGAAATATTACACAGTTTGCGAGTTATAATATAAAAAAGGGAAAAGAAAACAAACTTTTCGCCTATTTCTTTGAATTTTCTTTTTGTTGCTTTCCACATCAAATTGCTTTCTGCAAATCTAGGCACACCTTATTTACGTCAAAACACACGAAAATGTAGAGAAACTCCAGTTACCAAGCATTTTCTATTTCATTCAATTTTAAGCTACTGGTAACTGGTTTATTATTTATATTGGTGTTAAACTGTTCTACATATAATGGGTATCACATTTGCACTTTGTTATGTTAAGTTGCATACGCATTTGCATAAAATACCAATGTTTTTTGTCATTGAGATGACAATTGAGAGGATATGATGACATATCATAATTAACGATATCAATAGTGCAATAGCCTTCTAAATAATGTACAAAATTTATTGTGAAACAAAAACTGTGACAAAATAAAATAACGAACTGCTTATTATATTTCTAATTGCTCAGACTGATGACAACACATACTTTTTTCTATACTTATTATAATGTTCTACTGGTCTGGATAAAATTTACATAACTATGTCATTGGACATTTTGAAGTGGAATACCAATCATTTTTACTGATAAAAACAATGCGTTGTTAAAAGCGTAAAAAAGTGCCCTTGGGAGTAAATTAAAATATTGCATTATTTGAAATAAATTATTACAATATTACATTTTATAGGAAAGTTTTTTAGAGCTATCTGCATTGTTTTTATCTATTCAGTGGCGTGATAAATATTCTTTTATTTTTTGTGTCCTGAAACGTTTTTATATTTTTCGTCTTTCTTCAACCAAGTTGACTCTGGAGGTTAGTAAAACGAAGTTTTAATTATCTCTGCAGGATGTGAGATTTTTATTTCTTCGGAAAATGCTTAAAATACGTTTGAATTCGTTATTTGCTCATTTTTACACTGATCTCAATATCGATATTAGGTAATAAAGTTCAGTTAACCAGGTTATGGTGAAATTTTATTTCATAATTTTTAGCTACATTTTTTTGAAGGCTAATTAATAAAAAGTAAATCGCCCCTTTTAGTGACCTCTTTATTTATAGTACAGTCACTTGATGTCAAAAAGTACTCAAACTTTGGACTAATTAAAAAGGAATAGATGTGCTTTTACCTCTAAGAAGGTGAATTTCAAAATTTAATACTGACTCAAGTAATAAGTTAAGTTAATAGTTATTGAAAAAATTCATGTATAAGTTTTTGATGTATTGATTACGAATCTGAAGTCAGAATTGTAAAATTCGCGATTGCAGCCCCAATATGGCCGGTATAATAGTAATACAATGGAAAAGTTAGCTATATTTTGTTTGTTTTGAGAACTTTTTAGTATATTTTAGGACATAAAACTTATATCCTAATAAGAAAAATGGTTGCTTCTTACTTCTAAGAGGGTGAAGTCAAATCATCAATAATTAACGAAGTACTGAGAATAAATTAATGAAACTTGTATTATTTATGTTTTGGGGTAGCTAATCATCAGTGTGAAGTCAAAAATTTTAAATTGTATGTTGCATTCAATATGGCCGATATAAAGGAGTAAAATAGATGAATTAATTATTTTTTGTTTATTTTGAGAAATTAGGACCTTCTTAGCAAATTGTTAAAAATAATAATAATAATTGCAAAATAATTGCTCTTACCCTTAATGACGGTAAAGTTAAAACATAAGTATAAAGGTTGTACTGGGAATTTATTAATGAAACTAACATTATTTATGATTTTGGGTTTGCTGATTAAGAATTTGGATCGCGTTTTTGTGTTGAGATGTAGTAAATTAATAAAATATTAATTAACATTTTCCAATTTTATTAGCTATGTAGGGATTTAACCAAAATTTAATATAATTATTCATCAACATCAATTTGAGAGTCATTTTCATCTTTATTTTCTGTATTTTCATCTTGTTGTCCCTCTTCTTCTTCATCATTCAATACAACAAGTTGTGATAAGTTGTCACAATCGCTTCCCCCACAAAATCCACAAGCTATTGCGCAGAACAGTCCAAATTTTTACACTTACACTAATTTCACATGTCTGTGTATATAAATCTATGCATATACATATAAATATACATATACAATATAAAATATATGCATATACAGGGTAATTCTTTTAAGGCGGCCATTAGAATATTTCCCACTTGCAGATGAGATAGACATTTGAGATTTGGAACCCTACCATAATCGACCATTGTAAGTCCGAAAATAATAATTTCAAAATGGTGGCACTTCCGGAAATACCGGAAGTCGATACTAACTTGCTTATTTTAAATGGAATACCCTATATATTTTCGACTTTTCGAAATGACCATAAAATTCTGAGTCAAAACATCTGCCACCCTATACCTAAACCGAGCAGTTTTGGAGATATTTGACATTTTATAAAAAGTTTGACAGGTGCAACGGTTTGCAAGAACCGTTATAACTTTCTTCATGTAGGAGATCCTTATTTGCTCTTTGGTACGTAGAAAGAACACAAGATGAGCTACTCTCTACAAAAAAAATATATTCTAAAATGGTATACCAAGTGTTTTATTTTTCACGTTACATTTTGTCAAATTCAAACCTCAAAAACTTTTTTATTTCAAATGGAACACCCTATATTTTTTTACATCAAATTATATTAAATTAAATTCCCTTTTTTCTAGTATAAACATTGTAGGGGTTAAAGTTACAACTTTTCGAAATATTGGCGATTTTCATAAATGCACAAAATTTTTTAATAAAAATTGCCATCAACTTACCCATGATTAGAAACAATCATTAATGTCAGTCATTCTGTTATGTTAAAGAACGCCAGCACGTTTAAATTACACCCACGAAGACTTTTAGGTTTGTTTATTATTTATGGAGAATGTGATAAAGTAATACCAAGAACATGTAACACATTTGCTACTCGATACCCACAAGAACAGAAACCATCCACCATACACTGTAAAACGGATATTGGATAATTTTAGAATATTTGGCTCTGTCAAATGGCACGCGCCAAATTTTATTATGACACTTTTTGAATTATTTGCAGGTTTTTGTTGAAAATGATAATTTATCCAAAAAAACGTAGAAGCCTATGAAACAATTGAAACAATAAAGTGGGTGTCGATTAGCAAATGTGTTACATGTTCTTGGTATTATTACTTCATCACATTCTCCATAAATAATAGATCTAAAAGTCTTCGTGGATGTAATTTAAACGTGTTGACTTTTTTTAACAATAAAGAATGACTGACATTAATGATTCTTTCTAATCATGGGTAAGTTGATGGAAATTTTTACTAAAAATTCTTGGACATTTAAGAAAATTGCCAATAATTCGAAAAGTTGTAACTTTAACCCCTACAATGCTTATACTAGAAAAAAAGGGAATTTAATTTAACATAATTTGATGTAAAAAAATACAGGGTGTTCCATTTGAAATAAAAAAGTTTTTGAGGTTTGAATTTGACAAAATGTAACATGAAAAATAAAACACTTGGTATACTATTTTGGAATCTATTTTTTAGAGAGTAGCTCATTTTGTGTTCTTCCTACGTACCAAATAGCAAATAAAGATCTCCTACACGAAGAAAGTTATAACGGTTCTTGCAAATCGCTGCACCTGTCAAATTTCTTATAAAAAGTCAAATTTTTCCGAAACTGCTCGGTTTAGGTATAGGGTGTGCTACATGTTATCGACTCAGAATTTTATGGTCATTTCTAAAAGTCGAAAATATATAGCATTTAAAATAAGCAAGTTGGTATCGACTTCCGGTATTTCCGGAAGTGCCGCCATTTTGAAATTATTATTTTCGGACTCGCAATGGTCGACTGGGGCAGGGTACCAAATCTCAAATGGCTATCTCATCTGCAAGTGGGAAATATTTTAATGGCCGCCTTAAAAGAATCACCCTGTATATAAATATATATTTATATTTTATAAGTATGTTTGTATTTTATATTGTATTGTATTTAATTGTACAACACTCGTAATACATTATAAGTGTAACATAAGCTTGTATTATACATATTTGCACACATGCATGCGATGTTCAACAACTTAAGAAATGTGCGTGAATATCAAAAAAGTCTAAAGATTATGGTTATTCCTTTATAACTGAAAATATTGTGAGATTTTACCGCCAAGCGAACAATATCGTAATTTGCTATATCTTCTTTGCAATTAACGCTAAAAATCATTCAAAAAAAGCATTTTGAAGGTTTCTTTAAGGTCAAATAGGTGAAAACAGTACAGAGATTGACAGTTTTTCTATATTCAACTTAAATGCGTCAATTTAGAAAAAAAAAAGTTAAGAGTTAACTTACTTAACACTTCTATCGCCTAAGCTATTATCTTTATCAAAAAAATTAAAAAAAAAACGTTTTCCTTAGTTTATTTTGTCTTTATTAACATTCACATAAGATGCTTCGTTGCTAAATTATTTAACCAAAGAAAAAACAATCATTTTTCCAAAAATTTACAAAATACATGAAGCGTAAAATCTTTTAGATAATGCATCCGTCAAGGTGAACAAAATTTAAGCGTATACATAATAGTTAAGACTAACAAAAAATATGACTTGGGATTTTCTTTTTCAATTTGGAATTTATTGGAACCAAAAAACTGTCACTTTTTTGTGTAAGAAATCAAAATTTTGCATTTATTTTCATTGGATCATTTTTGATTTTGTAGATATCAAAATTTGTCAAAAGAAAATTTTAAGCTACTGAAACAACCTTTAATTTGGTTCAAGATACACGTTGAAAGGTTCTTTAAACCACAGTTAAGAGCCCCATTCACATTGAGATCTGTATCGCTACATGTATCGATACAAATATCAATACGTGTATCTGAGATTTGTATCAAGTATCAAGTTTGCCATACATATTGAAACGAAATCATGAAACAGCAGTTCAGTTCAATATGCGCATCTGAAATGTTACCTCCACAACTGGTAATTATAGCAGTTGCAATAGTACTGTCAAAATTAAAAAAAAAAAGTCGTCGAAAACTATTGCGGTCCGCATTGGGATATCTTTCTTTGCACTTGTCAATCAAGTCTCTGGTTTCTACTTCGCGAATTTGCCTATTTGAATACTCTTTTGATGTAGAATTCCACAAGCAGTTTATACATTCCTCCCAAAATTCTCGATCGTCCGACATATTGTTATTATTTTATTTTTAAGAAATATATTATTCACGTTCGTATCTCGCTACTAGATACAGGAAAATACACACTGCAACAAGTATCAGTCTCAGGTGTGCGGTATCGAAGTTCCTCGACAGTGAAACAGACGGCGATACCAGCTGATACCGATACAACGATTCTGAAACAATCAAATACACATAGATATTTGTATCATGATACCGATACTTGTAACATGTAGCGATACAGATCTCAGTGTGAATGGGGCCCTTTATGACGGTTTGAAGAGCATGACCTTTTCAGAGTTACGTTCAAATGCACCTAACATTAAGTGTATCTCGGCAGCGATGATCCTAAACAAATTTTTATTTCATGGATTATTTTTGTTATTTCATAAACTAACTTTTTTGTTATGACAAACTTTTTCGAAAATGTGATCCTCTTTGAGTAATTTGCCTAAAATCTTTATTTTGCTTAAAAATCAACGCTTTCAACCCCCTCTAACTCGGCGGGTTTTAAAACAAAAATAACGTTATAGGTTTTTTTTAGAGTGCGACGATCTACATGTTCCAATAGTCACTTTTTTCTTTCGAAACCCCCAAGTTGGGGTGAAACTCACCTCCAACGAAAAATCACCCTTATTCCTTTTTAATATATCATATTTCACCTATTTTGAATCAAAATATCTAAAAATATTTGAATTTAAAACTACTATACCGGGTGTAACAAGATCATGGTACACCTCCCTTTTCTCCTTTAGTATTGAAGATAATTGAGTGAAATTTGGGATATCCTATATACATAATAAGCGGTACTGTTGACATACAAGTGATTTTTTTTTACTTTCGGTTTCGCCGGAAGTGACACTAACTTTCGATTTTTAAACAGAACACTCTATAAATTATATTGTCTAAATGTTGGTTGTGGCATTTTCTTAATTTTTCTCTATTTCTTATTAGGATGCTCTGCCACATATATTTTCTTCTAAACAATGTCTGAAATCTACAAAATAATACAATTAACCAGTATTTTATTGGAAAGTAACCTCTACGCCTGTGACTTTTACGTCAAAGGATCAGTCAGAGGGTGGTTTTGACAAATAATTAATAAGGAAAAAAATATAAAAATGACGTATTTTGCTGACGTTTCGGAAAACGAATCTGTTTCCTTTCTCAAAGCGTATTATAATGTTTGTGTGCTGTGTATATTAAATACACAGCTTTAAGAATATATTTGTTATATTCAGTATCCATAGATACTTACTGCTTACACAGAACTGTTGATATATCTAGTTGATAGTTTTATTTTAAACAATGTTGAGTTTGTTAAGTTCTTCTTTTAACATCGGCAGCTAGGTTGTGCAAACATCCGGCACGGTAGCTCAATCGGTTAAGGCGTATTGAGTGGCGAATACGCTGATCGACTCGCTACCGCGCTCTGGGTTCGACCCCCAGCCCCGGTATTGACAACATCGGGGGGTGTGGATGTATGTCTGCGTTTTTCCGAATGTGTAACCCCCTTCCGGACAGCCTTGGCTTTGGATTTGGGGGTTGTCTACTATCTGTGGTGTGTTTATGTTTATGTATGTTTATCTACGGAACAATTCGACACGCATTTATCCTCATTCAATAGTATTATAGCCGCTTCTTTAATTTTTCTTTTCTTGCTATCTGCCTCTTTTGTTAAAACTTTTGCCGAGTCCCAGTTTATTCTATGTCCGTTCTCCCAAGCGTGTTCGCAAATCTTCGATTTCTGAATATCATTTTTTCTAATGTAATCCTTGTGCTCACCCAATCTAACACTGAATGGTATACGGAATACTATAAATGCAGTTTTTTGAATTTTGCTCATGATTTAGCGGTTTTGTTTTTGTTAAAATAGATCGCAATGTATTGCCCGTTTGAAATATCGTCCTAATATCAAATCTATTGCCTATACGGCGTAGCTTTTCAGATAATCCGTGAACATAAGGAATTAACGTTGTGTACCGTTGTTCAGGTTTTTGTCGTATATGATTATTATTTTCTATATGTGAAAGTTCTATCAACAAAAGCTTCAGAGTATTGATTGTTTATAAGAACCTCTTTTATAAAGCGTTTCTCATTGTCTAATATTTCATTATTAGAAGAAATTATTTTGGCCCTGCATAATTTTCTGAATTCAACGATACTAAATAAGTGACATTTCAAATGCCAATATTTTTTTATAATATAATTTTTAGTTTTCCATTTTACACCCGGTTTTACAATCGCTGGTTAACTGCCAGTCAGAGTTAACTTTCAGGTTATTATAGAAATTGGATTTTACAATAGCTAGTCATTTTCAAGGTCGTAGTTATCTGCTAGTTAACTTTACTAGCAGATGAGGTGTGGGTAAACTGGTAAACGGAAAAAAAAGCCGCCGAAAAAAAATCCGCGGAAATAAAATCCTGGAAAAAAAAGCCGAAAGAAATAAAAACCGCGAAAAAAAAAGCCGAGGAAAATAAAGCCGCGAAAGAAAAGGTAATAAACTGAAATAAAAATGTTAAATGATAATTTCAAAAATTGAATAGAAGTCAGTTAACGTTTATATGTTTGTAGTACATAATTAATAATAAACCACTAACTCATAAATCGCTTCTGACATTTATATTTGACAGTAGGTACGTGTGAATTTGAGAAAAATTCATACATTTTATGTATATTACCCATTTTTCTAGTACCAACATTATAAATTTTTTTCACAACCTCTCGTTTACAAATCATCACTTAACTTTATATTGAAAAACACAAGTGCCGGTAAAGTTGTAGTTAACCTGCAAGTAAGAGTCAACTAACACGAAAGTTAACTTGCGATTGTAAAATCGGCTGTAAGTGTACCATGATGGTTCAGATGTATTCTAAATGACCCGTGTAATGCTAGAAAAATCGAAATCCCGTCAAAAATACTAAATTACGTGATTTATGAGCAAATACGTGCTGGGGCCTCTATTATTTATTTTATTTATTAACGATTTAGTGACTTGTGTTGATGTCAACTGCCTGCTATATGCTGATGACATGAAATTGTATTATAACTGTTGATACTGACGAGGATTGTGCGTTACTCCAAAGTAATTTAAATTATGTTAATGACTGGTGTCTTCTAAATAATCTGCCTTTAAACATCGCCAAATGTAACGTTCTGTCTTTCTGCAGAAAGAATAATCCACTGTTATTCGATTATGAGTTGAACGATACCGTATTAAATAGATCAGATGAGTTTAATGACTTGAGGGTTCTATTCGACTCGAAACTAAATTTTAACAAACATATAGAAAATATTGTTCTCTCTGCTTATAAAAGTTTGGGTTTTGTGATTAGAAATTCAAGTGGTTTTGATGACATTGAATTATTAAATCTTCTTTATTCTGCATTTGTTAAATCCAGACTTGAATATGCTTCACTTATTTGGAATCCAGGATATAATAAATATTGTAATTGCATATAGAATATACAACGGCGCTACCTAAAATTCGTTTCATACAAAATTGATCATGTATATCCCGCTGTTGGCTTCGAACATGGACAGTTGCTAAATAGATTTGGTTTTCTTAGTTTACACGACCGCAGGAAACTTTGTTCTCTTTTGTTTTTGCACAAGTTAATTTTTAATCTCATCGATTGCCCTAACATCTTGAATATGTTAAATTTTCATGCCCCCTCATTTGAGACGCGTAATCATAAAACATTTTATCTTCCCACTCCACGAACAAATGCTCTGATATTCTCTCCCTTATTTTTTATGTGTAACACTTACATGTCAATTGAAGGACAGCTTGATATATTTTACTCGAGTATTTCAAGTATTAAGTGTATCTTTTCGTAGTAATCTGTAATTTTATTTTAATATTCTTTTAATCTGTTAGTGTATTATGCATGTATATAATCTGTTCTTTTTCCTTTTTGTCTGTTTGTATATTATTTACCATTAGGTATAAATTATTGTATTGTTTTTTTTCCCACCCCGTAATTGGTTTTTACTGTGGGGTGGTGTAACTATCTAAAAAAAATAAATAAATAAATAAAGGTTCGGTTTCGGTTTCGGTTTCGGTTTCGGTTTCGGTTACGGTTAACTGACGAACACTATTTTCGGTTTTCGGTTACGGTTTCGGTTTTCAGAGAAGCGTTAATTTGGTTTTTGGTTTTGGTTTCGGTTTTCAAAGCAGTGTCAATTCGGTTTTCGGTTAAAGTTTCGGTTTTCCAGAATCTCTCATTTCGGTTTTCGGTTATGGTTAGGAAAAATTCGTATTTACGGTGCGGTTTTCGGTTCACGTTTCGGTTAAAATTAAATTATTGCTTGCAGGGACCGAAAACGAAATTTATTTCGGCTTGGTTTCGGTTACTGTTACTTAACGTACACCATTTTCGGTTTTCGGTTACGATTTCGGTTTTCAGAGCAGCGTTAATTTGGTTTTCGGTTTCGGTTTTCAAAGCAGCGCCAATCCGGTTTTCGGTTACGGTTTCGGTTTTCCAGAATCTCTCATTTCGGTTTTCGGTTACGGTTTCGGTTCGGTTACGGTCCTTGATACTATTAATAAGGAATTTATTCGTATGTCGTATCAAAATGTGCGATAAATACAAACAAAATTACAGCTAAAAGAAAATAAGAAAATACAGTTTTGTAAAAATATCCCGCATTTTGAAAACAATTAACAAAAATTTTAAACAATTTTTGAAGACACAATAAAAACACCAGTAAACCAACAAATGTTTGACAAGCTAAACATTTCATTATTTTCAAAGCCACCATAGTTACCCACTAAACATTTTTCTGTTCCGGAAATGTTTCTGAAATAAATGTACTAAAACATGAAACGTTTCTAGAAGTACGACAGAAACGTTCTATACTCATTGCAGAAACTCAAGATGTCCTACCTAAGAAATGTTTCAATGAAAAATGAAAAAAGTCTGTAAAAGTCATGTAAATAATATAATAGTATGCACTCATTTAGTATCAAAATGAAGCTTGCATCATCATGAATCAGATTTCACCATAAAATGGGAAAGTTAGAAGGAAAACTTCCTGAAACTCTTTCGGAGTTTTTAAAATGGAAAGTTTACAGGAAGTTTTCCTTCTAACTTTCCATTGGGTATATTGATAAGCTATTTTATGGTGAAATCTGATTCGTGATGATGCAAGCTTCATTTTGACACCAAATAAGTGCATACAGTTATATTATTTAAATGCCTTTTCCAGACTTTTATCAAATATGGAGTATCCTCGGCACATCTCTGCTATAAACATTATGAGACATAAAGTTTCAATATCACTAAACTTTATTATCTAATGTCAAAATTGAAGCCGGTGTAAAAATAAACAAATAATGAATTGAAATATATTTTTAGGCGACTTCAATAACAATATTAAGGTTCAGTTAACTGGGCGACCGTAAAATTTTATTTCATAATTTTTAGAGACCTTTTTGGAAGGGGGTTCAATTTTCTTTTTAACTTTCTAGTGTCTTCATCTTTACTTATCTTCACTGGGCTGTCGATCATCAATATTTCCTTGGCGTTTAGATGTCTACAAATAAATAAAATTACCCAGTATATATATATATATATATATATATATATATATATATATATATATATATATATATAAAAAACATGTATTAGAAACATTTTTAAATATTTGTAAACTGTAAATATCTAAAAAAAACATAGTATATAAATATAAAAATATATAACAAAAGTATATCTTATTCCTTCATAAAATAAAATATCAGCTTCATAAAATCAAGTTGGCAGTTGCCCTCAAAAGTGGTTAACCATTAGGTATATTATCTTGTCTTCTATTTGATGAACCGCTATTGGGCCTGATATGAACCACGTCGATACTAAGTTTTGAATGTTTTATTCATGCTGGTACTAAGCCTTCACCAGGGGCTGAAAAGTCATAAAAACAATCACAAATTGAATGTACAGAACACAAATGAATATTTTTTAACCTTCTTCTGGTCCATTACTGGAAAAACAATGTATCTTTCAAAAACCACAGCACTTTAAGTATTAATAATAATTAACTGACCCGACACCCGCACTATTTTTTTTTTAATTTTTGATGCACACAGTGTCCTTCCAGGCATAAAGATAAAACTTACTTAACTGCAACAATAGTAAAATGCAAATGGCGTTGATGGTGCTCTGTACATTTGTCCATGTTAGAATCGTCATCGGTCGTATGTTTTCGTTTCTCATTTTAATAAATGAATTTCTACAATTTGACGTTTTAATTGATGCGTATTCTGTGCAATAATCTACCAATACTGGTATGTTGACTTCTCGATTTGGAGTTGAAATTTCCAGTAATTATAATTACTAATTAGTTGCTGTAAAACAAATAGGCAGAATCGTATCGATCGTAATAAACGATTGTATACTATCCCTTCGTGTTTTTCGATAAATGCAATTCCACAACTTGCCGCATGGAGATGATCATAAAGTTTTTATGCTTTGCAGAGTTTACAAATATCAATATTTCAGATCTTTATATATATTATCATATTCTCCACATTATTCGTTGACGTCTAGTTTTCGAGTAATTACTTATTAATAACCAAACATTCAGTATTCCAGACGGAATCTAAGTCGAGAATAGTTGTAATTTTACAAACAAGGCATTTTAAAAATCGGGGGGAATGGACATATTGTTACCGATGTCATTTGAATTCATGATTTCATATATATTTTACCGATGGAACAATATAAGTATATGAAATATTTCTGCAAAATAACAAATATTATGAATTTCTGAAATGTGTCAGAAATATAGCAGATATGTTTCTAGGAAATGTTTCATTTCTTCCAGATTACAATTTTTTCCAAACGTTTCACAAATGTTTCGTGTTTAGTGGGATATATATGAAATGTTTCTGCAAAATAACAAATATTATGAATTTCTGAAATGTGTCAAAAATATAAACAGATATGTTTCTAGGAAATGTTTCATTTCTTCCAGATTACAATTTTTTCGAAACGTTCCATAAATGTTTCGTGTTTAGTGGGTAGTTACTTCTTAATATTTAATTAGAACAAAATTGTATTTTCTTATTTTCTTTCAGCTGTAATTTTGTTTGTATTTATCGCACATTTTAATACGACATATGAATAAATTCCTTATTAATAGTACTAATAAATAGTGCCACGGTACCAATATGGTTCCATTTGAAAAAATTGAGTTTTGCCCCAAAAACCATTTTAATGGACTTTATTTGCTCATAAATCACGTAATTTAATATTTTTGATGAGATTTCGATTTTTCTAGCATTACACGGGTCATTTAGAATAAATCGGAACCATCACGGCACACTTAAATGGAAAACTAAAAATTATATTATAAAAAATATTGACGTTTGAAATGTTACTTATTTGATATTGTTGGATTCAGAAAATTATGCAGAATTCAAAAATGTAATAATATACGATACGATATCCGGCAAAACCGGAAGTGACAAAAGAATCACTTGCATGTCAAAAAGGGTCGCTTATTATGTATATAGGATATCCTAAATTTCAATCAATTATCTTCAAAACTAAAAGAGTTACACCCGGTAGAATTAGTCCGAGATCACCAAGTTACTATACTATTAGCTTCTACACAATAAAAGAAAATATCCATCGTTTTGAATTTTTAGCCTTGAAATCTATTATGCATTAAAGTTCACGTAAATCTGCAAAAATATTTTAATTATGGCAACCATAATATATTAGTGTCCAGTTCCGACGAAATTTAAATGTTTACACTAGCGCCTCCGCCAAATTGGCGAAAAATCTTGTATCTAATTTTTGCTCATTTTACATTAGACGTAATTTGAAATCATTACCGAACCACCACCGAGCCTTACCTTGCAGTTCGAGAAAGTTGGCATAGAAATCACTTAAGCCAATCCAGAACAGTGATTGTTGATACATAAAAAAACATTCATGCGGGTGGAATTGACAACCTGCTCCTTTTTAAAAATGTTTGAAAAGAGTAATATTTATACCATTACCATAATATTATAGAATAGACTTTGATGAAATAATTTACCTTTTTGGTATTTGAATATCTGAGGAAACCCAAGAAAAAGCGCTTAAATATACGCAGTTTTTAGTGGATTGTAACGTAAAAAAATCTTCCAGCATCTATTGTTAAACGACCTGCTTTCTAAACTAGTTAAGATTAAAAATATAAAGGTAAGCTTAATTGACGATTATTATACCCACATGAATTATATGAAAACCAAAAATCATTTAAACGTTGTTTCAGCATAATTTCTAAACCAACAATATAACTGTAATTGGTAAAACCAAAAGTGCACGCTCCGCCAGGTGCTTTATCAAATAAGTGCTAGTCATATGGCATTAATTAGTTCACTGACCAAATTATTTTTATTTTTAAAATTTGTGGCTCATTTTTTTTTACGAACAGTTTACCAACAGTGAAGGAGTAGTATTATTGGAGACTGAGGTTATTAGAAAATTATATAATAATAAAAAACTGGATGAAATTTATTCAATGAATTTCTTAACATTAATAATAATAAATCATACGGAAAATAAATTATGATGTAAAACAAATTAAACATGTATGAATGATCTACTGACACATTAAATTACTATACAATTACAGTGCACTACCTATAAGTTGACATCAACGTCTTCTTTCGATATTACAACGGGTATATATTTACGTTAAATGTCTGTTAACTTTACATCGTTCTTTCTACGTTATTTCATCCACGAGGGCTCCTTATTATTATTATTATTTTTTTAAATTCCTTATTTATATTTACGTCTTGGTCGTGTATGGTCGCAGGCTATTCCACCACTCTCCCAGAACACATACACATAGACAACATCCATTTCCTGCGACATTGTCATCTGCCTCAGCTGAGACTCGAACTCAGGAGAGGAGAGCGACTAACCGTATTGATTCTAACACAACCGCATGCCTAGCCCACTGCTACCGACTCGGCAACACGTGAGAAACTCCACTACGCATCCATATCCTACCCTTGATCGCAAGCCTAACAAATCACCAAATTACATATCTTTTTATTTTTATTTACCTACGATCACTATTGTAAATAGTAAAAAACACACTACCTGCCATCCATGTAAGTTGAATTTTACGTATTGTAAACAAAACGCACTGTAAACAAATCGCACGGTAAACAAAACGCACATGGCACCCAATTATAGGTGGCTTATATCGCTGACGCGGGGTTTAAAAAAACAAATGCGCCTACGTAATTTTCAAACGCTGTCAAAACTGACATAATATTTGTTGAATGTTATTGTTGACTAGTAAACTAAATCCAGATTTTACTAAATAAATAAATCAATAAATATGATCGTAGGTAAATTATAGTACATAATTCGAGTTGTGAAGCAATTACGCACTCATGGAAATACGCACTCGCCGCTACGCGGCATCGTGCGTAACTTTTCCATTCGTGCGTAATATGCTTCTTACAATTCTCATTACGTAATATACTATTAACTGCGTTAACAGGTCAATTTGTATATCATTTATTTTGTGTTACAATAAATAATAACGTCACATTTGCGCGACTAAGTGCACAGAGTAACGCAACGGCGAATGACTCTCAGATCCTGTTTTTATATTTGATAAACGATCTCTGGGTAGTTTTACCGTATTTTAGTGTTTATATCAGTGATTTCACATTTGAATTCAGTTATTTATTTTATTAAACTGAGTTGTGAGTAATAATTTATGACGCAGGGAAAATAGATAAAAAACCCTGCTGAAGGTGTCAGGTCATAAAAACAATTATTTGCTTGTAAAGAGCAAATTATTAGATGGATCAGTGGAGGGTCAAGTTGATGGGATGCAAGCCTAACACTGTAAGCAATGCGCCACTGAGTCGTTTATTTTCTCATCCGATATTTTCGAAAACTGCTGATCTTAGAAAAACAGTTTGAAGTAAAGTAGTTGCCTCCATTCTTTATATTTATTTTTCTCAATATCTATTTCGAAAAATGAATGAGTTTCCTCTTGCTAACTTATCCCTACAAATTATCACACTTTTTCATAGCCTTGGGGAAAAACTTTCTACGCTTGTGATGTACTTACCAATTATCCATCGGTTTTTCTTTTCGTATTTTTTTTATATTCATATTTATGCGTATTTCATATATATTTTTAAATGACGTGTATTTTACCATGTCCATATACCTAATTACATTGTATTGTAACTTTTACAATTAGCTGCCTGCATTAAAATCTTTAAATTTCAAATACCTTAATAGCCCAAACGACAGAGAATATTTTATAGTGAAACGTCCGAAAGCTTGAAAAATGAATAATTTTTTTAATGAGTTCGTGCTCGAATGCAGAACATAAAAAAAATGAAAAAATAATTTTTTTTTATCCATTTTTTCAAAATTTTGAAATTAAGCCAGAGTAGGAAAAAATAAAAAATACAGGTGGATAGACCACGTATTTATGAACAAAAAATGTCGTAATAAAATTTATCGCTAAAACCACGGTATTCCTGGAAACAAATAGTGAAACAACTTTGTCACTCTAAATTAAATCAATATTATGGAACTTCTAAAAATTCTTAGCTCTTCTAACGAGTAAAGTAAAGCTTTTTTCTCTTTTTTGATTACACATTTTTAACATTTCTCTTAGTGAATAGGAGGATAAATAGTGAGTATGGAGGAAACATATATAATTATGAACGCATACTCAGACAACATACATAGCCGCAGGATCGAAGCAGATCTGCCGCGCCGTAACTCGCAAGAATTTTTCCCTGCATTTGTGCATTTACTGTATTGTATTTATTACAGGTACACTTATCCACATTTCAACAGTATCTAATGGATTCCTTATACATTTGTTAATGTACTGGAAAAGTTCCAGAATTTATATTCAAAAATAAAGAGTTATAAGGATAAGATCGTGAAAAACGCTATTTCTGGTCATGATGGGATACAAGTAAATGAATTTGTGTTTGAAGATTAGCATTTTTTCCGAAACAGTGATATTTTATTTTTTCCAATGGGTCAATTTCTCGACAAGTTATAACCTGCAATATATATTTATCAAAAAAAACATCAAGCGAGGAAATTAAAATGATTTGAGATGTACTTTTTTGAATCCACGTTACCACAAATTAATAAACCATAATAATCATGAAGTGTATATACTTTTTAACAGTTCTCAATGAAGAAAGAATTTTTTGAAGGGCTTTTATTTTTTTCTATATTTTTCATTGCGACGATTGAGTTCGGGCGTGATGATATGTTTAATCTATTAAACATGCACTTTTTATCATTTCAAATAATTTAATTTCTTATTGTTATTGTATCCTACTTTCGACATATATTAGTTATTTCGTATTGCAATCTACATAAACATTAACTATAAACAATGTCAGCAAAGTATGTAATCAAGTGCAAACACTGCATTTCTATAGTTGGCATAATTTCTAGGACAAGTTTAATATTTCATATGTAACGTATAATTAATTGTTTTTACGATTTGTTATTATGTTTATTATTGCCATTTAGTATAAATAGAATTTTATTTTCTTAAATAAATCAGTCTCAACTAATTACTTGTTGTACTCATTTAACCAATCTTTCCAAGCCACAATTAGGAGGTGAGGCTGCCTCCAGGATTGGTTTTTACCACAACAACAAAAATCCCTACAGTCCACTGGTCCCAGAGCCAGTAACCCCAACTACACCCTCACACGGTTTCGCCAGTGACCCGCTCAGCCCGAGCATCATTGGGAGATCGTACATTGGTCCTTCGAGCCGGATAACCAGTCGATACACCCGTATCGTCCCCACGAAGAAGAGATCGTTCATTGGTCCTTCGAGCAAAAACCAGTCGATACACCCGTATCGTCCCCACGAAGAAGAGATCGTTCATTGGTCCTTCGAGCAAAAAACCAGTCGATACACCCGTATCGTCCCCACGTAGAAGAGATCGTTCATTTGTTCTTCGAGCAAAAACCAGTCGATACAGCCGTATCGTCCACAAAAACAAGAAATCAAACAATCCAAGTCAACCCAACTAAACCACCGGACAGCCAGTCCATAAAAAAAAAAAAAAAAAAAAAACAACCAACCCGAGAAGAAGAAGAAGAAGAATACAACAACACAACTCAAGCCAACCCTAAGCAAAATCAAATCCTATCAACACCATCCTACCCAAGCTAACACAAAGCAATTCAACCCATTCAACCCGAGAAGAAAAAAAAAAAAAAAAAAAAAACTATCCAAATCAAATCAACCGAATCACCGGAAAGTCTACATATTCCAAACGAACCCAAGAAAACAACCAACACCAACCTAATCAACCCTAGCCCACCCAAGCTAACACAAAGCAATCCAACCCATTCAACCCGAGAAGAAGAAGAAGAAGAAGAATACAACCAGATAACTCAATCCAACCCTAGGCAAAATCAAATCCTATCAACACCATTCCACCCAAATTCAAACTTTACTTAAAGATGTCATCCAAAGAGGAGATGAACCAACTCAGCCTGCAACAAGAAAATTTGGCCAAACAACTAGCTCAGATTCTTACCAATTCAAAAAAGGACTCCGCGTCAAGAAAAACTGAAGAATACATTTCCAGTCGACTTGCATCAATAGAAGACATATGGAAAATTGTAAAAAAAAACCATGCCAAACTACTGGCGCTGGACCTTCCACAGCATCCATACATCGAGATGAACTACTACAGCCAAATACAAAGAAAGTACGAAGAGGCAAGGAAATATCTTCAGGAATGCCCAAAGGCCACGACGCATGCAAACGATGAAGGATCCGATGAAGACGCCGATCAACAAAATTCAGCCATTGAGGATCCAAACAACGACGCCGAGCAATCTATACAAATTAAACGTCAGATGCATCGGATGCAAGAACTAGACAAGACCATCCATCTAATTGACAAAGAGCTGCTCGAAGTCAAACCCAAAAAACGTTACGAGTTGCTGCTTGAAAGAATTAACAACCAGTGGAGTACCATCCAGGCCCTACACGAAGATATCATGATTCACGAAACCAGGTTCCAGTCCAACTACTTCCGAGATGAGAAGTACCTGGAAGCAGGACAACGATATGACAACGCCGTAACAAATCTTTCATGCAAGATCGACGCAGTTTCCCCCACCCCTGATGCAATCAGACCCAACCTGCACCTTCCAAAAATCTCAATTCCATTCTTCGATGGAAACTATGAGCACTGGCCTACCTTCAACGACATATTCCTGAAACTCATTCATTCAAACATGTCCTTGTCCAAAGTCGAGAAGATGCAGTATCTCAAAACCCACGTCCGAGGCGAGCCAAGCAGAATGATTCAACATCTTCAAATTACAGATGCAAACTATGACGCAGCTTGGGAGTTACTAAAAAAAAGATACGAAAACAGTCGACTTTTAGTATCCAAGCTAATTGACAAAATCTTGGATATACCCCCAATGCAAGGCGAATCTATACACAAATTAAGGCAGCTACACGACACTACCACTGAATGTTTAAAGGCACTTGAAAACGTAGGCATTAGCACTACGTCTTGGGGACCACTAGTTTCTCGCATCATCACCAGAAGATGGGACGCAGAGACCAATCGGCTATATGAACAATCCCTCAAGGCCCCACATAAGATGCAAGAATTCAAGGAGATGATGGAGTTCCTGGAGAGAAGATTCCAGTCCCTTGAGTCCACTGCTATAGCCAAGAACATGTTACCCAGCAATGATCAGAACAGCGGCAATAACTTCAACTCTTGTAGTTATTGCAAGCAACAGCACAACATGTATGCCTGCCCACAATTCCGGAATTTGGCCATCAACGAAAGGATTCAAGCAGCCAAAGACAGACGCCTCTGCCTCAATTGCCTGAATCATGACTCCAGAGACAGATGCAGAAGTCAAAAGCGATGCCAAATTTGCGGGGATCAACACCACACAATACTACACAGAGAATCCACATCAAGACCATCCAGAGCTAGCGCCCCTCCTCCCACAACCTCGAGGGCTGCTACACATACTACGACGACAACCGAACACACAGTCATGGAAGAACAGCTTTCATCCAGCAGCCATGTTGGAAGACAAGATAACACAGTCCTATTAGCCACCGCCCTGATTCGTATCATGTCATCGTCAGGGAGACCAGAATACCTGCGAGCACTAATTGACCCTGGTTCCCAGTCGTCATTCATAACAGAAAGAGCCGCTCAATCACTTGGAATAACCAGGCAGAAAATCAGAGCAGAAGTTACCGGACTCGGCGAAGGAAGACCCAAGATATCAAGAACGAAGATTCAAGCTGAAGTCTGCCCACGGTTTCCTAGTCTTTTCTCCGTAAACGTCAATTTTCTAGTACTACCTAAATTGACGCAAGCCATGCCATCATACGAGCTAGAAGACATAAATGAGCAGCAATGGCAAAACCAAATCCTCGCTGACCCCACATATAAGAGACCTGGACCAATTGACGCCATTCTTGGAGCTGAGGAATATGGAAAAATTGTTCTGCAAGGGCTACAGAAAACCGAGGATGGTCTCCTAGGCCAACAAACAGAACTGGGATGGATACTGTCAGGCAATGTTAAGCAAACTCAGCCTAACAATATTAACATCAGCATGATAAGCCGCACTGAAGAAGATGAACAGCTAACAAAATTTTGGGATATAGAAGAAGTCTCGGTCCAGAGAATCCTGTCCCCAGATGACACAGCATGTGAAGAACAACTCTCCAAGCCTACGACACGAAGCACAGACGGAACACACACCGTCCAAATCCCTCTGAAAGAGTTACCTTTCGAGCTGGGAGATTCCAAACCCATGTATGAAGAATTCATACAAGAGAACCTGAACCCTGGTCACATGAAAAAGGTCGCTTCAATACCTGTTGTGTCAGACACCGACACATCCAACATTACAACCAAACCCTTGCATGAGGAATTCATGCAAGAGCACCTGAACCCTGGTCACATAAGAAAGGTCACTCCAATACCTGTTGTGTCAGAAACCGACACACCCAACATTACAACCAAACCCTTGCATGAAGAATTCACGCAAGAGCACCTGAACCCTGGTCACATGAGAAAGGTCACTCCAATACCTGTTGTGTCAGAAACCGACACACCCAACATTACAACCACAGACGAGCAGGCACCTACAAACTTTGGGAGTACAACTATCAGTCAACGGCCTCCAAGGAGCAAGAAAATGTCCTTCAATCTCTGGACGTTATTTCTGTTGCTCTGTCTACTGTTCGCCCCGATGCCAGGGTCTACACAAGCCGGGTACACTATTCAGTATCCACGACCCGAACCATACGTAGAACGCATTGACCATACCCGGATAGAGTTGAAGTACTCCAAGTCGAAACTCCAAGAAGATGTTGCAAATACCTTAGAGATTATCACGCAATTTGACAGCCTCTGCAACGCAACCAAACGACTATCTCAAGAAGTACAATGCACAGCACTGCTCCATCATCTAACCGAGAAACAGCATCAGCTATCATGGATTACGAATGGGATAATTGGAATTGTATCTCCACCCAATCTAGTAACGACAAATATCAACACAAACCTATCGTCAAGACGGCAGTTAGTCCAGAAAATTAAGACAGACCTTTGGCAAATAAAGTCCTACGATAAACTAGATGATAATATGGCCGACTTAACCAAGGAGGAAGAAAGATGGCAGAGACAAAACGAGACAAAATGGCACTCCACACATCATTCCCTCATCACCGGTAGTGCCATCACTATCGCGCTCATAGCAGTCCTGCTGCTCCTATTGGTATTCGCCCGGTCCCTAATGCAACAACGCAGACGGAAGAGAAAACAACAAGAACGTCCAACCCAGATGAAATAATCGAACTCCAGCCATTTCACCAGCACCACAGCGAACATCGTCCTTCCCGGTCTTGCCAGAATGTTTAATCTATTAAACATGCACTTTTTATCATTTCAAATAATTTAATTTCTTATTGTTATTGTATCCTACTTTCGACATATATTAGTTATTTCGTATTGCAATCTACATAAACATTAACTATAAACAATGTCAGCAAAGTATGTAATCAAGTGCAAACACTGCATTTCTATAGTTGGCATAATTTCTAGGACAAGTTTAATATTTCATATGTAACGTATAATTAATTGTTTTTACGATTTGTTATTATGTTTATTATTGCCATTTAGTATAAATAGAATTTTATTTTCTTAAATAAATCAGTCTCAACTAATTACTTGTTGTACTCATTTAACCAATCTTTCCAAGCCACAATTAGGAGGTGAGGCTGCCTCCAGGATTGGTTTTTACCACAACAACAAAAATCCCTACAGTCCACTGGTCCCAGAGCCAGTAACCCCAACTACACCCTCACACGGTTTCGCCAGTGACCCGCTCAGCCCGAGCATCATTGGGAGATCGTACATGATATATATAAGTATATTTTTCCCATCTATCCTTTGCTTGTATTGTTTAAAACAAAAAAATCATCGGAAAGCTACAATTTCCTTCTTTTAAATGAACCAACATTCATATAAATTGAACAAATTCTGATTTAGTGACATATACAGTGGGTCGATGTCACAGTCATATGTATTCAAGCGCGCGCACGTATGGATCTCGCTCCGAATTATAACGTTATTTGACTATTTCTTTCCTTTCCTATTTCTTTCGTGGCTTTAGCAATAAATTCTGTTAGGACATTTTTTGTTCATAAAAACGTGATCTATCTGTATTTTTAATTTTTCCTAGCTTCACTTAATTTCAAAATTTTGAAAAAATGGATGAAAAAAATATTTTTTTCACTTTTTTTTATGTTTTGCATCCGAGCGAAATGTAAACTTTTCAGAATATTATTCTGTACACTTTCACGAACTCATTAAAAAAAAATTATTCATTTTGCAAGCTTTTTGAGGTAAATACCTTCATCGACTGATCTATAAAATAAGAGGAAACTGCTTTGTTGTACTGTTCTTACACTTCTCGAGAGATTAGGGTCATCAACCAACAGCCCAGTTAACATGTAATGTACTCACCACCAAATTATCAGTTCTTTTTCTTTTTATATCTTTCTGTATAGTGGTATGTATTATTTTTTTAAAAATGCGTATTTTCTCATGTTCATATACCTACTTACATTTCTGAACTTTGGTTATTCAAAATGGAGTCTTACTTTTATTTGGCATTTTTCACCGCTCGCGGATCGTTTCGCGCTAGTGCCGTAAAAAAAGAGGACAAAAAAAAGTTGCGAATTACCGGTTAGATTCTTTGGTTATAGTGATGTCGTATATATTTTTAGATACACAAGTACCTATTCAGAAAAATCCTGCGAACCGTTTACGCGCAGGCAATGTTCAAAAACAAGTGCCACCGCACCAAACCGGATGAGAATTGTTTGTTTAGGCATGTATGTTTCAAAAGAAGGTCAGACATTTCTCATTAACCATTTTTTTTGTATAATCATCTAAAATTTTTTAATTTTCAAAAATTGAACTTCCCGACTTCAAAGATTGCTAAATATAAGTTAAAATCAAAAAAAAAAATTGAGTACCTGTTTGTAGGTTCATTTGATGTCTAAAAAACAAAAATATCTTGGTCAGAAATGTCCGCCTCATTTTACCCCCTCGAGGTAGCCTGAAAAAAGTTATCATTTTTTTTTTAATTTATGCGAATCAAACATTTTCATGACATAAATTTTATTTTTTACAATATTCGTAATACCTGATTTCAGGGTAGAATCAACAGGAATGGAGATAATTGAGAGAAATCTATTTTGGCTGTCATTTCTTCAACATGACGATCTTAGCGGACTCGATTTTTTTGTGGAAAATTAATGATATATAGTATAAAAGAAAAAAATCTCTTGTGGGAATTATTCGTGGGTCAAATGACATTAACTGTACTAGAAGGGATTAAAAAAAATCAAGTTAATCCGTTAAGGACTGCGAACCGTGTACGTACGTTTGAAAACGTATGACAATTTTCAACATCAGTTTTAGAACTTAATAAAAATGGTACCATTTTTTTGGAGTAGAATCTCTCATTTTAAAAAAAACTGTAATTAAAGTCAATCTTTTCAGAATTACCCATAATCAAATGAGCGCTGGGGACGCTGAGCGAGAGTAAAATACACATCAAGCACGGAATGTAATGATAATTATGCTCATTTTTATACATGATGTATCATAATCAAATTTTCTAAACCAAACTCAATTCAACAATTGAAAAACATCATTATACAAATATACGAAATAAACAAAACTGTCGACGAATCATTGTTGGAATGTCATCAATGCATCATTGCTGATCACCTTAAAACGATTTGATAACGAAGTGTGGCATGATTTGCGTGTATGAAAAGATAATTGTAGTTAAGTATTTCAACAAACTAACTCCACAAAAAACAAGAAAATCCGATTCAATTAAAAATGTATTGACTTCGTGGTGTTAACGCTTTAAAACAACTTTGCAATGTAAACACACGACAAAAATTACCATTACGATTGTTCTATTAATTTATCGATTGTATTTATATATAATTGAGCTAAAGTATGTACTAAAATGCCATATGGAACCATTACTGTGAGATTTATAATTGCTATTCTCAGAGGGTCAATAGAATCAATAGCAACAGCAGTAGACATTTTTTTATTGGAAAATTCAAAAAAGATATGAAAAATATAATTAAAGAAATGTGGTACATATGTAGCATTTACATGCAGAAGATATTATTATTACACTATTAGTTTGTAACATTGTAAAGTTATCGGGCTATCGGTATTAATTATGGGTAAGTAACATAATTTAGTTCCTCTCGATTAAGATAATAATAATAATAAAGTTTATTTACAAAAAAGAAATACATGATACACTTATAGAACTATGATAACTTGTAAGATAAACTAGATACAGCCACAAGATGATGTAAGATCATCTGACCGTGACAAATATGGGTAAAGGGTATAAAGTACTTTAGAAACTAATATTCAGCATTATCAGCATGTAAAAAAATAAAAGAGATAAATTAAAAATTATAGAAAATAACTATAAAGAAATATATATATATATATATATATATATATATATATATATATATATATATATATATGTATATATATATATATATATATATATATGTATATATATATATGTATATATATATATGTATATATATATATATGTATATATATATATGTATATATATATATATATATATATATATATATATATATATATATATAAAATTAATGGCAGTATATAAGTTAATAGCAGTATATAAAAGACCTTCCAATTCATATTAGGACCAAACATTTATTTATTACTGCAAGCAATCCCTTGATGACCAAACATAAAATAATCTGGAGGATTCTAATCCAGTATTCGTGGTGGCCATTTACCTCTACTTATCTTTCAACCAATAATTCTCATTAGAAGTGTTCCTCCTATGATATTTACATTAACTTGCATCAAATGTTATTATTATTACACTATTACATTTGGAAAGTTTTCTAGCTGTCGATATCAAATTTATGCGTAAGTAATATAGGTAACTTAATTCTTCTTGATTAAAAATAATCAAACAAAAAATAATCCAGAGGGTTCAAATCCTGTATTCGTGGTTGACATTTACCTTTACTTACATTTGCGTCATACGAAAAATAACTGTTGCTGAAAATTTTTCCTTGTAAGTAGCCATATTTTTCTCCTTCGATACATAGTCATTCAAATACCAAATTTTTGAGGATGCAAAGTAGTATGGTTATGTGGATTTTCATATTTATTGTTTACTGATTACCTGTTATTTTGTAATTTCTTCGTGAAATTTTGAAGACTCAGTATCCCCTGATTTATAGCTAAAATCGTCAGAACCTCCGATTAAAGAACTTATATCTAGATACATAATGGCATTAGTTTGTGTGTTGCTGAAAGACTCCCAATTTAAGGTACTTCTTCCCATAAGTTGTTGATTGGCCCATCGGCCTACCCGCGGCTGTTTCTTTACACGATCGGTTAAGTTCGATTATCATCGTCTTAGTTTGACATTCCGCCATTAATGTCAATGAATGTTTTTCGTGTTCTCCGATGAAAAAGTGGTGAAGAAGTCATATTTTATCTAAAGTTGTGATTTGCTAATACCTAAATAATATTCTCTATTCATATTTACACAGTTTAGTGACAATTTAGTGCAACATGCAACAGTGCTGTGCCGTTTGCAGAAATCGATCGTTTCATAAGTAAGTAGGTCATAGTCGTAACATAATGAGGTTCAGTTTACAGTTTTAATAATAATATTATAAATAATATCCTTTCAATACATATTTCCCTTGAATAGAACATCTTTACCTATTATATTTTTTAAATCTGCGGTAGTGTTCCTAGAGGTTAACCAACAATTGTTACATAAAATAGGTACAATATTTTACATTTTCCCTTCTACACATACCTGCCTCTGTTGTCTATGGGATGTGATGTTCATCCATCCATTTAAATGGACATATAATGTGACTATGTTAGGAGCAAATAAGGTATATGAAGAAAAGATCGCCATTATGTATCTAGATATAAGTTCTTTAATCGGAGATCAGGATACTTACAAACAAAACTAATCCGGTGTAAATTGACACCCATTATCCAAAGGTTGCTGCCACTCCCGGAAACACGCTTCCGGCTACTCTGGATTGGACTGACGTCACGCTTGTTACTAACAGCTAGAGTCACATGGTGTATGGTACAGGAATGGGAAATGTAGGAGTTCTATCATTTTTTGTTATTGTTTTCGCTCTCCCACTAATGTTGATGTTTTCTGTCGTTCCGTTGATCCCATTGTTTTTGCGAGTAACTCTCCTGTTTGTTATAAACAAACTTAAAAACTAATAATAATATTGAAAATTGCTGTCTACGCAGAGACCTAAAGCCGATTAAAAATGACACGACACTTGGCAAAGCATTTACAAAATTTGGATTGTTGACTCGGGTAAAAAGCTAAACGAAAAAACCCGTACGAGAACTGTTGCCTTGGTGGTCTCCCTGCCTCCAGGAAGATAGGATAAAGTAAAAGAGTACCGTTTAAAATGTTATAATTTTCAAGAATTTTCTCGACCTAAGAAGAATTTACGAACAAAATGACAAAAACAAAAAAGAAAAACAACAGAAGTATAAAAACGAACAAATAGAAAAGGAAAGAAGGGTAAAGATAAAGTAGGAAACATGATACGATAGGGTTTTATAAAGGTTATGGTAGGGAAGATTTGGCTCAGGGAGTTGTCGGAAAATAAGCAACACTTGGTATGGTAGGGGGATGTCTCAGATGCTTTAGCCGACTAAGCTACTACATATCTATGAACATTGTAGGCCCATTCCTTATTACTTTGAACGTATCCAGCTCGAGAAGAAACGTACTCGTGAAAAGACCCCAAGAAGCACAAGAAGCTGTAAAAAACCTGCACGAATGTTGCAGCAGTAAGTAGTTATTTAGCTGTAACTGCTACTACGACAAACTGATCTGATAATATAAAGTTACGACGACGCTATAACTGTCAAAGTATCACAATTTTTAGCTGCAGCCACTTGACTAGCGATAGAACCAAACTACAGACACTGAGCTGTATATTTCTGGCACTACCTTTAATAGGTATTTTTGGATAGGTACCATATAATATGAAAATGGATGCATATACTTTATACCTATGTACTTTTAAAAATGTTTGATGACGAATCATGAATAAAATTTAACATTGTTCAAAATGGCTAAACTCACGTCGCTTACAGAAAATATGGTCGCTAAATACAGAGAGCCGATCTATGTAAAAAAATCAAATCGATCGTTTTGTGCAATAATGTTTAAAATTGTGAAAACGAAAGAAAGCCAATGACATAAAGCAGAATTGTTTTGATTACTAATTTACCTACTAGTTGACAGCAAATTGACTGTTTGCGGCTGTAAAAGCAAACTCGCAACGAAGGAACGCGGAAAACATAGTTTAGCTGCCGAACCGCATTTTATTAGCCTTAAAGTACACAGTACGTCAAGAGTCACTATAGTGTTTGTTTCAGCTGCTATTGAGCTATCGCAAGACCCACCTATGGCATATTGCAGCTGATCAGCAATTTAAGTAGCAATTCCAACCATTTGATTGTTTAATTATATTACGGTAACGTTGTAGTAGTTAAAATATTTGAAATAAAAGGCTTTGAAATTTAAAAGCCAAATTACAGCCTAAGTATAGCTATGAAAACGTAATAGTCCACACTGTGTTACTTAGGATGATTTACGAAATATGGTTACAGGACCAAATAGTTTTCAGATATGATGACATTTTTATAATTGATACTTAAAATATCTGTGAAACGAGTCCATCAGTATGTCTCCACCGTCCTCCATTATTAATGTGTTTCAAAGTAATAAAATTACTATAATTGTGCATTACTTTTAAGTGACGTAATTATTTATTAAACAATTTGAAAGGTGTGCTAAAAATATTTTCAGAAACTAATCTTTATCTTAAATCTAAATTATTTAGTTTGCCATTTATCGTATATAAAAATCGAGTTTATTTTATTACCTAACTAATTATGTATAGTCACATAGACACAATATTAATTTAATCTTCTAAAAAGTTAATTATGTAAATTTGATCTATAAAATTATTCACATAACATTCACCGTTTCCCAAATTGGCTACCAATATGTATCATAAAAAATATACTTCTGGAAAAATAAAACAATTATGGCTGGAGAGAAAGCCTATTCGATATCTTAAGAGTGAAAGCAGCATTGTTTAATGATATTAATTAAGTTGAAAATATGGGCAATAAATTTTGCCATGCGTACAGTTTGTTGATAAGGTGTAGAAAGGTGTAGAAATTAGATGAATCGTTTAAGCGATTAATAATATTACCTATATCTGCTTTAAGCCGAGTTGTACAAACGGAATCGAATTAGAATACACTCCACAAAAAACTTACGGTCTAATCAAAATTATTGGGTAAATGTAGCACATCCCGCTGGGTGTATGCTTTAATTTCGCTCAGCGCACCAGCACTTAGTTTCGCTGATAAAAATAATGTTTAATGCGGAAATTCTACAAAAAAAAGATTTTAATATAGCTTTTTGAAAAAGGAAGATTCTAAGTAAAAAAATTGTACTATTTTCAGATTGACTTGCACTTTTATTAAGGCCTAAAATTGCTATTGACAATTTCCATACGTCTTTGTCAGTTGATTTGTAAGTAAGAAGACACTTTACGGGACGCAATCCTCAACAGATCCACCTGAACTGTTTTTTAATCGTTTCCTCTACTAACAGTTTATAAACCTTGTTATAATATTTATCAGGAGGAAGAAATCTCAAACTCGGATGACAATTGGAAAATATAATAATAAAATAATCTAATACACGAAATATTCAAATAACATAGGATTCATATCGACCTGGAAAAGTCAGTGAATTTTAGAAATTTTCATAAAAAGTCATGGAATTTAATAATAATTTTTCACCCCCGCTCGCCGAAAAAAATTTAGAGTTTTGTACTTCTAGTTTCGTGCCGATTATTTAATGACGCAATAGTGTTCCCCCCGCTCATCAATTATTAGACCTGGAATCAACAGATCCACCTGAACTGTTTTTTAATCGTTTCCTCTACTAACAGTTTATAAACCTTGTTATAATATTTATCAGGAGGAAGAAATCTCAAACTCGGATGACAATTGGAAAATATAATAATAAAATAATCTAATACACGAAATATTCAAATAACATAGGATTCATATCGACCTGGAAAAGTCAGTGAATTTTAGAAATTTTCATAAAAAGTCATGGAATTTAATAATAATTTTTCACCCCCGCTCGCCGAAAAAAATTTAGAGTTTTGTACTTCTAGTTTCGTGCCGATTATTTAATGACGCAACAGTGTTCCCCCCGCTCATCAATTATTAGACCTGGAAAATGCCTTCCAATAGTCCTGGAAAACCTGTAAAAGTCATGGAATTTAAGTTTGAAAAATTGCTATGAACCCTGTAACAATGTCACGTGCTATTCTGATTGCTATTTAATGTCTCTGCACTCCCAAAATCCAATTCCTGGCGTTCTATGTTTTTGCTGAGAAGGTGCTTCCCATGATGTCATATTCCTTTCAGCCCCCATCGCGGTAGCTGTCGTTCTTCCAATCTCAGGCCGCTAACGTCCAACTTCCTGACGACTCTGATTGTTCTCAATCAGTTCGGAATTGGATCCAGAACCCCCCTTTTTTTTAGCAAATATTTTCGTGTTGGCAGTTTCCACGTAAATAAGCATGATTCATAGTTAACAGTATGGGGAAGGTAGGCAAACATCTACCTGAGTTCGTGCAATTCATAGGCAAACATCTATGAAAATCTGGGCAAACATCCACTTAAGGAAGGGCAAGTCATAGGCAAACATCTCCCAATAAGCACACACACGTTTATTTAACGTGTATCTAACGAAATTTGGTGTAATACACGTTAGTAGGTTGATTTTTACACGTGTTATAATTGGTTGAATATTCAACTACACGTTTTTTCAAAATTAATTAACGTTTAAGTAACGTGAAACGTTGAAATTACAGTTGAAACCGGCGACACTTGAACATTGATTTAACGTTGTTCCTGGTATAATGTCCCACGTGTTATTCACGTTAGTGTGCTTATTGGGCTATTAATAATTTATAGGCAAACATCTATAAAATTATGGGCAAACATCCACATGTTCTCACACACCCAAATATTGTTTATCATTTTCAAGACTAGGAACATTTACCTGTTCATTCAACGTTATCCAGTGTTTCAACTTATCTACAGCTGTAATCGTCGAACTGGTTTTGGCATTAATTTTAATAACGTCATATCTATTGTTTAGAAATGCTGCAGATATCTACTCTTCTGATCTTCTTGACCTAGGTCAATCCGACCTTTGACCTACTTACGAATTGAAGCTTGATCAGTACGATTCATCTGTTGTTTAATTTCTGACAGTAGGATGGCATCGGTAAGTCCTTTTGGTTTGCTACCAAACAATACTTCGGACGACGTTGTACCTAGAGTCTTTTGCACTGTAGTATTTAACCCCCTCTGAACTGTCTTAACTTGTTTGTCCCACCCCATACAGCACACCAAATAACGATTACGAAGTGTTCGCATTGTGACGATGTATCTAGATGCAGACACAAGGTTACACAATTCTACGATGTAAATGTGCTACGTTTACACATTGTAGGCAAACACGTATGCACAAAGGTTAAACGTCCGCCTCACAATGTAGCCACAGTATACCATTTACATACACACAAATAATTTGATCCACAGTGTGTTATCGGATGCACAGTGATTGACTTCCTAATGTGTCACACGAATGACGTCTTATGCTAGACGTTAATTTTTTCAGGTTATATTTGGTAATCCCCCCACAGGTTTTTAGCAATGGGAACATATAAAACTACATACTAGTTAGTAAGTCTACTTGATAAAAATAAAGTAATTAATGCATATACGTTTTGTCCTTTTGTTAGCCATCCGTATATTTTATTTACATTAACTATCTAATATTGTTTACCATCACTCCAATTTCTTCTCACAAGGGTTGCCTGTAAATTATAATGTTTATTAAGTTATTAAATTCATTTTTACTTACCTTTGCCAATTGCGGTGGGTAGGGATCGAACCTACACGTTCTGTTGTCCGTATTACAGTACTGACGCTTCTACCAACTGAGCTATCGTGGTAATTGTTATTTCGGATGCTAAAAGCAGTATTTATGATGTGTATGAAGTCTTTATTATGTGTGAAATTGAATTTCTAGCCTTATTTAAAATATATGAAAATCTTTCAAGTTCTCTTTTTTTTTCTATTTTTTACGTGTTCCCAAACCTGAATTTTTCGAGTTACTAGTATTTTTATTTATTTATAATTATTAAGAACTTATTTAATTTAATTAAACTGTCACCAGTGTCACCTGAGTTAAGAATTAAAGTTTTAAGTTGAAGTACTTATACAAACCTGGGAAACGTGTTGGAGAAAAAACGGTCAGGTATAATATATCATTTACAACATAAATAGAATATTTAATGGTCTAAAACAGACCTAAAATTGAAAAGAAGTATATTCGTACATCGGTTTTATAAGCAATTATTACCTTGAAAAAAACAACTGAAAGTTTTTTCGCAACTATTTTAACAAAAAAAAAAAAGACAAGAGTGAGCACGGATCGAACCGCGTACCTCTTGCCTCGCCGCCTAATGTTTAACTCACTCAACTACTGACTTCTGTTTGAATACCTGCTTAAAGACTTTATAGTAGAACACCCAACGACTAGATTTTGCTTTTTAATGCATTTTAATCTAATTTTATTATTAAAAGAACTCGATATCTTTAAAACTGCCGAATCTTTACAAACTCTTTCGAATATAAATTGTTTTGGATATTGTTAAAAAACAAAAATGCCTGCTGTATGTGTGGCTATGACCACTCTTATAGAGGAAAGAGGACACATGAGATACACATGGCTGGTATGCTCACGCTGACGCTTTGCGCGCGCACACTGTTCCATGCTCGAATAGTCGAATGTAGACACGACAAAACACAACTAAAAAGTGTATATATAGTTATTTGTATCATGTATATATATCGCACTTTTATGTGGTGTATGCAGTAGGCACAAGTATTATATAAAGCATCACACATACATATGACTTAAACCTTGTAGGCATCTTCTACGGACGTCAAATTGCAACATTCTAATGATCCTTCTTTACGTTATATAAAAATGTTTAGAATCTTGAGTGCATACAGTATACAATTATTAAACGTTGTATCACATAAATCTGTCAATATAAACATAAGTGTATCTCATATGTGTACGTCAGTACTAGTTTAACAATTAGATCTACCTTAACATATTTTGTTTCTCATGTATATATCTTGTAGAGACGTAATTACAATTGGACGTGCTGTTTGGGACATGTCATCTTCCACGTTACCAATAAGGACTGCTAATGCAGTCAACACAGTGCGATTTATCCTTTCACATTGACCGTTTGCTCTCGTAATGACAATGGATCCAAGCAAAATTGTTGAGAAATATGCGATGTAAATGCTGTGCTCCAATCAGTAATTATGCATACGGGGCAGGCCTGTAGCTAGAAAGTGCTTTCAGGACGTGCAAACAATTTTTCAGGACGGGCCCGTAAAAAAGTCCGAAAAATGTTTTGACGAGCGGGGGGAGAAATCCAGAAAAAATACCTCTTTCAAAATATTAAAAAGACAGTTAAAATTGCCCCCATTACGATCACCGTAGGTCGAGCGAAACTTATTCCAGAACGGCCGGGGCCCGTCCTGCCCCCCCCTGGTATGGGGACGCCAAAAATGTCGATGACGGCTTTAAGTCTCTTCAATAGTGAATTTGGTAAATCCGTAACTTCCTTCAACTGCTCGATTTGTCTCTGCATGTGTGAGACTGTCATCAGCGGGGTATGGGACCTTTGCCGTCAGCTCGGCGGCAGCAACAAGGGTACTAACTATGGCCTGGTATGAACTCGGCGTTGACTACTAGTCACTTAATCGATTCATGTTTACTGTTCTTTATCCCACTTCTCAGATGTAAGAAAGAAATCTCAAACTCTGATGAAAATCAGGAAATATAATAATAAAATAAACTAATACACGAAATATTCAAATAACAATGTCACTGCTATACTGAACACTATTGAATGTGTCTACACTGCCAAATTCAATTCATGGCTTTCTATGTTTTTGTTGAGAAGGCGCTTACAATGATGTCATAACCCAAACAATGCACCTCTCAAACCCCGTCGCGGTAGCTGTCGATCTTCCAATCTCAGGCCGCTAATATATTTAATTTCATAATGACCCGTTAAATAGCTTAATTGATATAAATAATGAAGTACCACTGTTACGAATTTCTCTCATTCTGGGCGTCTATAAGATAACTAATTAAAAATAAAACAATTATTTTGTCGTTTAACTCGCTTTAATTTAAGAAGGGAAAAATGAATTGGTCTCAAATTTTTACACCGTTACTACCTGCTACTACAAATATTTGTTAACAAAATATGTTTTTATTTTCTTACGCGGTTAGTACTTGGACGGGTGAAATCCATCTTGGGAAACATAGCGATCTCGTCCCACCTTCTAGCGGCTTGTATATGAGCGTATACGCGGAAGCTTTGTAATTTCAAGACGAGGATTACGCAGTGGATATACCATCCTTCGGAGGGGATGTAAAGCAGGCGATCCCTTGAATGTTATTCAAGTAAAAGATCCCTTAAGAGAAGAGGTTCAGCACGTAGCTCGTCTCTTGGCGAAGGTGATAGGTCCTGGTAGCGGAAATAGGCCGACGTTAAATAAAAAGATAAAAAAAAATTCTTACGTGTTGCGGTGCCAGGACCCCTCAGCACTGACGCTTAAACTTATTGTATCCCATAGTCTCGTTAGTCATATTAGTCCCTTTTCTTCCTAAAAGAGTGAGTGTACACAAATGGTTCCCCGAAGTATTAAATTCTTCCAGCCACCAAGGTTGGGCATTGACATAGTATGTGGTTGGAAGTTTTTTTATTCCCACCACGCATCCTGCACTCTGGATTGTCCCTCACCCCCATATTGGCTAAAATGTTTTTTTAGTGTGCAATGTCCTGTTAGGATGCCCATACTGCTATCTCAGCTGTTTTCTGCTCAGCTTTAGCAATATATTAGTCTTTGTCTTGGATGGTCCGTCTGTGATGAATATTGGCGTAATTTCAGCATTTTTATTGGACTTAATTGTCATACTTATTATTTTTTCCGGAAGAATTTCGGAATTCGTTGCCAGATTTGCCTTAAACAATTTTATGCTCTTTCAAAATATTGGGTGGGCAGTTGCCTACCCTTGCCTTCCCCCCCCCCTCGAATTACGCCTATGGTGATGAACATGCGTGATTGTATCTTCCCTGGCTACCCAGGTTAAGAAAAATTGTGTTCCTGACTTAATACTTCATTTACCAATCCTCTGGCGATATTATACGATATTTCGGAGGTTGGCTCGGGTCCCATCAAGGCTGTCTTTGCGCCTTCTGTGCCCAGCTTATTTGATGTTTCATTACTTTCTACGCCTTGATGTCCTCGTATCAACTCCAGTTGTACGCTGTTGTGTTCCGTCAGTTTCGCCAGGGACTGAAGGCAGTCTTTTACTGTTTTGAAATGTATCACTACTGCATCTAGAGCTTTAAGAGCTGCTCGGCTGTAAGTGATTCTTTTGTCGATGTATGACCTTCGTAACGTTTCTTATGCACAGATTTCTATAGTTGTAATTTCTGCTTGGAATAGTATTGCGGTGCTACCCAGGTTCAGACTAATGTCTTTCCTGATTGATCCCCGTAACTGCTTCTCCACCTCCAGTGCTTTTTGACATTAATGAACCGTCAGTATACCATATCTTTTGAATATCTTTACAGTTGCCTTTTTCCTCTCCTCTATCAGGTATGCATACTTTGAAGGTTTTTGTGACGTTATGGCTTGTGGTCATTCTATTTGTATAGTTATTCTATTCTATGGTCCGTATCCGTTTGTTTTCAGTTGGCACACTGTGGAGGTAGGCAAAGTAGTGCTGCGGTAGGCGTTGTTGACATTGCTCCCGTTATCCCTAGAAAGGCCAGGCTTTGTACCTTTCTTAGTTTCCTCATTGACTTCTCTTTTCCGGATTTGTGCTTCTGGATCAGGGAGACACAGGTTATCATCGGCACTACAATCTTTTGGTATAAACAATGCATTTTTGGTTGTAGTTCCTAGTTTTTGCCTACCATTCTTATTCTGCAGGTAAATAAGGCAGACCTATAAGGCCCGCGTGGCTTTGGTAGTCACTCTGAAGTTTAATGCAGTGTTTAAAATCAATCCCAAATCTTTACCTTCGTTGCCCTCCTGCAATTCATTTCCCCAGACACACAATTTTCCCATGTTGAATTTCCTTTTTTCTGTGAATTTAACAAAATATATTGAGACGAAGGACAATTTTAATTAATTATAAAGATATGATTTTTTCCTAAGGCGACGTCGACAAAATATGGAAATTTGCGGGGATAAGTATAGCAAACGGGAGAGTGTTTAATCTTTCAGCATAAATACCATATATATTAAGAAGAAATAAAGACAAAGGATGGAAGCAACTTTTTTATTTGAACATTTTTTTTTTAGGATTAGCAGTTTTCGAGAAATTTGCATGTGAAAATATGGAACGCCCTCGTGGATGAAACAACACCAAGAACGGTGTAAAGTTAGTAGAAATTGAATGTTAACTTGTAGTCGCATTGACAACGAGACGCGACGTTGTTGTCAACTTATATGTAGCAGCACTGTAATCGTATAATGATTTAATTTACCAGTAGATCATTCCTCCATGTCTAAAGTTTTACATAATAATTTCTTTTTTACATGACAAAATTAATATTAATTTGCATAATAAATTTAATTTTTTTTTATTATTATTATGTAACACTTCCAATCTACAATAATGCCACTCCTTCACTGTTAATAAATTAAAGAAATAATAATATTTTGACCACTGAACTATAATTAATGTTTAAACACATATAGTCGGTAGCTCAGTTTTCCCCAAGAATTGGTTTGCATTCCACTATAAACTGTAGGGCCCCGTCTCCTTTCTCAGACAAATCTAAGTCTCCTAGACTTAAAAGGGTCATTGAGGTGACATGGAAGTCTGTTTGTTTTATTGGATAAAGCAACTTATGGGGTGGGGATCTTTTAGTTTTACCAACCATTGATCATAATTTTCGTTGGATGAAATTTGACGGAATATACCTGGCTGTCGTAGAGCTGGAACTAGGGATTGGCAACTAGGGTGCAACAAAGGGCGCAAACCTTCGAGGAGAGCAAAATTTTGATCTCTGACGCGCTCTATTCTTCAATTCTCGAATAATGAGGTGTCCAAAGCAAAAAATGTCAAAGGTGCAATCTACCCTAGTTCCAGCTCTGTGGCGTTGACTTTAGAATATCTATTTTATCTACTCTTATTAAGTTATATACTAATTAATGAACTGCTTTTGAACAATTATTAGTATCCATAAACAAATAGCGTGAGTTACAATGAGTAGTTATTATAAACCACTAGGTACAGAGCCAATCACCTTTGTCTTCATGCCTAGCCTGTCCAATCGACGTAACGTGCGACACGATGAAGGTAGCTCTTCCGAAAGACATTCTTTTCCGATACGGTGAAATAGAACTGTCTATTATTATTGAGGGGAAGAAGGTGGATTTATCATGTTTGAATAGTTTCGACGTTTTCAAATCAAGTTAAGTAATAACTGTGCCAAAAATTATGAATTCGGTTAGTGAAGATGAACTAATATGTAGGTAAAGTAGTATTACTATGAGAAGATGCCAGCAAAAAATATGCGCAGAAACGAGTTTGTGCGCTCCATCATTCTAAACCAATGAGAAAGATTTACGTGACATTCAATGTCAACACCAGTGGCGGCGGTGCCCTGCAGTAGAGCGGCGGCGACAGTAATAATAATAATAAAACAACTTTATTAGGCAAAGTTTAGTAGAACTTACTATTCTTACACTTCTCCTGAACAAAGGTTACTCATAACAGTTGTCAAGTTTTAATCTACTCCATTTTCACAGTTCCTTGACCGCGAAACTTTTATTGCAATTAAACATTCCTATACCCCAGATAAAGCTATGCCACTGGTAAAAATATTCGCGCATTTTGGCTCCGCCCTGGCATCTTCTCATAGTAATACTAGTCTACACCATCAGAATAAAGACAACTAGCTAATGATACAATACTTAATTTATTACCCGAAAAATTTCAGAATAAATATAAAAGTGTGTACAAAAATTAAATATTACAGTTAAGTTTATTAATAAACAAACTGAGTAATTTAAACAAAATTTTCTCAATTTAATATTTATTGTTATAATCGTAGATAGTATTCAACTTGCGGTGATGGTAATAACACACTTGATGAATCACAGCACTCGCCTGCGGCTCGTGTTGTAAACTTCATCTGCGTGAGTTATTACCTACATTACCGCTCGTTGAATAATATACTATTAACTTATAAGTTTTAAAAAGCGAAACATTTAGTTTACATTTTGCAAAAGTTAGACATTTAGACGTCTTTCGTGATGTTCTGTGGCATTTGTTACTGTATAAATGAATAACAACGAAACGATTTTCTGTAATATAAAATTGGTTTTTATTAACTACGTTTTACGTCTTGCTGCGAATACAGCTTAGAAATTGGTTATGTTATATGATTATTTCACAATATAATTTATCGAATTAGAAAATAAACCTGTACAATAGTGTACATTGTACTATGGAGTTTCTAAATACATAAACTTAATCGATTAGTAGCCTTTTTTATTTACTTGTTTTTTGTTATGCTGCTGACAAGTTTATTTATGCTAATAATTATAGACTAAAATATTATCATGAATTTAAATAATTGCAATTGATATCGTAAGGCAAGGAAAAGAATTTTTATCATAACACTGAACAAAGAAAAAAGCAAATAACCAAATTAGCAAATTTTATAACGCAATATTTAAAACAAACATATCTGTGCAACTCTTTCATTTAAAATTTAAATTGCTACTACTATAATAAAGATAATAATAATAGGTACTTATTTCGTCTTCTTCTTCTTCCTATTTACAGCATCTTACCATTCGAGGTGCCTTCTCTATTTTACAACAATGCGTATGGTTTGTTCTCAATAGAGATGGTACTGAGTGGATTTTTCTGCTCCATAATGACACCGCTTTCTTTTCAAGTGCTTGGAGTCCTGATTTTTTTGAAACAAGAATGCTGATTGGTTGATGAAGGTTGAAAGCTCACATGTCAATTATATGCTCCATTCAATGTTTTGATTTTGAAATCTCCAGAGCTCCAAACTCTTGAAAAGAAAGCGGTCAATACAAAATACGTCCTGTATATCAAAACCGATATGAACTAGTATTTGAACTCTGAATAAGAGCAAAGGGTGTCTTATAAATTAATATACTTTTAATTTGTTTTGTAATGCGATTTAGAACCGTGAGTATTTCATTTCTAAGTTTTACCATTTCTTCAATTCATTTCATTGTTACATGGAAATAAGTCAAAATATTCACCTAATGCTTCAAACTATTCCTAAAACTCCTCGAATTAAAAAATGCTAGAACTACATTTTTGTAACACTTAACATACTAATTAAACAGAATTTATTATTATTATATACATTCCACACAAATACTACCACTTACCAGCAATACCAAAAAGTCTGCAAGTCTGATCTGCTCACTCCACTCCGACTCCGTGTCCGAAGGTACAACGTTATCATGTGCTCAGTGCTCCGCTCAAACGCATGACAGTCCAGCGGAGTCGGAACTAGTATTTTCTAAATCTGAGAACTGTTCCGCGGAACTGTTAGCTTGAACCTGTTCTGAAAGAACAGGTTCGGTTCTTTCGTACCATCGTACCACCTGGTTCTCAACACACATGGGCGAGGGACGCGAGAAGCGTAGTAAACACTGTAGTAAATACACACAAAACACAATAGAAAACGAAAGTAAACAATACGCAAATGATACTAAACGCCATATTAGAAAGGATCCCCTACGGGGATAGTCGGGGTGCCCTCCCTAGCTGTACGTGCACCCCCCGCCCGATCCTTGGGGACAATGTTTTTCATTAAGATTGAAGCCTAAGGAACAATTTAAGACATATTCTAAAAAAAAAACAGGCTGTACTTTCAAAATGGCGGCCATATATTAAAAAAAAACTGTTGCAAATGTTGTTTTTGTCATTTAACACAAAAACTAAAAAAGATGGACAAAAACTTTCTTCACAAAAAACAACGTGCATAAAATTTTCTACAATTTTGTACCTATACAATATTTCGATAGGAGTTACCATTTTCCAGACAAATTAGTCCAAAATTAAGAAAAGATGGAAATTCATATATCGGTAAATCACTTAGAGAAAATAACTGTGACAATTATTGTAAGGCGTATAATATAACTTTATATTATTAACTTAAAAATTAAATAAAACAAACTGAAAAGAATTAATAATAATAATAATATTATAATTTGCAGACATTTATCTCGAAAACAGTAACAGTGGTATCTGTTAAACGGTAACTCCTATCCAAATATTGTATAGGAACAAAATTGTAGAAAATTTTATGCACTTTGTTTTTTGTACAGAAAGTTTTTCTCCATCTTTTTTAGTTTTTGTCTTAAATGACCAAAAACAATATTTGCATTTTTTTAAACGGGCGCCATTTTGAAAGTACAGCCAGCTTTTTTTTTAGGACATGCCTTAAATTGTTCCTTAGGCTTTAATCTTTATGAAAAACATTGTCCCCAAGGATCGGGGGGGTGCACGGACAGTTAGGGTGGGCTTCCGTAGTGTTACGTTTTATATTGAATTTTATATTTTATTTTAAAAGATTAATCATTTATCTGGAAAACGGTAACTCCAATGCAAATATTGTACAGAAACAAAATTGTAGAAAATTTTATGTACTTTATTTTTTGTACAGAAAGTTTTTCTCCATCTTTTTTAGTTTTTGTGTTAAATGACAAAAACCATATTTGCAAATTTTGTTTTTTTTTAACGGACGCCATTTTGAAAGTGCAGCCAATTTTTTTTTTAGGACATGTCTTAAATTGTTCCTTAGGTTTTAATCTTTATGAAAAACTTTGTTCTAAAGGATCGGGGGGTGCACGGACACTTAGGGTGGGCTCCCGTAGTAGGATATCATTATTTTGCACCAGCCAAGGAATCGGTGATTAATAATTTGCTTTTTTACAGTTGTAGCCCAAACAAACAAACAGCTGTTAGGCGACCTCTATTTTCCCCTATATTCTCGAAGATCTTACGAGAGCATCGTGACATCTGTCACGGTAGTCTGTTAGGCGTATAGCTTCACCAAAACTCTTTCCCATCACTTTATTGATGGCTATGTCTCGTGCCATCTGGTTTTCCCTGAATTATCAACCTTTCTTGTTCTTTCTCCGCTTGATGAGGCCAAAAAATGAGAGGACGCAGGAGAATTTTCACGGCAGAGCTAGTCAGCATACTGCCAAATTACATCGAGTGTAGGCGCTTTACAAATTATTTACATTCAAATAACAGTGATTTCTAAATCCTTGTAATATAGGAATAATTTACGATTCAACGAAATTATTATAATTAAATGTAATAATAATAATAATAATACAATAGTAATGCATGCCATATAGGTATAATAATTAACAAATTATTTATTATTAATTGTTAAACGATAAAGTAAATTTCAATTAAATTTTGCAAAATTGTGTTATGTACTTGCATTCTGAAGTTGTATTAAAAATAATTATAGGTACAAAAAATGTAAGACATACAAACGTACAAACTTTTTTTGAAAACGCAGTCGCCCAGCTGCCTTATCCGTGCAACTTACGCTCGCGCCCACTGCTTTTTCATATTTTTCGAAAACCAATTATCATAGAGTAATGTTCTTTTTTTGAAGTGAACTAAAAAAATAGCACTTCAAAATGATATACGTGATTTTTCGACATTGCATTCCATTCAAAAGATATTTATTTAACTTTAATTGGGATTTTTTTATGCAAAAAAACTTTTTTTTCAATTTCAATTTTCACCACTTTTTTCTGAATAATGACCATATATTATATAGTACTTAACTTCGGAATAATGTCATATTGAACGGATTTCGTTCATTTTTGGCAGTATTATAGTAAATGCTTCACAGAAAAGTTTCTATATTGTACGGGGCTTGCTAATTTATAGGGGGTGGAAAATATATATATATTTATTGGAGCTGAAAAAGAATCAAATTTTAAAAAGAAAATGTTCTTTGCAATTTTTCACATAAATTGATAGTTTTTAAGTTATAACAACTTCAAAATTGCGATTTTATCTTAAAAAAAAAAGATATTTCCAAACGGCTTTCTTCAAGTATCTCGAAAAGTATTACCTTATCTAAAAAATGTTACTGACCAATTACAGAAAGTACAAACTGGGAATTAATTATATTTTTCGTTTATTGATGTAGGATTAATAATTTCGGAGATATTTAAGTTTATATTTTGTATCCAAGTGTTTCGAAATTACCTTTAAAGTTTAAAATGCATTTTTTTTAAAGCAAGTGATTTAAATGAGCAAAAAAAAATTGAGCATCTAGGTAATACTACATTTTAACGAAAAACTGTATTTGAGATTATTTTTTTTTTAATTACTAGCTAGAGTAACAAAATGGCGACCTTTTTATATAAAAATATATAACTTCTTTATCTCTTATGCTACAGAAACGAGTAAAAAATAATTTGAAAGCGCAATTAATTGTCTTTAATTTCATTTCTTAGCATGCGTGACGTAGGTGTCACAATATCTGAGATATTTAACATTTAAACTGCATTCTTCGTCTCATAAACGTTCGGACGCCATTTGTAAACTTTCATATTTCCGAAACTATTAAAAACTCGAAATTCATTATCAGTTTATGAGCTTTATTTTTGGTCTCTACCCATTTTTCAATAAAACTAATATTTATTGAGATATTTGGAAAAGGAAAAAAAAATTACGTTTTATCGAAAATACCTTTATTTATAAACTGTAATTTTTTCTAAAGCAAGTGCTGTATACAAACGAAAAAGCATCTACGTCATGCTATATATTAATGGAAACAGTGTTTGATATTCCCTTTTTTTATTTACTGGCTAATTACAGTAACAAAATGGCCACTTTGTTATTAAAAAAATGTGAACACGCACATTGCTTCGGTCATAACTTCTTTGTTTTTATGCTACAGAAACAAATTAAAAAACAGTTGAAAGCTTAATTAATAACCTATTATTCTACCTATTAGCATTCTTGACGTAGGTGTTACAGTTTCTGAGATATTTAACTCTCACTCAAAATAATTATCTTATGAACACTTGGATGCCAAATATATACTTAAATATCTCCGAAATTATTAATCCTACATCAATACACAAAAAATATAATTAATTCCCAGTTTCTACTTTCTGTAATTGGTCTGTAACATTTTTTCGATAAAGCAATACTTTTCGAGATACTTGACGAAAGCCGTTTTTTTAAGCTACCAGATATTCTCTTCTATATAACACGTACTTTAGTCAAATTTCTAAAATGTTTCTAGAATTTTGCTGAAATGAAAAATATTTTTCAAAATTTCCGTTTTTTGGAATTTACCCCTGACCTAATAAAGCTATCTTAACGTCCGAGGGCTCATTTTATAGGTTTCTTTTAGCTATAACTTTCCCATTTGAACTTTCCTCTCAGATTATTAGCCTTCTATTTAAACGCGAAAAACCGGTTTTTCAACTTTACCCCCCTTATCTGATGTCACATCTGTTGGCACGCTATAAGGGCTTGTTTTGGATGTCCATTCCATCAACTAAAAACAATAAAATCGTGGTTATCTATTTTCGCAATGTCAAATTACGATTCGACTGGACTAATACATATATATCGCATGTCTCCATAAACCTTTAAGGAATGTTACAAAAAAAAGTACAATTTTAAACTTTACAATAAGGTCTTTGACTTTTGCAAACATTTACTGTAATAGCATGAATAAATACTATGACTGCGTACAATCACATGTACTTAGATAGTTTTAATGAAACATTATTAAAAAATTTACAAATTAAATGTTTGTTTTAAATTAATATTTTGTTTAATTTTCTAAATTTACTTCTCTGGATATCCTGTGGTTGGTCCATTTTAGCACTTATTTTTGTAATATTTTAACACATTGTTCAATCTTTGGATCGTCTTACCAGAGCTGGTTTTTAATTGATTATACTTTTGTAGCATATGTTCACATTTCTCGTAAGTTTCATCAAGCTCACTAGACTCTGGAAGTATAGTGTATGATGACGGTATTTTAGTTAATCTTGATAATCTATGATGATATCATAGGTGAATTATCAAAGGACAGTTTTAATGTTATATGTTCAGATTCTTTTAGGATGTACAACGAATATACTAAAATTAAGGTACACTAAAATTAATCGTAAGTCTTTGGACTCGTTGATACCGAATCCGATGCTAAAATTTGCAAAAACAATATGGCAGAGCGAAACCTTAAACAATTATATAAAAATCTGAAGAAAAAATGGTTCTATGCCCTTATCTCACAAGTTAAGAATCTGATATAATAATTTTCAAATATAAAATAGCAGCATCAGTATGGCCGACTGAAGCTTGTTTTTTAAATTTTCATACAGTCCACAACATTGAAGTTGCCATTACACAAACGGAAATTATGATTGATTTTAATTATTTATTTTTATTTCAGTGCCTACTTCAGTGTGTTTACCGGAAGATGAATGCGGTAAGTATATTTCCAATTTTATAAGCTTTCGTGTCCTTCTTGTAATAATTGAAACGTTTTATCAATATGGTTATTGCAAATAGCATGCGACCTCTTTTATCAATATTTGCGTGTTAATTTCGAAATGGTCATGGTGAATGGTTTCTCTAACGCGCTTATTTTGAATAGTTAACGGAAATTACAATAATCTTTAGTAACAAAAATGACTTCTAATTATAGGATGATAACATAAAACTTACTAATTTTCATTCATTGAATAATAGTTTTATGAAATTGTACTTGCAGGAAAGAGCAATTAAAATTGATTTTGACATTTATTTCTTCACTCCTAACTTTAAATCGACTTGATGAACTTTTTATAATCTTCGAATATTTAATAAAATTGGTAAAAGTATAATAAAGTAATCGACATTTTTTAGGAATTTGTCTGCTGTACTTAATAGTGATGATAAATGTTAAAACTCAATTAATCTAATTTTATGAGCTAATCAAAGCGTAGAAATTGGTGGTCATTGAATAACCTTTTTTATACTGAACCAAGCGACTCGTATTATATTATATTTAATCTTGCATTTTAAACTAGTCAGCAAGGGACGCTGTAAGGAAAAAATTGGGGGAAAACTGAAGCAAATTGTATTTGTATTCCTGGCACCCAAAATTAGTTTTTTGTAAATATTTTTCTTGAGAAGCATCTTAGAGAAATAATGTTATTACAGTTTTACTCCAAAATAGGTGAGATTATTATCAAAACTATTATTATTATTATACAGTGTTTCAGCTTAGTGTCGTCCAAATATCTTAGCTCCTTTTGCTATCGAAAATTTTCAAAACCAGATAGTCCACAGTACATCGCCCTTTTTTTTAATGATTAGTAACAGGCTGAATGTTCGTGAGTAGCTTCGTTTTGACGAGACGCCCAACTTTTCTCTTTGCGAAAATTCTCAGTAGTGGTAGCTAATAGCAAAAATTACTTTTTCTATTTCACATTAATTAGACAATTCGACAACCTGTCAAATTATTTTGGCAATAGGTATGTTGTTGTGGACAAACACGGGGCTTATAGCGCAGGAATTTTAGTCAAAATATCGCTTCTACTCGGAATTAATTATTGTAAAGATGAAAATTTCCAGGATTGCAGTTTTGCTCCAGGACAACACGTAGCAAAAAGTCCCCTACTCTCCCCCGCAGCGGCGACACTCGGACATTTAAGTGCGTTCATTGTTGCGTCTATCACGTCTAGTCTAAACAATTAAGAAGGCGCAAGACGAGCTATACCCTTAGTTCTTTTACTTTGACAGTTCTCTAAGTCTATGCATTGGTTCATTGGTGCGGCAAAATTGAGTGATCTTAGTTAAGCCATGCAGCACAGGAATTTTAGTTTCTGACCCGGAATTAATTATTGTAAAGCTGAAAATTTGCAGGATTGTAGTTTTGGTCCAGGACAATACGTACCAAAAAGTCCCCAACTCTCCCCTGTCGGCTTCCCTGTTTTTGCGAAGCAACAAGGGCCTAAGTCGCAGAAATTGCAGAACTGGCTATAAAGTGCAGCAAAAAGGTTGTTACTGGTCCGATTTGGGTCGAAATGATCATAAAAGCTTCGGAGAAGCATATCCGTTCGTATTTCACATATTCCATGCATATTTCGTTCATAATTTTCCGTTCTAGTGCTTCAAAAAACTTCAAAAATTGAAAAAAATTCGAAATGGCTCCATTGCGGATAAATGAAGACTTGGAGGGGAAAACGTACCCGAATAAACATTTCTCTTCATACTTTGGGCTTTCCATTGGTATGTCTACCTTCTCTGTAGCGTCACCCGTTACGGAGCTACGCAACTTTGAGAGTCAGTGCGCGCCCACCATGTGCAAGGTGGAACTGCGCTGGCTGCGCTGATGAGACCAGTTGCGAAGATTTATGGAATGAAATTTAACTTGTCGGGCTCAGAAAATGACTTTATTCGGCTAGGCAATTGACATTATTGATCTACTGGGAAGTAGGGTCGTTCTGATCATCATCCATCACGACTGGCTGTTTGTGCAGCTGGATTCTCTACGGGTTCGGCATATGGTGCTGCAGTTCAGACCAGAGTTCCTGTACTCGCATCGGGCACCGCAGTCCGCCTTGCAGCGCAAGAAATTAGCCATAGCAGGTTATCGGGAGCTGGTTGCCTTGACGTCTAGCCATTGTTGGATCTGCAAAAAGCACATGCACATTAGTTGAATGCTGCAAGCTTTTCGGGAGATTAAATTCTCACAATACTCTCCCTGACTCCTCTCCTCTCCTCACCTGGAGGACTGGGGTAGAAATCGGGACTCCAGGGTCTGGTTCCGATTCCTGTTTCTACCACAAAGCAGCCAGCTCCCGATAGCCTGCTACGGCTAATTTCTTGTGCCTACAAGGACTGCGGTGCCCGGTGCAAGTGCGGGAACTGCAGCATCATGTGCCGAATCTGCAGAGAATCTAGCTGCACAAACAGCCAGTCGTGGATACGGATAATGATCCGGACCACTCTAGTTCCCATTAGATCAATAATGTCAATTCTCTAGCCGAATGAAGTCGTTTTCTGAGTTAAATTTCATTCAATAAATCTTATAAAACACCAATAATATATAAACAGGAATTCGCAACTGGTCTCATCAGCGCAGCCAGGGCAATTTCACCGGGCACACGAGAAGATAGACATACCAATGGAAAGCCCAAAGTATGAAGAGAAATGTTTATTCTGGTACGTTTTCCCCTCCTAATCTTCATTTATCCGCAATGGAGCCATTTCGATTTTTTTTTCAATTTTTGAAGTTTTGACAGCACTAGAACGGAAAATTACGAATGAGATATGCATGGAACATATGAAATACGAACGAATATGCTTCTCCGAAGCTTTTATGATAATTTCGACTCAAATCGGACCAGTAACAACCTTTTTACTGCACTTTATAGCCAGCTCGGTAATTTCTGCGACTTAGGCCTTTGCTGCTCCGCAAAAACAGAGAAGCCGACAGGGGAGAGTAGGAGACTTTTTGGTACGTGTTGTCCTGGACCAAAACTACAATCCTGCAAATTTTCAGCTTTACAATAATTAATTTCGGGTCAAAAACTAAAACTCCTGTGCTACATGGCTTAACTAAGATCACTCAATTTTGCCGCACCAATGAACCAATGCATACACTCATAAAACTGTCAAAGTTAAAGAACTAAGGGTATAGCTCGTCTTGCGCCTTCTTGATTGTTTAGACTAGACGTGATAGACGCAACAATGAACGCACTTAAATGACCGAGTATCGCCGCTGCGACACTCAGAGTGGCGTAACTGCGTAGCAGGTGACGCTACAGAGAAGGTAAACATACCAGTGGAAAGCCCAGAGTATGAAGAGGAATGTTTATTGGGGTACGTTTTCTCCTCCGAGTCTTCATTTACACGCAATGGCACCATTTCGGAATTTTTCTATTTTTTTTTTAAATTTTTAAAATTTTTGAAATGTTGACAGAACTAGGACGGAAAATTATGAACAAAAATATGCATGGAACATCTGAAATATGAAAGGACTTCTTCTAATCTTTTATGATCATTTCGGCCCAAATCGGACCAGTAACAACCTTCCTGTTGCACTTTATAGTCAGCTCTGCAATTTTTGCGACTTAAGCTCTTGTTGCTCTGAAAAAATAGGGAAGCCGACGGGGGAGAACAGGGGACTTTTCGCTACGTGTTGTCCTGGACCAAAACTACAATCCTGGAAAGCTTTACAATAAATAATTCCGGGTAAAAAACTAAAATTCCTGGGCTATTATTATAATTAACTCGCGCAAACGTAACCAAGGCAATCGAAAAACAAACTCTTTAACAAACGTTTAACGAATGAAAAATATATGGCCAAAATAATTTGACAGGTTGTCGAATTGTCTAATTCGTGCGAAATAGAGAAAATAATTTTTGCTATTAGCTACCACTACCGAGAATTTTCGCAGAGAGAAAGGTTGGGTGTCTCGTCAAAACGAAGCTACTCACGAAAATTTAGTCTGTTACTAATCATTAAAAAAAAAGGGCGATGTACTGTGGACTAAGAGTAATAGGGAACGATCAAGGTGTAGAGTTTCAAAATATTTATACAGGATGATTTAATTTTTACTTCCACATCCAGTGGCTTGTGGGGTAATTAGTAGGGGGTAATTAGCAGGTAATTAGTGGATGTAATTAGCGGCTAGTCATGGAGGTAAATAAGGGTAATTAGGGGACGGTGGGACAAGGTGAGACAGGGGATGACAAGGTGGGACGAGGTGGAGGATAAAATAAGATTAAAATATAGATAAATAGAGGTAATCTACTGCTTATTAATATCACAGGCCCACAAAAAAATAAAGTTGTCTGCGCCGGGGTACTGACCATACCTATCCCTTGTATTTTGTGCCGCTGAACACGAGTCTGACCTTAGTTTTTCCCCTATACGCCAGGTTTTTTTTTTAACAGGAAATAAATATATAAATATCACGATTCAACACGACTTTTTTTGCTGTTAAAAAAAAACCGGACGTGTAGGGGAAAAACTAAGGTCAGATTCGTGTTCAGCGGCTCAAAATACAAGGGTAGGTGTGGTCAGTACCCCCGCGCAGACTACTTTTTTTTGGTTGCTACTGTGCCACACTCAGTGTGGCGCAATCCCACAAAAAAAAAGTCATCTGCGCGGGGGTACTGACCACATCTATCCCTTGTGTTTTAAGCCGCTGAATACGAATCTGATCTTAGTTTTTCACCAGCACGTCAGATTTTTCTTTTAATAGCAAATAAATATATAAAAATTAGACTTTTTTGCTTTAAAAAAAAACCTGACGTATAGGGGAAAAACTAAGGTCAGATTCGTGTTCAGCGGGTCAAAATACAAGGGATAGGTATGGTCAATACCGCGGCGCAGACAACTTTTTTTTTTTGTGGGCCTGTGTATTATATGCCATACTGTGAAAGGGTAAACATGTTTACATCTAATGTTTGTAATGCAACATTTACTTGATCTTGTGAGCTAAGCCGCCACGCCACACCAATATTCATAAAATTCCTAAAATATTTATTTTTATGATTGTTTTTTTGTTGTGAGAAACTTGGATAGAAAATCTGGATATGGAAGTAGTGATTCCTTGGGCAGCGATTTTTTAAATGGAACACTTGGTATATTCACTTCTGGATTTTTCTTTTAAAGACGACTCACTATGGTCAATTTGCCAATATTAGGAGGAAAGTATTACAAAAATAAAATTTATCCAAAAATTAAAATTAATATACGTATATGTCGATACCTGAATAACCGGACCATCAGAAACCAAAAAAATATTTTGTTTATGCCGCACGTGTTCAAGGTGTTTCCGCGGCAAATATTCGTCCAAGCAAGTTGTTTATTGTATCTAATATTATAAAACTGTTATCGTGTGCTGTTAATACATGCCTTTAACTATCGAAAAAATGTCACGAGGTGTGTGTCCTCTTGGACAAAACCATATGACCGATTTATTTCGCGGAGGCCTGCATTTGCGCATTTATATTTGAGTTTTAAAAAAAGTTTCACAAAGTTTCACCGAAATTTCTTCTGCTGTATATTTAGCTCGTCGGGCAGAGCGCGAAAAGCCTTCTCTTTCTTGACCTACCCAATACTGAAGTATTACCAGATGGGACCTTCACTACTTATTAAAGCATGTTATTTTACATAGGAAATCAAAGTTGACGACACTCTCCATTGGTCGAGACCGAAGATATAAGACAAAAACTAAAAAAAAAGAAATTTAGAAATTTAAGATTTAATCAAATATAACTTTAGAACTAAAACAGATAAAAATACAATTTTTTTTTTGTTTTGACAAATAAACATTGCTTTTTAATTTGAAGTATAATTTATTGCAATCATTAAAAAATTAACATAAAAAAACTAGCAAAATTCAAAAAGATACACAAATCAGCAACATTTTTCTAATTCTTAACTCGCCATAACTCGCTTATATAACGAGGTATTCAATTTTTTCTTTCACCAAAAACTGACAAATTTAATAGGCTTCATTTTGTCTCGATTAATGCTGGATCTAATTTTTCAACTAAAAGCGCTACAGCCCTTGAAACACAACGAAGCACACTACGGCGACGAAGACGCGAGGCTTCCTTTCCCGCCCCCGCTACTTTCTCGGCCCATCAAGAAACGTATCGGCTGCTGGCCGCATTATTGCATTGTCTGGATAAATATTAATACTATTATACTATTTTACTTACATGTAGGCTATTACAGTTTATGTATATTGTAGATTCATTTTTATCAATGGAGAAAAACTACATGTTTGTTTTACGAAACTGCTGAAAGCAGTGAAAATCTAATGGTAAAAAACCAACTGTTACTGGCATCAGGTCTATTTTTAATTGTGCAAATGAAAGAAAATATGCAATTTCATTAAAATTTTTATAAAACAAAGTGGTGGCACTTATTTGCACACCCTTCGATACCGATTTCATTATTCTTGTCTGACATCTTTTTGTAATAAATAACATTAGCAAAGATAATACGTATTGTCTCTGATATTAGTAACGCGATAAAAAATGCAAGTGAGCCTTCATGTAGTTATAATAAAGAAAAAAAATCAGTTTAAAATAAAATGGCATTGTCTGATTTGTGGAAAATTCAGAAAAATTAAGAATAAATTAAGAACAGCTTTAAGTACCAGTTTGTACAGGAACGGGTGCGGAAGAAAGAAAAAAATATATATTAAAGCTGCAGTGTCGCATTGTGATACAGAAATACAAGGCAGGTTACACATTTATTCAGATTTATTTGGGCTAATGGAAATTATCATAAAATTTATTATGCAAAATATATTAGCAAAAAAAAATTAAATGTGTACAAACTAAACAACTGAAAGAAAAAAATGAATTTAAAGTAGCGTTAAATATTTTATTTAAGGAGGTTTATCTTGTTGTTTTGCAAAAAAGAATTCTTAACTCTAATATTTCTAAAAATACGCCTTAATGATATATTTGAAGAAATGACGGAAGAAAAATTAGATTATTATAGCAGTGGAAATATAAGAAAGAGATTAGAAAAGCATTTAAGCAAACAAAGTATTTTGTGAACACAAAGAAAATACAACAGTTCATTCAAGTGATAATAAAGCTAAAAGGATTTTTGTTGTCAGTCACAAGTGAATTAGGCGAAGAAAACTTGGTTCATGAGAATGAATTGACAATTCCTGATAAAGCTGCCGGTATCTTAAGAGAAGCTATAGCTGGATGTTTTAAAACTATAAAAAAAACACGACTACTAATCTGAATGAACATAAATGTAAACAAGAAGTTTCAGATTTGTTATAAACATTTATGTCGTGGATACTAAATATGTCAGGACAGACAAATTTGATTTAAACGTTATTTCTATAGTAATGGAATTTATATTAATACTTATGGAAAAAAAAACAATCAGCTTAGGCCATTTTTTTAATCCTTTACATATCACTACATGTGTTTCGTGCCGTCAGAAGAAAAAGAACTTAATGATATGCTTTATTCTTTTGGCTATGGTTATTCCTACGATGAAATACGTACATTTTTAACGTCTTTAGCTAGTCACGTATTAGTAAAAACTGGTGACGACATTTTTATACCACCTGGAGTTCCTCCAGTAAGTTCTGAAGAAAACAATTACATTTATCGCAGCGATAATGTTGATCAAAACGAAGACAGGCTAGATGGTAAAAATCCCACTAGGAATAGTATTATTTAAAAAAAAGAACAGCCTATTTACACAAGCATATTTAGATCGTCTATCCAATTTTAACCGATTTTAACCCTTCCAGTTTACATGAAAACAAAAATATAGTTATGTACAAAAATCCAACTAATCGTTCAGAGCCTCTACGAGTTAGTGAAAGCATGGCAAATAATTGTTTTGATTATGTGGTTACCTCTGACCTTTTATGGAAAATATTAAAATATACGAAGCAAAGTAAAAACTTTACTAGCTGGCATGATTTTACTTCCACATCCAGTGGAAGTATAGTAACGACAAAAAAATTTTAAAAAAATTTTTATTGTTCAAATAGGCTTAGAATGTCATGAAACGTCGAGATTTCAAGTTTGAGCGAAAAAAAATTTCTGTCTGCCTGTCGGTCTGTAACTTTTTTGTGCGCACGTTTACTCTGGAACCGTTTGAGATATTGACTTGAAATTTGGTACACATATGTACTTTAACAAGATATAGAACTAGATTAAATTTTCATCTTGTTCCGTCGAAGGGTTGGGGGGTAAATTGGGGTAAATTTGGAGTAAATAGGTAAATCAAGCAGATAAGAGTTCATAAAATTGATATTTAGTATAGACAAGAGAAGCTAAGGTCTCAAAAAAAATTTTGGCATTAGCCACCCCCATTACCACCCCCACCTCATTATTAAAGGAGATGAAAAAAAAATGTGATTTAGTGTGTACAAGAACCAGAAACTTATTAATATTTTTTTACTTTATCCACTTTATCCCTTTATTCACTTTATTAATGCACCACCCGCGTAGTACGACACCATATATAGCAGATTATTACAACTAATATCATATTATTCAATTTGATTTGTTAATTTTATCATCTTACAATAAAGGAAGATAATTCTAAAGCTTTTGTTACGGCCGCTGATTGTAGCCTTGCGCGATTTATGGTGAACGCGAAATGTACCGGGAACGAGTGGGGAAGCCTCGCGACTCCGTCGCCGTAGCGCGCTTCGTTGTGTTTAAAAGGCTGTACCGCTTTTATTTACAGAGCTAGATCGAGCATTAATTGAGACAAAATGAAGTCTATGAAATTTGGCAGTTTTTGGTGAACAAAACATTCCAATAGCTCAATACATAAGCGAGTTACAATGAGTTAGACCTTTCAAAAAAATTGACAATTTGTGTACCATCTAAATCAACTTCAATTTTTTAATGTTAAAGTTATTATTTTTGTAATAAATTATACATCAAATTAAAGAGAATCGTTTGTACTATAAAACTAAAAAAAATATATAATTTTATCTTTTTTCGTTTGAAAGTTATTCGTGGTTGAATTTGAATTTTGTTATTTTCATTTTTTTTTTGTTTTTTTCTTGTAACTTCAGTCTCGACCAATGGAGAGTGTCGTCAAAAGTGATTTCCTACGTAAAAAAACCTGCTGAATAAAATGAAGTAGGTTTTATTTGGTTATACCTCGGTATTGGGTTAGTGAACGATAGAGCCAGCCATCCGACGTACTATATCGTAGGTCAGTCTCTGTACTTTGGAACATATACTGAGCGTTTACTTTCTTGTACTTTTATTAGAAGATATTTAATTTTACTGCAGATGTTGTCATTTCCGTGAAGAGAAATTACCTGTTTGAATTGCTGCTGACTGAAAAATTGTTAGCTGATGGAGCATCCGTAAGGACAGTCCACAGGATAATTGAAAATATTGAACAAGAGAAAGAAGCCTAGCGCGGGTTGTTAGGAGAAAATGAAGAACCTATTCAAATTATTAAGCTTATTCTTATGTACTTTACTTAAACACTGGCGGTCTTGTAAATTTAATGTGGATTCATTTGGTTGGTTAAATGGAGAATTAAAAAATGAAACTAATAACGAAAATGTATGTGAGCCTTCTAGGTCGAAAGTAGGTCAACCGTCAGAGTTTTAGTAGTAGTGGATAAAAGTCGAAAAGAAAAAAGTGCAACCATTATTGGAATATACTCCAGAAGAGTTAAGCTTAGCAACTCAAGCCGCATATCATGCAAGTGGTAAACGTAATGTGGCTTTCGTAATAAAAAAACTTTGGAAGGAGCTCTTCGGGAGTAAATTTTGAGAAAGTTCCGAAATATAAGTTTGCATACAGCAATAAAGAAAAACGGTGTATATAATAGAATTTTTTTTTCTTGAAATCGTCGAAAAAAGTTGTCACTATAAAGTATCAGCATATAGGTGATTAATTGCAGAGGCATATTAAATAAAAATATACAAGGCGTTTCGTTTGAAAACATTGAATTATGACAATTTAAATATGTAAAAATTTAAATCATCGTGGTAGAATTGGGTACAACTCTGAGAGTCCTGTAAATTATTAGTACATGGTCTCGACAATCATTCAAAATGAAATGAAGCTCAAATTTACGAAAATGCGTCTTTTGCTGATTTTACTATTGGGTGTTCCATTTAAAAAATTCTGACATTAGCTTGCTACCACTCTGTGAAACACCTTGTAGATTTGAAACTAATTTTTTAATATTACACTCTTCATCTCCCACAATATTTATCTGAGACATTTTTTCTAATTTCAAACCGTTGAGGAGATACTGACTGTCCCCATGCTACGGACTCACCCTCACCTGTGTATATTTATGTATGTATTTTTTTATGCATCGTATCATAAATTTAACATATTTAAACAAAAATATACTTCTAAACAAAAATATAGCTAGAAATGAAGCGTTAATAATATTTTCCTCCTAAATATGGCAAATTGACCACTGTGGCGACTCAGTAACATGCCATTTAATGTGTCTGTTATGAATTGGTGCTATCATATGAGTAAAGTACCAAAAACTTTTTTAGATTGTGAGGTCTCTGTATGAGGTTTACTTTTCTAATTATTTTTCAAATGGAACACCTTATGCACTATAGTAAAAATCTAAACTTTTCGAGAGAACTTTCCACTGATATAAGGTATCATAGGTCTATTTTTTCATTGAAAATAGCCCTTTTCACCCATAAAGCAATTGAAGACTGATATGTATGTGAATATGTTATAAATATCTTGACACCCTTGGAGAGTAGATCATGAAATATTATATCAGTGGAAATCTCCCTTAGAGGACTATCCCTTGGTACTTTATGTTTTATTTGTTTTATTAATTCTGGAAATAACAGTGACTAAAATAAAAATGTTGTGGTTGAAGAACTTTTATATAATTTCTTCTATATTTCCATCACAACAGATTACATTAAAAAGATATAAATAAATGGACACCCGGACTTCACGGACTTCAATATAATCTAACACTATTAATTAAAAAAGACGTAAAGTAACTGCACTGCTCCTTCTCGAAAGCTATAAAACCTCGCCATATTAATGCATGGATTTGCTATAGTTTTTATATTCTAGATACAGTTATATAAAATAATTGTATCAGTGCCTTAGAAACTGTGATATTATTCTGTATGCTATTTAATGTTCACAGGTTAACGAAAAAGGATTCCCAATCGCGGAAGGACTGGTTACACTTTACACAGAAGGAATTACGAAAAAGGATTACATTTTAGCCACAGTACAAGCAGTTCATCTCTGTCTAAACAAGTCTCAAAAGAAATACCTAATTACTCCTCAAGCCATAGACGGTAATGTATATTAATTAACAATGTATTTTATTGTTGATTACTTTAGAACTAAATTTTTCTATTTTTTTATACTCTTCGCAAATACGAAAACGAGGAGCATAAATATTGCATTTGGTCGGCACATTTTTTAAAACCTAAAATATCGCTGGTAGAAAAATAAATGCTCATTGTGCTAGTTATCGAATTTTGAGTAACTTTCAAAACATCCGTACGTCACAATTCTTGTAAGTAATACTGTAAAGCGGAAAGTCAGATCGTATTGAAGTTTGTAGGTAAATCAGTGTTAGCTGAACGTGAAACACTAGGTATTGTTGATGAAGAAAATCGATTGGATTAAATTTTTTGCGCATTTTCTTAAAAACCTGCAACATACATGATAATTTGCAATATCCTTTACTTTCTTGAAGCAGTTTATTTGATGCTAACTGTCTTCAAGGTACTATACCCAGACAGCACAATATAATCTATAATCCTGAAATATACTCTTGAGAATAAAAAATCATTCTTAGAATAGGCCGTGAATATATAAATTCTCCAGGGAATATTCTTAGAATCGGCCGATGGGAATATCCTACATAAAACTAGATTATTCCTTTAAGAATATTCACAAATTATTCCAGGAATAATTCAGAAATATTTATATGATTCAAACATATTCACAGCTTTTGCCTGGAATATATATTTATATTTCTGGAATAATCTAGGTTTATATAGGATATTCCCTTAGTCTGGTTTCAGGAATATTTCCGTGAGAATGTATAGAAGCCTTCTGGTCACTTTTGGTAAAAGCAGAAATAAAACTAATACATCATCACAACGCACCTGGATGGGGGAAGATGCTCGCAATTGTTTATAGCAGCTCCTTCAGCTTGATGTTTGATTATCTTACTTTTTATTTACTTATTCATATAAACGGGCGAACCCATTAGTAACTTTTCGATTTAAATTATATAAAAATTAAAATATAAAATAATAACAGTAATCACCTGAAAACTTTCCACTCCTTGCATATTAGCGCCTTCTTCCTAAAAATTCTACGAATATGGGAAAATAAAATATTGAAAATATTGAAGCATTTTTAATTAAATTATTTATATTTAATGAACATATTTATATTTTGAATCTATCTTAAGACTAAACTTCTGTCCGTTTCGTTGTTTCTAAAACAAAAGAAAACATTTTAGAGGATTTTTATTTAGAATTTAAACTTGAATATTGTTAGAAAGCTAGTGGTAAAACCAAGAGTCAACTCATATTTTTGTATTTTGTAATTACTTCCACGTCCAGTGGTATAGTAGCGCAAAAAAAAAAAATTTGAAAAATTTTATTGTTCAAATAGGCTTAGAATGTCATGAAACGTCGAGATTTTAAGTTTGAACAAACAAATATTTCTGTCTGTCGGTCTGCCTGTCTGTTGATCTTTAACTTTTTTTTGTGCGCACGATTACTCTGGAACCGTTTAAGATATTGACTTGAAATTTGGTACACATATGTATCTCAACGAGATCTGGAACTAGATTATATTTTGATCTTATTACGTTGAAGGGTTGAGGGATAAATTGGGTTAAACAGGAGTAAATAGGTAAATCAAGCAAGTAAGAGCCCATAAAATTGATATTTAGTATATATAAGAGAAGCTAAGGTTTAAAAAAATTTTTTGGCATTAGCCACCCCCATCCCGTTATTAAAGGGGGTGAAAAAAATAAAATTGTGATTTAGTGTGTGTACAAGAACCAAAGGATTCGGAATTTGTTTTTACTTCATCTCCTCTCCTCTCGCCAAGAAACACTAAATCATAGCGATTTCTTTTCAAATAGTTATTTGAAGTTGATTCTTCTTCAGCATGCCATATGTCCCGATAGTAAGTTTCATCAATGATCAAAGAAAAAAAATACATTAAAAAAATCAAAATAGAAGGATACTTTTTTACAATTAATTTTTTTTTTTTTTTTTTTACCTGACTAGTATATTAGCGTGCCCAGATTAGGGCAACAATATACAGAAATTAGGTATTTTCATAATAAATAAAAAGTGTGTAAGTTGTGATTTGCATAATACCTAAATAATATTCTCTAATCTAGAAGGATACTGTTTTAAAAAAAAAATTGCTAATATGATTTACTGTTTTTGGTGAAAAAACGCTTCGCAGGAGGCCGTGTATGTGAATTAAAACCAAATTTGTCACCTACACATAGAATTTTTGCCACTCTACTTAAAAAGAATATATATTCAAATCGTGCAAAAAATAGAGAGTTACAGGCTTATTCCTCATTTAAGCAAGTATATATCCGAACCGTAAACAAATATATTATGTTGAATAATTACCTGTAACTGTTGCGAAAAGTGCTGTTTTGGAAAACACTTTTTTGTCTTTGTGTCCGTGTAAACTGTAAAGCTTGGCTAAGTCTACACTCATTACTTTTCTCATAAAGCGGCGTGAACATTCCTTGTAATTATTACCACCCAATCTACACATACTATCAATCTAGAAAAAAAAATACAAACAAGTAATTAATATCCTTTTACAAAAAATAATAGAGAAGATTGATTAAAATGAAAACTTGTAATAAAAGTTAGGTACTACAAATTTGTCTTTGCCTCTAAGTCTAGGTATCATTTGCTAGTCACATAATCTAGGAGTACAGTAATTTTATGTACGACAGCCCAGTTACGTAATTTATCAATAATTTGAATTTTGATCGTGTTGCTGCACAAATGCTTGACTAGAAGTAGTGCTCGATGAAAAATTTGTATGTCATTGTCATGCTGCTCATCAAAACTAGCCCTACAATTAAAATTTTCGCCAGAATCGCTTTTCAATAAATTACTTTCACTGCCACTATTTGAAACATTACTTCTAACAATAGTCTCTAAATGAACACTACTTATTAAGTTCGTGGTGCCTGCAGTACTATGATTAAAAGTTTGGGAATTATTTTGACTGATGCTATGATATAAGTACTTTCTTGTAAATGTGAAGAATTTAGTGGTAAGCTTTGGTTCAACTGTAATAACTGTCTCTGATTTATATCATCAGTATTATAATGGTCTAATCACTGACCTCTATATATTAAATGGATAGCCGATGTGTGAGCTGAAAAATGGTACAAATACAATTTGCGCACGGGGCTGCCGAGTTTGCGCAATAGGAAGAGTGAACTTAGCCACTCGTTGCTGGAAACACGTTGCCAACTTCACGTTGTCAATTAATTTTTGGCAACGGATATAAGTTTTGAGGCAATCATGTATTTATCATAGATTTATTTTTCCAATAATGTCTCAAAACTTATTTCCTACCTGATCGTTGCCGGACTGCTTTGTTAGCAACGCGTTGCCATCAACGTGTTGCTAACTTCAGAACGAAAAACAGGTATACTGCGCAAGACGTAAAGCCCCGTAGCAGACGACTTTCGCCTTTATTGAATTCTTCAATTTTGGCTAAAATTTCACGCGCATCCCTATGGTATAGGCTATCCATTTAATATATAGAGGTCAGTGGGTCTAATAGAGTTTTAGAGTTCTATTAACTTCTCTATGAAGCTGCGCCAGTACAAGTAGTATTTCTATCCCCCCTTTTTCTTTTCATTTTAGTAAGAAAATGTACAAGTGGCGTGATGCCCTGTTAAATGTTCCCTATAAAAAAAGATCAATCTACTTACTTATTGTTCATCGGTCACTTATCACTTATACTATACATAAAAACACTTAAGTATCTCAACAATATCAGTATATATAATATATTTTTTCTTCAAGCGTATTAAAATGTTTAAATTATGTCACCAAAAACAGAAGTAGAAGTAGGACATTGTTTTACTAGTAACAAAATGTTAGTACCGAACACCACCGCAGTGGACATTGTTTTACTAGTAACATAATGTTAATACCGAAAGCCACCGGTGGCGCGCTATCCACTAGCCACTTGTCATATTGTGTCAACATGTAAGACTGTAGTTTGAATATTTGTACATTTATGATAAATAAATGAATTTTTGCATTTTAATACGCTTGAAGAAAAAATAGTATATATTACACGGAGTAGAACGCCTTTTTTTGTGTTTCGTCCAGTTTGCGGCTTCGGCTTCGCCTCAGCCGCAAATCCTGGGCTCAACACACAAAAAAAGTGCGTTCTACTCCTAGTAATATAATATACTATGATCTGTGCTCAATAATAACAAACGATTAAAGCACGTAAATTCTAATATTGAGGTTATGTTATGAAATACGTAAATAGGAAAAAATCGCGGGTAGTTTAAAACACTATATACGTGCATGGCTTTATTTCTGAAGTCTAACCTTGGCTACACTGCTCAAACCTGATAACCTGATAACAAAAATATGGATTGAGCTTTTGTTTAAAACTGGAAATAACATTATTATATAATATAATCATTATAATTATATTAAATACTTTTTATTAATCGAAATAAATAATAATACGCATATATTTAAGTTACATTTTACAGAAAAAATTAAAAGCTTTTATAAAACGTTGATTTGGTTGAGTAACAATTAATATTATTCTTTCATTCTCAAAGTATATTCATGGAATATTCTTGATCCAGGAGGGAACATATATATTCCAAAATGAATATTACTATCATGTTCATGGTGAATATTCCAGGTATATATTTAAAATTATATTACTGGAATAATCCGTTATCTTATATATATTTCAGGATTATTCCAGAATTAATCAGAATATATTCATTCTTTTTTGCATAATTACAGAATATTCTTAGAATATACGGTGCTGTCTGGGTAAAAAGAAGATACTGTTCTGTGCAGAATTTCCCTTATCGCGATCTACGCCATGACGTCAGTCGCTGATCACAACAAGGTTTGCAAGCTAGTTGTGCTCTTTTAATTCAATTTACCCTCATCCTTATTATAATTATTGAAAATGATGCGGTTTATATACACATACCATGTGTCAAAGGATGGTTTAATGGATCCGAATTCAGATTTTCTTATATAGGTCTAAATAATGAATTAAATTTTTAAGCAACTCATTAAATTTTTGCAGTAATTATATGAGAGAGCACATTGCGATATTGAATTAAGTTCATCATACTGCGAAGATGACATTTTACAGATGCAAAATATGTCTCTACGACTGTTAAACGAACTGTACTTTTTCTTTATTTTCAGTGCATAAGACATATGATTATGGTAATAGTGAAAAAAAGTAAAAAACGTAAATAAATAGTACATTGTTTATCCAGTAGTGAAAGCAATACATTCCTGGACAACGATTCCAAGCCGACAAGTATTGAAGTCCGGGAATGTGCTTTTACTCCGAGGTACACATACTATTTTTTCTGAAATCGCAATCAATATTATTATAAACGTATAAAAATAAAAATATATATACATATTATAGTGGAGTCAAAATAAAATTTGAATGGAATTTTCTAGCTACAGCAATTTTATTGTTTTAATTTACTTGTTGTAGGTATAATAACAAGTGTTCTGAGCAATTGTTTCCAAAATCCGTCCATTATTTCTTGTAGAATTTTAACAATTTATTTTTCAACACAGAAATTTTCCGCTATTTTTCCTATTATCGCAGGTCATAGTAATCCGATCGCAAAAATAAAAATACCAAACTGTTCGCTATAAAATTATGAATAAGGCAAGGCATATGAAGAAACTTTTTGATAATTTGTAAATTTATAAAAAAATAAAAACCACCAAAAATTGCCTTTTTTAATAGTTTAAGAAATATGACGTAGGTAATAATCAATCAATTTTAACGAAAGTTGGTGGAACATGCCCTTTATTGAACTAAACCTCCGTGCCAAATTTTAGCGCAAAATATTTATTCAAACGGCTAAAAATCAACAATTATTTCTAAATTTCCATCGCATTTTGTTTAAGTACATCGACTCGTAGTAGGACAATTTTTCTTTTAAAGTGTGGGTTTTTACATGTACTTCACGGTGGAGTTTGGAAAGAAAAAAAATTTAAACTTAAACCAATTTTTTGGAATTGAATTGTAATTATGGATATTGCTCGTATACAATTTCAAATAACTACGTAATTTTTTTGTGAAACCAAAAACGATAAGCGAATTATGAAAGTATATGAAATAACCAACGTTTAAAAACACGAATGATGTTCTACTTGCATTTGAATCCGTAATACGTTAGTTTTTGCGTTTTAGTTGATTATGCGCGTATTGTTCCAAAATTATTATATTTCTCTCTCTGCTAGTTGAAAATTATCCACAACTAAAATTTTTTAAATTACATCGCATAAAGCACCATAGAGGACATAACGCACGTTCGAAACAAAATTATCTCCTCACTAATATTGTAACTAGGCAACTAACTTAGTTAATGGTATACATTACTCCACTTTCATCATATTGAGTTTTTTTTAACATTTTTAGTCTATATTCGTATATTCTGATTCTATTATTTAACAAAATATAATTTGTTAAGTTTTTATTCATCAAAAGTTCAACAATCTTTATTTTTTTATAATGTTTTCGTCTTTTTTCATATCTGATTTTCTGTTTCCTTTTTAAATGTTTGTGTTTTGTGTTCATTTTCAATTTTTAATGTATTGTAACGTAAAATAATTTGTTTGGCCGTTATTTAATTAAAATGCATTGGAAATTTTAATCTAGGTAGATTGTTTCTATGTTTAATAAAATAATTCAAGTCAATATTGATTATTTGTGATGTGTTATCTGAAGTACGAAATAGTTTTTGTAATTGAGCCACTTTTGCTTCGTTGCTTCAGAGTAATATGAAGAAATGTTTTCGCTAGTGTGATATGAAATGATGTGGATTTCTAAGTGTAGTCCCGCGTGACTCGTAGACCCTAGAGGAGCTTTTCTGAAGAAGCTTTTGCCACTTTCAGATTTTTCGCTGATAAATACGTACTACTGCTTCTCGTTGCTCGAACAGAAATGAAGTTCTCGTTGTGTTCTCTGATCAATAATACGAAGCATTAGCTGGTTTAAATTATTTTGTTTACATATTTATAAAGTACCTAACTTAGTATACTTCTAAAATATCCATGCTTACAAAAAGATGTGCAAGTTTTTTACGATCGACAAGCTACAAAGGCAAGGATATTTGCTGCTGGCATAAGTTGTATCGTAGCACTGTAAGGTTCAGATCCAATGAAAAACACATGTTTGTACGTTCTGCGTTTTGAATGTTTTAAAAAATGCACTTCAAAAACCATGCAAATTATCTGTTCTCCCACCAATCGAAGAAGTTGCAAACGAACATTCATTGAGAGTGTATTTTCAAATACATAAATGGTTAGGATTTGCAGATAAAAATCCTGAAGAGTGTGGTTGGAAAGATACCATAAATGGATTAATGCCACTGACAACCACAAAAAATCCTTTGCTAGATAATTTATTGAAGACTATTTGCTGTATGTGTAGATCGGGTTGCAAAACAAAACTTTGTTCCTATAAACGGGGGGATTAAATGCACAAATTTGTGTCATTTTTGTAATGGATTAAATTGCAACGACTGTTCTGAAATAACATTGAAACAAACTGAGGACGAACTTGATGACAATGAAAACGATGTTTTATCGATTTCTGAAATGGAAACAGATGAAGCAGACTTTAAAAATTCTTCATTTGTTACAGCGGAAGACTTTGACAACAACGAAGTAAGCAATGTTTCGGAAAATGAGGATGATTTTCAAATTGACAGTGAAGAAAGCTCCGTCAATGAAGATGAATCAGATGATTCAGATTTTGTTTGTAAAAAAAGGAAACTACAATAATATTTTTGTGTATAATTAAATAATATTTCTATTCTTCTTCTGTACCACTGCATTACATCTCTATCAACGTTCCCTTTAAAAAGAAACAGAAAATCAGATATGACAAAAGCCGAAAACATTATCAAAAAATAAAGATTGTTGAATTTTTGATGAATAAAAACTTAACAAATTATATTTTGTTAAACAAAAGAATCAGAATATACGAAAACAGACTAAATATGTTTAGGTACTTATAATCGACTAAAACGCAAAAACTGCAAGTAGAACATCATTCTTTTTGTTAAACGTTGGTTATTTCATATACTTTCATAATTCGCTTATCGTTTTTGGTTTCACAAAAAAATCACGTAGTTATTTGAAATTGTATACGTGCAATATCCATAATTACAATTAAATTCCAAAAAATTGGTTTAAGTTTAATTTTTTTTTCTTTCCAAACACCACCGTGAAGTACATGCCAAAACCTACACTTTAAAATAAAAATTGTCCTATTATGCGTCGATGTACTTAAACAAAATGCGATGGAAATTTCGAAATTATTGGTGATTTTTAGCCATTTGAATAAATATTTTGCGCTAAAATTTGGCACAAAGGTTTAGTTCAATAAACCAACTAACACCAACTTTCGTTAAAATTGATGGATTATTACATCATATTTCTTAAACTGTTAAAAAAGGGCAATTTTTGGTGGTTTTTATTTTTTTACAAATTTACAAATTATCAGGAAGCTTCTTCATATGCCTAGTCTTGTTCATAATTTTATAGCGAACAGTTTGGTATTTTTATTTTTGCGTCAGATTACTATGACCTGAGATAATAGAGAAAATAGCGGAAAATTGTGTTGAACAATAAATTGTTAAAATTCTGCAAGAAGAAATGGACGGATTTTGGAAAAAATTGCTCATAGCACTTGTTATTATACCTACAACAAATTAAAACAATAAAATTGCTGTAGCTAGAGAATTCCTTATTAACCTATTTCGATCCTTAATTTGACTCCACTATTATAGTCCAGTGAAATTAGACTTTTCTGATCTAAGAAATTATATCCTTCATTTTTTTTTAAATCAATTTATTTTTGTGTTTTAATGAAAATATTAAAAATCGACAACGAGATCGCTACGGCATAGAAAAATTATTCAAGGTCAACATTCACAAAAAATGGGTTCTTGAGAATATCGCGCTTTCTATGGCTCGGAAGCCAATTGAAGTTATTATGAAAATAAAGGATAATGAAATTGCGCACAAAAATTATCTTTTCCATTTTTTATGTACAACGAACGGTTTAGGCAAAAATGTGCTTTGAATTTTCCGCGCAGGGCATATCATATGCTCCATTTCATATAATCCATGCATAAAATACGTGCTTGTTATATGTATATTATTAGCTGATCGATATATATTTACCGCCATATACAGTAATATTTGCTAAATCTTCACATTAAAATTTATTGGTTATATATGTTAGATCACGGTTCACATGAATGACTTTTTAAAAACTTTTATTTAGTTACATGGAGCCAACGTTGGCTCTTGGAGAAGGAATATAATAATAAATTAGAAGTGTTGCATTCTAACTGAGTTTAATAACTGATTTAACAAAGCGTGTTTAGTCGTATTTATAACATTCAGAACCTGAGTAAGCAAAATATAGAACAAAGGAAATGCAATTCGACAGTCATCATAAAATGTGAGAAACAAAGGTGAAACATAATATCTCTAAGATAAGCAATTAATAAGAGAAGTCGTTATCATGTAGTATGATATACCTGTGAAGGTTTGTTATGGTTAAGTCTTGGTAATAAGCGTATAATTTTATATAACAACTTCCCCCTTAATAAAAAAGTTGATGTTATGCAGCAACTTTTGAAAATTGTTAGAACGTTAAATGAATATAATGCAAAATAAATTGAAACAATGTTGAATGAATACAAAGCAAAATAATAAAATACATAAAAGTTAAAATTGGTAAATGATAATAATAATAAGCAAGTAGTACATTACATAAATGTGATAAGAATAAAATACAATGGTCTAAATTAATAGACGAGGGTAAAACTCCACATATGAAAGTCTATGTTAACTCGATGTCCCCTTCTTCTTGAGGTTTAATACCGGGTCGCTTTCTTGGAGGGATCAGTCTAGGAAATTTGGTAAAAACTCTGCTTCGCTCTGAAGAAGGTGAAGGAGGGTTGTCCGTTGAGGGTTGGATTCGCAATGCTCCACATCTTCTTCTTCTGCATTTACAGGTTATGTAAAGTAGAACTAATAGAATGATGAGAGTGATTATGAAATACGTGAACCAAGATACGTGTTTGGTCACAAAAGGCTCGTTTATGAGGTCATCCAGGTCTTTGGAATATTGGTCCAATTTGGTTTTTGCAATATCTAGATCTTCTACGTCGAGATTGTTTAATTTGAGTGGCTTTAATTTTGGAATTTCGATTTTGTCGGGCATGTGATTACAGCATTCAAAAGGAATTTGGATAGGATGTGAATTGTCCTTAAGTTCGGAGAAGTCTTTGGCACTGGCTTGTATTCGAGTAATGCCTGCATAGGCGTAACATCCTGGTTGTAGTTTGATGATGGAATTTTTGTTGATCAATTCTGTCGTGGATTCTCTCTTTGGACAGTTGATGGTGATGTCAAGTGGTTCTGAATTAATTACTAGCCATGTGTTGTCTCCGAGTTCTTGGACGTTGTATCCCTGACTAATAATGAAGGAAGTTTGACAGTTCTCTGGAAGTTTCGGCAACGGTTTTAGTATTCTGGCTTCACATATGGCATTTTGATCGATAGGATAGGCAAACAGATTCGAACATAGTTTGGTTCCAAAATAAAGAGTTTTGCATTCTTTCAAATTTTGTATAGGTATGTACATTAAAGAATCATCGTCTCTCGCGATATACTTTTGTGAAATAGATAAAATGTGATGCAGACCAGTTCTGTTATCATGTATCGGGATAGGATATAGGCGATAGGTGTTATAATTTTGGGGTTCAACAAGTGGTATTGTTAAAACAAATACTAAGTTAGAATCCATTTGAAACGCTTGTAATTCAATAATATCCAAATACTTAGCAACTGCCGATAATTTAATGGGGAGAGGCAAATTGTTCCTTCGTAAGCTCTGTGAAATTTCTTGTAATGCTGTTACCAAATGATTAGGGGTTATGATTGAAGTGTGAATGATTCCTAATCTGGCAAATGTTATTGAATTCAAAATGTCGTTCAAATTATCTTCGATATACAAATAGCTTGCCATTAGTTGTTCAGAAATGTATATGAATTTTAGTTTTATGTGAGCAGCCTCGATAGCTTGAGTCATGGTTTGAATTGTGTGTTCGATTTCTTCGAGATCTTTGTTAAACGTTTCCTCGTCAATTTGTAATTTTTGTATAGTCGAGTTGAAGTTTTTAATAACAGAAGTTGTAACTGAAATTTGATTTTTGATTAAGTTTTCCAATTGATTTTCGTCGTTATTTAGTTTATTTATACAATTAGTATAGTACTGGCCATCTTCAGCATCTAAGTTTCCAGTTATGGATTTGAATATTGTACCGATACCGTTAAGTATTCCTCGCTTATATCTTTTTGTGTCTGAAAAGATTTCGTCAAATTTTGTTTTTATAGAGTTGGATATTTGCGTCAAAAGGTTAAAGTCTGTTTTAATTTCACTCGTAAAAATAATTGACTTGTGATCACCATTATTGAGAGTGTACAAGATTCTGTCTAAGATATTTTGATTTTTGTCAAAAGCTATTTTGAGGGATGAAATGTTTTTATGCACTAGCAGAGTCCATTTGTCATTTGTCACCACGATGTCCGTGTCTTGGTGGTAGTATACACCAACAGTGTTATTGATCGGGGTAATTTTATATTGACAGAGTGCTGATCCGAACAGCAGGAGAAACCTGAAAATAAATTTAATTTTCAGTATATGGTTTCATTCTATCAAAATTTACTTTAGTTTCTTGTTTTGTTTCGAGATTTAGTAAGGTAGCAGAATTTTGAGAAATTTCTTTTATTTTAAAGGGACCGTTAAATTTGTTTTGTAGTTTGTTCTTAATTTGTGATTCTTTTACATAAACTAAGTCACCTATTTTGTATTCAGGTCGTTTTTGGGGAACATTTCTGTCGAAGCGAACTTTTGCTTTCTCTTTTTGAGATTGTGTTCGACTACGGGCTATTTTATAGTAGTGGGATATTCTGTTGTTTAAATCTCTAACGTATTTGGTTATTAACTCTTTTTGGTTATATAAAGTTTCAGGTGGTCTGTTAGACGTATGACCAAAGATAAGTTCATATGGGGTGAAACCGTGTGTTTTATTTACCGAATTGTTATAACATATTACTGCATATGGTAAAATCGTGAACGGATGTTCATTCGGGTTTTCAGTTTTATGAATTCTTATCATTTCAGCTAAGGTAGCATGAAATCTTTCTATTGATCCGTTCGATTGGGGATGTCCTACGCTTGAATAAGTTAATTTTATGTCATAGAGGGTGCAGAGTGTCTACAAGGGTCCGGCCCAGCTAGGCCCAAAGCGTCTCCGGCGTCGGCGACGTCGTGAAGCGACGTCGGGACCTGCAGGACGTAGTGGCCTTGGGGCTGGCCCGCTTGCAGCGTGGTTGCTGAAGGCAGCGGCTCCGGGCCGGCGTGACGCGCCAGCTCCGGTGCCGATAGATGATAAGCATCTCCTCGTGGAATTTGTCTGGGCGCCAAATATTCAGCCCTGCGACTGTTTACGTTGGGCGCCAGATATTCAGCAAAATTATTGTTTTCGTTGGGCGCCAAATATTCAGCAGAATTATTGTTTACGTTGGGCGCCAAATATTCAGCCGAACGGTTGTTTACGTTGGGCGCCAAATATTCAGCCCTGCTGTGAATTTCAAAAGGATTTGAGTGAGTATCCGTTTCGGCGGCAGCGGTGTGAGGCACCTGGTGCTGCAGTGGGGAAGCATCCCCGGGGGTCTGAAGGACGCCTCCGAGAACCTCCTCCCACGGATGCGTGGCCGACGCTGGTATTGTCGAATCCATGAGATTCTGTTCCGACATTTTCCCAATTGATTGACTAATACTTAGTGCAATGCCGCTACCTACTAAAAGTCCGTTACAGACGGGGCCTGGTGGCTGAAGGTCACCGGTGTAGGGCTCCCTGTCTGTCTGTCTGTCTGTCACTAGCTAAGGAGGTGAAGCCGGTCTGAATTTAATTTCGCGAGCTTAGTGAACTCGAGAGAGAACCCCAATGGCTTACAAGCCAGTCTCAAAGGTTCTCGCTCTCGTTCACCGTCTTTAACCCGACGGGGCACGCTCTCACCCGGGGCACTGACGTCAGACTTTGTTGTCGGTGGCGTCGGTGAGCCCTAAGTGAGATCACCACTGTATATAGACCCCTGTAAGAGGGTCAGGCTAACCAAGGATCTGGATCACAGGTAGTGGAATGGTTCAGGATCTTTCACAAGGACTGGAGCTGGAGTTCGTTGGATAGTTTGGCTGGACACTGGGAGCTGGAGTAGCGAGTGGAGAGTAGGTACTGGAATTTTGGAGGTCGGTGCGTCAGTATGCGATTCTTAAATATGGATTTACCACACGTCTAAACATAGACGGTTTTTTATGTCGAAGTTCCACTGCTGCTGGACGTACCCTACAATAAATTCCACCTCGCTTGCTGTCATCCACGTTGTTAACAGGAACTAGCATCAATTGGGACTGTTGGCTATAGATGGGCCAATCTTGGTAAAGACTATAGCCGTGTGACTGAGCACTGCGATTTCTTTCTTTAAATATTTTGGTGTGTAGTGTTGTACACACCAAAATCTCGAGTTGAATTTATTACTTCCCTAAGAACTGCCCTAATAATTTAAGAAAGTTAATTTAAAGGTTTTATCAAAACAAAACGAACAGCGAAAAATGAACAATTAATTGTACAAATTAAAAGAGTTAGTTAAGCAAGACACGACGTGGACGCTATCGCTGTTCGAACTAGACTGCCCAATCCGCCAATATTCTTGGCTATAGATGTCGGTCTCGGATGTCTGGGGCCGGGCAGGACTATTGCCCTTTACCCCAGTACATCGCTGTAGACCGGGGACCAGCCTCGTGCAGGGCGGGCGAACTTACTTTACGTCGGCCCCACTCACAATTGTGAGCGGTGCAGACGATTTCGGTCCACCTCCCTGGGTCCTGGCTCGTTGGACCTTGCTGGCTAAGGCCTCTTCTGCTGCCCGGCCCCAGTCATCCGAGACCGACATCTTTAGCCAAGAATATTGGCGCCGGACTCGGCATTTGGTCGATGGCAGTTGAACTAAACACATCGTGGAGCGAGTGTTTTATGGGATGTTAATGTTTATGAATTTTATTTGTTTACAGGGTGACTTGAAATGATATTAATATTATTTGCTGAGGGCTTATGTTACCTTCTGGGGAATGCAACCCCAGCTTGGCAGAAGGCCTGAACATTGAGTTGTGAGATTAAATTATGTCTGGATAATTTAATCTTATTAATTTTTTTTATTTTCTTGGGCCTGGGCCTTGGGCCCGATGACAAGAGATCTTTTAGCAAATGGTTGTCGAATTCGCCACCGTAATCGCAATGGATTCTTAATGGGGTACCATAATGTTGAAAATATAACAACAAAGTGTTTACGACAGATTTTGCGGATTTATCCGGGACTGCATATGCTTGCGTGAATTTGGTTAATTCGTCGCGAATGGTTAAAGCGTAATTTCGAGTGGGGAATTCAAATAGATCGATATTGATTCTTTCGAATGGTGTTCTTGGGGTTTCTGTGACTACTAGAGGGTTATTAAGGTTTTTCCGGCATACTTTAGTCTTTTGGCAAGTTTCGCAATTTTTTATAAAATTTTCAACGTCTTTAGTTAGACCTTGCCAAGTGTATTTTTCTCTAATTCTTCGAATCGTTTCATTTATTCCGCGGTGTAGATTATTTTTACCAAAATGATTTCGCTCCAATATAATTGGGATTTCATCTTCGTCGGCAGTTCTGACGATATCTTGACAAATTACTACTTTTAAATCTTTTTCTGCAAAAATGAATGATAGAATTTCGAGTATGGGGAGGTCTAGGTTATTTTCGACAAAGTATGTCTTAGAAAGGTCTAAAACATCTTGATTTTTAAATGATACCAAAAATAGATGTTCAATTACAGATTCGATATCAAAAGGTAGAGGAATGATAAAATATCTCCTATGTCTGACTGTTTTGCTTGATACAATATTGATTTTATCGTTATGAAATTCGGGGTTTTCTTCGAATATGTCCTCAATAATTTTGTGATGTAGGTCTTGTAAGTTATTTTGTTGGAAGAAGGTTATAATATCTTTATGTTCTCGGTATAAGAGTTGTTTGTTTGAGGCTTTGATTTTTGAATAGTCTATTAAAGATGTTGTTTTATATAGGTTGGTGAAAGTTTCAAATTCTCGGGAAATTTGTTCGTTAGTGATTTCGTTGTTATCGTCTGGGTTTTTGTCGTCGTCTGACTCTTCGTCATTCGCGGCTAGGACCTTTGAATAGAATTTGGAACATTCGGAAAAATGATTAATTTTGATTCTGGAAAGTGCGTCCGCGTTCTTATTGACTTTGCCTGGTTTATAAATTATTTCGTAGTCGTACTCTTCTAATTTGAGTCGCCAACGGGCAAGTCTGCTTCCTGGGTCTTTTATAGAGAATAGCCAGGTGAGTGATCTGTGGTCGGTTACAAGCTTAAACTTTCTACCGTACAGATATGGTCTAAAGTGCTTTACACTCCATACTATCGATAAAAGCTCGCGTTCAATCGTTGAATACTTAGTTTCTGCGCTGCACAAGGTTCTAGAAGCATAGGCAATGGGTAAATCTTTGCCAATGGGCCCCTGGCTCAGCACTGAGCCGACGGCAAATGCGCTCGCATCAGTGGTTAGAACGAAAGGTTCATCAAAATTAGGGTAAATTAATATCGGAGTCGTTGTTAATGTTTGTTTCAAATTTTGAAAAGAATTTACACAATCATTGTCGAAGAGGAATGGTATGTCTTTTTGTAGTAGTTTTGTAAGGGGCTTGGTTATCTTGGAGAAATTAGGGATAAAGCGCCTATAATATCCGGCTAAGCCTAGAAATGATTTAATTTCTTTTGGATTTTTCGGTTGAGGAAAATTTAAGATAGCGTCAACTTTCGAAGGGTTTGGTTTTACGCCGTCTTTTGTAATGAGATGTCCTAAATAAGCGACTTCCTTGCGGAGAAACTCGCATTTGTCTGGTTGGCTTTTTGAAGGCGTTTAAAGACTTCAGTTAGACGGGAAATGTGTAGGGGAGTAAATAATAATATCGTCCATGTAGACGAGACATCGTTCATTTTGAATACCTAACAGGATGTTATCCATAACTCTTAGAAAGGTTGATGGAGCGTTTTTGAGTCCAAATGGCATTCGCACGAATTCATAATGACCGTTCTCAACTGTGAAAGCAGTCTTTTGAATATCTGCGGGATTAATTTCGATTTGGTGGAAACCAGAAGCCAAGTCTAAGGTTGTGAAATATTGGCATTTGCCAAGTTGGTCTAAAAGATCGGAAATGTTGGGTAGAGGATATTTGTCACCGATTGTAACCTCGATGAGTTTGCGGTAGTCGACTACAACGCGCCATTTCTGTTTACCAGAAGCGTCCAGTTTTTTGGGAACTACCCAGACAGGAGAGGACCAAGGTGAGATTGAGGGTTGAATAATACCTTGACTTAACATTTTCGATACTTGCGACTTAACTTCTTCTTTATGGACCTGAGGATAACGATACGATTTCGTAAATATCGGTCGGGAATTGTCGGTGTCAATAGGGTGTTTGATTTCGTTGGTAAAAGTCAAATTGTCTCCTTCTAAATAGAATATATCTTGAAAGTCTAAACAAAGCTGCGTTACTATTTCGGCCTCTTCTTCGTTTAGATGATCCAAGCGCAATTCGTTCCTGATTTCGAAGGATCTGTCCGTCGTTAGGTGTTGGTCAGAATTTTGCGTGTTTAAGTTAAAAATTGACTTAAATTTTTGTAAAGGTTCTAAATTTAAATTGGAAAAATCGACAGTCTTCGGGATGACATTAGCATTGATTATTGTTGTTAAAAATTCTCCGTTTTCGTTTACTTTAACAAGAGCATTAGGTAAACGGACTTTTTCATTCTCTTGCGCTTGCAAAATAGCGTCAGTGTTTCTAAGGTTACATTTTAGTTTATAAATTTTTTCGGTACGGCCTTCAATTTGGATCTTATTTTGATTAGGGTTGTGGTTTGATTGGATTTTGTCGTATTCGGGTTTCGACGAATCGCCGGTTACTTTGAAAAGTGGTACCGTTTTGAAATTGGTTATTAATTGTTTATTTCTTATGTCGACAATACAATGATAGTGCTCTAGGAAATCAACTCCTATCAGTCCATCAAAATTGATATCTAGGTCGTAGATGTAAACTTTATGTGGGTCGTTATCAGTGAAGGGTATAAGAACAGATTCACTAATAGTAATTTTCTGATCGGTTATACCTTGTATAATTACGTTTTCTGAAAATCTCCGTTTGTAATTTTCCGCTGTTTTTGGTTTAAAGATAGAGATACCTGCGCCAGTATCGATTAGAATTTTGAATTTGTTTGTGATGTCTTTAATGTAGTATAGATTTTTTGAATTTACGGTCAACAATGAGTGTGATAGCGTTTCTACATGAACCCTTGTTCCGGGAAGTTCAGCGACGGGTCGAAACTGTCGTTGAAATTCATCGTTCGTATTTGATTTGTTATTTGGTCGAATTGGTCTGTTTGCTGTGTTGGAGTATCCGTGGGGTACTCCGGATCTAATCGAAAATCCTGAGGATTAACAGTATAATCCTCCTGTGGCGTTTGAGAATTAGCAGTATAATTCTCGTACTGTTCATATGGGGAATTAGCTGTATAATTCTCTGAAAAGCTTTGAGCGTTTTCTAAATCGTAATTTTCATAACTGTCACTTACATTTTGATAATCGGGTGAATAGTCATTGTATTGATTAAATTGATCGGCATAATTATCGTAAGGTTCGTAATTTAAATGATGAGCTTTTTGCTGGTTAAAGCGGTTAAAATTTGGGTTAGGTTAAATAGCTGACGGTGTTTGTTGGTTAAAGTTTGGATTCGGCCTTATAGTTGAGGGCCTATTTTGAGGTTGATTAGTTTGGTTTTGAGGGAATGTCCTCTGACCAAATTGATTGTTTTGAGAGAAATTTTGGAAATTTGGGTTTCCTTGATAATTTGGTCTCTGGAAATTTGATGTTGATGGCATAGACAGTTGCTGTTGCCTTGTACGACATTCGTTTATTACATGTCCATTGCGCTTGCAAAATGAACAGAATTTTTGTTGGAAATTTGAAGTTGGTCGTTTTTGTTGTAAAGCGGGATTTTTTACCGGACTATTTTTCGGAAATTTCTGTTGCTCGAAATAAGAAAGTTGTAGCTCTCTACGAATTCTACTTACAGCTTTCAATATATTTGGAGGGTTGCTGGCACGTATGATACGGCCTAAGTTTGGTTCTAAACCCGTTAGTAAGTTATTTAAAGTCATCGTTTCGATGAGGTCGGATTGTGCGGTTCTTTGTGTCGAGGTTAAATTTTGCTTTTGCACTGCAGCGTGCATTTTCGCATTGTGCGTTTGTAAACGCGAAACAAATGTTAAAGCGGATTCACCGGGTAATTGATGAATTCGTTGTAGGTCCTGAATTAGGGCCGTTAGATCTCTGGAATCCCCAAAGTGGGTTTCCAATAGTGCTTTGATTTCTGGCCAGGTGCCAGGGTTACGTGAATTAATTAATTCGGCAGCTTTGCCTTTCAATTTATTTTTTATGTGGACGGTCAAAAGAATTTTTTGATCTCCAATTGTCATGCTTTGGGCGCAATGACAGGAGTTGAGGAATGTTTGTAAATTAATGGCATTGCCATCGAATTCAGGTATTAGAGAAAATATTTCAGAGAGCTTGTAAGGCTCAATTTGCTCTGGTTGTGGTTGTTGTTGTTGTTGTTGTTGTTGTTCGGCTGATGCCGGTGCTATTGGTTGAGCTGTCTCTGGTTGAGCTCTATCTGGCATTTTGCTTTTGTTATTTAGAAATTGTTTGAATTGTAAGGAAATTGATTGCGTATCAGCAGTATGATACGAAAATTAAATTGAATTGGATTGTTACGTTGCGTGCGTAGAGAAATTGTGCATTAACTGTATAATACACAATTGTACCGTATTAGCAGTATAATACGAAAATAAATAAACTTAAAATTAAATGAACTTGTTTCGTTGCGTTTGTAAAGGAATGGATTCACTTTGACAAGAGAACTGGCTTTGTGCGCCGAGTGTATTAGCAGTATAATACACTTTTAATAAAATAAGTTGCGAAAAATAATAAAATAATAAAATGGTACGAGATGATTCTTATAATGACTTACGTTAATTTCATCTCCATGGGTAGGTTCTTCGTCCGTCAAGGGATTGGGATCCGCCACCACCAGTGAGGAAGGTCTCCTTGTTCTCGCAGATGTACACGCACTAGTTAGGCACCTTCTGCAGATGTTGTCCTTGTTCTTTTGCGCTTCACTACCAGTTAGGCTTCTTGTTCTGATGATGTTTACGGATCCTACCGACTGCGCCAATGTTAGATCACGGTTCACATGAATGACTTTTTAAAAACTTTTATTTAGTTACATGGAGCCAACGTTGGCTCTTGGAGAAGGAATATAATAATAAATTAGAAGTGTTGCATTCTAATTGAGTTTAATAACTGATTTAACAAAGCGTGTTTAGTCGTATTTATAACATTCAGAACCTGAGTAAGCAAAATATGGAACAAAGGAAATGCAATTCGACAGTCATCATAAAATGTGAGAAACAAAGGTGAAACATAATATCTCTAAGATAAGCAATTAATAAGAGAAGTCGTTATCATGTAATATGATATACCTGTGAAGGTTTGTTATGGCTAAGTCTTGGTAATAAGCGTATAATTTTATATAACATATATTTACAATGTGTTTCACTTGAAATGGTAACACCAACTTTTTTATTTTTCTTTCAATTTGAATCAAATTTTACTAAAGTATAGAATAACTTAGGATCTACTTATGGCCAGAAAAACATTCGCCTCCTACAAATGCAAAGCCTGTGGTACCAAAATATGCGGAGAAAATCAAGAAATCACATTAAGCATTTTTTTGTCGGAAAATTTTGTTAATGAAACTTGTTCAGAATTGTCCAAAATTTAATCAAAATAAAAAAATATATATTATGCCTTGCGCGGAAATTTCGAGGCACATTTTTGTCTAAACCGTTCGTTGTACAGAAAAAATGGAAGAGATCATTTTTGTGCGGAATTTCATTATCTTTCATTTTCATAATAACCTCAATTGACTTCCTAGCCATACAAAGCGCGATATTCCCAAAAAACGGTTTTTGTGAACTTTGACCTTGAATAATTTTTTATGCCGTAGTGATCTCGTTGTCGATTTTCAAAATTTTCATTAAAACACTAAAATAAATCGATTTTTTTTTAAATGAAGGATATAATTTGTTAGAACAGAAGTCATATTGTCTGACTGGAGTATAAGATATATATAAAAAGCACTTCGGGAAAGTCACTTTCCCGGCCTAGACCGGGAAAGTAACTTTTATATATAAAAAACTTTCCGGTAAAGTTAACTTTCCCCTATTGTTTTCTGATAGTTGCTTGGCAACGCATTAAAATACTAGAATAGCGTATTTTGCTGAAATTGCACCGAAAAAGTAGACATTCTTGATCGATTTCAGAAAATAGTATATTGTGTATTTAGGTGTGAAAGCAATACATTCCCGGACGACGATGCAAATTGTTCAAGCATCGAAGTCCGGGAATGTGCTTTCACACCGAAGTACACATACTATTTTTTCTTAAATCACAATCAGTATTTTTATAATTAAGGATTTGTATTAATGCATAACATTTCTTCATCACAATCTAACTGCTTACTAATAAATGCAATCTTAATGTGAGTTGCTTTATCTGCGTGTATTTATTTACTGTCTAAAATATACATAAAAAACCGTACGGGAATGTTACTTTCCTGGCCTAGGCCCGGAAAGTAACATTCCCGTACAGTTTTGTTGATTGTTGCTTGGCAACGGATCTTTCCCGGTCTGTTTTCTGATAGTTTCTTAGCAACGGACTAAAACACTGGAATTGTACATTTTTTGATTTGAAATCGCGCCGAAAATGTAGACATTACCGATCGATTTCAGCAAAAATAACATTATTTCACACTTATGTACAGCTGGATCCATGAATGCATTGAAAACAATTGAAGTTGTGTCACGATCTTCGCTACAGAAATGTCATATTATGAATTTACGTTTTGTTGTTTAAGCTAATTTTGGAATTTATTTGTCTAAATATGGAAATTGAGGACTGTCGTAGAAAAAATATTGTATGAAACTCGTGCCTTTCTTCACTCATGAAATTTCCGCACTCAGCTACGGCTCGTGTGTCCATTCATGAAAAAAGCACTAATGTACGTACGTACTTGTTGCATGAATTACTATTTTTTATTAGATTTTTTAATGGAAATATTAAAGAATCCGACAATTTAACCCGAAGAAAATGTGTAGATCTTACCAAATGATAAAATAAACATTCTTCATTGTTGACTGTCTATATCCATGGTCTCTGAGTATAACGTTTAATAAATCAGAGGCGTAGCTACAGACGGGCGTGCAGTTGCCCCCCCCATCCCACGAAATATTAATATCGCGTTATAGTACAGTGCCTAGAGGTAAAAAATGTGCAAAACTTCCGAATAATGTCATATTGAACGGATTTCGTTCATTTTTGGCAGTATAATAGTAAATGCTTCACAGAAAAGTTGCTACATTGTGCGAGGGCTTGCTCAGGGGGTGGCACTTAAAAAATATATATGTTTATTGGAGCTGAAAAAGAATCAAATTTTAAGAAGAAAATGTTCTATGCAATTTTTCACACAAATTGATAGTTTTTAAGTTATAACGACTTCGAAATTGCGATTTTAGCTTAAAAAAAAGGTATTTCCAAACGGCTTTCGTCAAGTATCTCGAAAAGTGTTGCTTTATCGAAAAAATATTACAGACCAAGTACAAACTGGGAATTAATTATATTTTTTGTTTATTGATGTAGGATTAATAATTTCGGAGATATTTAAGTTTATATTTGGCATCCAAGAGTTCATAAGATAATTATTTAGAGTGAGAGTTAAATATCTCAGAACCTACTTCAAGAATGCTAATAGGTAGAATAATAGGCTATTAATTAAGCTTTCAACTGTTTTTTAATTTGTTTCTGTAGCATAAAAAACAAAGAAGTTATGACCGAAGCAATGTGCGTCTTCACATTTTTTTAATAACAAAGTCGCCATTTTGTTACTGTAATTAGACAGTAAATAAAAAAAAGGAATTTCAAACACTGTTTCTCATTAATATATAGCATGACGTAGATGCTCAAATTTTTTCATTTGTATACAGCACTTGCTTTAGAAAAAATTGCAGTTTAAACTATAAAGGTATTTTCGATAAAACGTACTTTTTTCCTTTTCCAAATATCTCAATAAATATTAGTTTTATTGAAAATGGGTAGAGACCAAAAATAAAGCTCATAAACTGATAATGAATTTCGATTTTTTATTTATTTACATAGATTTAATAGTTTCGGAGATATGAAAGTTTAGAAATGGCGTCCGAACGTTTATGAGACGAAAAATGCAGTTTAAATGTTAAATATCTCAGAAATTGTGACACCTGCGTCACGCATGCTAAGAAATGAAATTAAAGACAATTGTCTTTAATTCCATAATTTCATAATTTCATTTCGAAGTTATGGAAGGACTAAATTGATTAAATTGCTTAATTTTATTAACTTGACAAAAAATCGCTCCAATGATTCTTTTAATATACACATTAAAAATAACATTATTTTTAACTATTATTATTATTTTTTCCTCTATCTTAGGGGGGATTTTAGGTATAAATCAAATTAGATTGCGAAAAATTCTTGCTTATTCTTCTATTAATCATATTGGTTGAATAATCGCAAGAATACTTAACTTAATTAATTAATTGCGCTTTCAAATTATTTTTTACTCGTTTCTGTAGCATAAGAGATAAAGAAGTTATGACGGAAAAATGGGCGTATTTATATTTTTCGTTACTCTAATTAGTTAGTAATTTAAAAAAAAATCTCAAATACAGTTTTACGTTAAAATGTGGCATTACCTAGATGCTCAAATTTTTTTGCTCATTTAAAGCACTTGCTTTTAAAAAAATGCATTTTAAACTTTAAAGGTAATTTCAAAACACTTGGATGCAAAATATAGAGTTAAATATCTCCGAAATTATTAATCCTACATCAATAAACAAAAAATACAATTAATTCCCAGTTTGTACTTTCTGTAATTGGTCTGTAACATTTTTTCGATAAAGTAATATTAATAATAGTATCGTGTTCATTCGCATACGTAGCGATGTGGTTTCTACTCTATATATCAACTCGAAATTTCCCGTCTTCCCTGAGTGTAGGCGAGCATCTCGAGTGCATCGCGGGACACGGTCGATGCGGATCAATCATAAACAATTTTGCTTTCTGAGGTGTCACTTGTATCAGTGTGTCTCTATATATAGTGGAGCGTATTTTCCATATTCAAAGATTTGTTGGAGTTGCTGGTAATTTCAATTAATTCACAAACAACAGGGTATTATTTTCCTGGCAACATTCACATGGTACCCAATATAATAAAAATTCACAATAGTTTCCTTCACTATGTAGAAGTTAAATAAAAGAACACAAGCTACTAAGAAGGTTGAAAAAACTAAAAAAAAAAATCGAACCGCCTTCAAAAAGTCTTCAAAAATATCTCTAAAAAGTAAAAAACAAAATTTCACTCAGTTTTACTAATATCTGTCTATCTATTAGTGGAAAGTAGCAAGGAACTGTATCTTATTACCTAATATCAAATTGAAATCGGTGCAAAACGTATTATTGAAATTAGATATTTAAAAGAAAAATTTTTGCGCATCAGTATTGTCTGTATGTTTCAAAATGTTTGTCGCCACGGGGCCCCATGTAGCCTAGCTACACCTCTGTGATAAATGCAGTGTAATCATAATTACATTAATTAAAGTGGTGTATTACTACTGTTATTTATTGAACTTAATTACTTAAATTAAAATTTAATATTAAATAACAAACAGTCATTAAATAGCAACTAATATACTAATTATAACCTGTTGGAAAATTAACGGCGCAAAAGATGTATTTGCATCAATTTTTTGTGATATTTAAACCTACAGTGGTCTTATTGCAAAATGAAATGGTGGCAAATGCACTCCTTGAACTACGGTTTTAAAAAGTATTTTTGAAGACACTTTCGGAATAGTATCCCACTGTCCCTCTTCATCAAAACTTACACGTTAACGTCGCTAAATGACTTGATTCTGGAACACTCTATATACAACCATCCTATTTGCACATAGTATCCTACTATCCCTCTTCATCAAAACCTACACGTTAACGTCACTAAATGACTTGACTCTGGAACACTCTACATACAACTATCCCCGACTGAATACTGCTTGAGACAAATATACTTTATCAACTTTATCCAAGACCTAACCCTATCTGACCTCGTTTGTCGTAATAGAAAACTCTAATCTCACAGGGAACTGTCTTCTTTGTAACATAAAGAAAAAATTATGCTATGCTGACTTTTTTAAAGGGCCAAACTTACCCACGTTCACCATTCGATTTTGGCATCGAACAGCCTTCCAGATTCGAAAATATTCAGCCAAACTCTATCGGTCCTTCTAGTTTTTCTATCTCTACAAGATGCCTGGTATATCTGAAAAGTACATAAATAGAACAATTACCTCACCACTCGCCCTATCTGATCCCAATGAATCTTATTACATTGATTTGTATGCAGATATACTAAAAAATTGGAACACAAATTGACTGAACCTAATCCCAAAATGGATTTAACTAATCGATCTGCTCGCATACATAAAAAAATTGTCAATAAAATACCATTAGAAACCAACGAAATATAAAGTGGTTAAATTTACTTTCGATCTATTTTCATTGATCCATATCCGAAACCATCATAATTAAAAATAATATCGACAAAACACAGAGAAAGCAGAGGAGCATAAACTGCCCGATTTGAACCTTATCGATGTATTTTCTTCTATCCATTTCCTAAATGTACGGGCAAGCAAATGCTTGCGTAAAAATATATGACTATATCGAAGACTTTCAAATAGATAGAAGCGTGAGACAAGGTGAACAAAAACATAACCCAGATATTAGACAATACATAATACACATCCCCAAAACCTTTCGCAACGCTTTTAGAACATATATGTTAAAAAAAAATCGATTTTGAACACATCGGCGTAAACATCAACGGCCATAGGCTAACCATCTACGATTCGCGGACGATATTGTCTTAATTGACGAAGCAGAATAAATATTAAAGAGACTAGTCTACCAACGCCTACCAACAAGATAGGCGGATGATATAAGATGGATAGAGACGAGCTAGATGAGCGCAGCATGTGATCGCAGATGATGGAATGGACTGCGGGAGGCCTATGTTCAGCAGGGGATGCACATTGAGCTAACTGATGATGATGATGATATCATAAATCACCATAATTTAAAAAATGATCGATAAAGCACCACAGAAAGCAATGGAAAAGAAACTGGCCCGATTTGATCTACATCGATGTATTTTCATCAAGACAACCGAAATTTAAATAATTAAAATTATCGATAAAACACTATACAAACATTTGAATGCATTCTTAATTATTTATTCTCGAAATATGCAGGGTGCCCCATTTAAAACTCCCGGGGCCATTTTCTCGATAGCTAAAAGAATAAATTAAGTGAAAGATATCCACTAGAATATATAAATGACTTCAGTTTTGAGTAAATATTGTCGTATTACAAATTGAGTTGTAGATTGTGCTGGGATGCAAAGGAATGATTTGATCCCAGGAATCTTTAAAAGAAGTGCATGTGATAGGATGGGGATATTCTAACCAATAATTTTTGAAAAATCACTGGTCCTCTAGATATTTGAACTTCAATATGCTTTTTTATGTCTACAATTTACAGTATAAAAGTCAGTTGAACATATAACAAAAACATAACCCAGATATTAGACAATACATAATACACAGAAATGTCAAAATTTTTAATTTTCAAAATAGCAGTTACCTTTGCTTTACTCGAAAAAATTAGGTTTTGAAATAAATTTGTTTCATTACTATCTAAATCAGTCTAATTCACTACGAAAAATGTTCCAAAGGACTTATCGTCTAAAATTTATTTAAAGAAAGCGATTTTTATATTTAAAAAATTATATTAAAATTCAAATATCTCGAAAATTGGTGATTGTTCGATTCTTATTATCTTATTTCAAGGTTCCTAAGATCGAACAATTTCTTTGCATTGCAACGTCACTTATACTTCAAATTGTAAAAATGACCATTTTTATCAGAACTGGTCATTTATATATTTTAGTGAATACCTTTCACGGAATTCAAATATCTGTTTTAGTTATCGAGAAAATGGTTCTTAAGTATACGTGCTAGAGGAATCAAACTAATTTTTGGGGATTAATTTCAGATTTGTCTTATCAATACATACTTTCGTCGGAAGGGAATGGAAACGTGTGCATATTTTTCCTTGACAAATAATTCAATTAAACACTTGGTATCAATCGTTAGTAATAAAAAAAAACCGCTGCCCAAAGAATCACTACTTCCACATCCAGATGTTCTATCCAAGTCTCTCACAACGAAAAAAATTTTGTATGTGGAAATAATTGTTTATGGAACTTTAATAATATAATATTTGAAATCGTCTACCCCAAAAACCCATAAAACGATGTACCACATCGGTAGTGGTACATCGGGGGTGGTGAAAGAGGAATGGTAGTGGAAGTAAAAAAAAATTTTGAGGCCTTTGGTTCTTGTACACACACTAAATCACAATTTGTTTTTTCACCCCCTTTAATAACGGGGTGGGGTAGCTTCTCTTATATATACTAAATACCAATTTTGTGAACTATTACTTGCTTGATTTACTTATTTACTCCAATTTACCCCTCAACCCTTCAACGGAATAAGATCAAAATATAATCTAGTTCCAGATATCGTTAAAATACATACGTGTACTAAATTTCAAGTCTATATCTTAACGGTTCCAGAGTAATCGTGTACACAAAAAAAGTTACAGACAGATAAACAGAACAACAGACATAATTTTTTTTGCTTAAACTTAAAATCTCGTTTCATGACATTCTAAGCCTATTTCAATAATAAAAATTTTTTTTTGCGTTACTATACTTCCACTGGACATAGAAGTAAAACTGTAACAATGTGTAATAAAACAATATGAATTTATGAATGAAATTATCATCCAGAGGTAACAGGAGTTAAGTATTTCCCACAATTAAAAATGCATTATGATTTGAGTATGTAACACAACTTACGTAATTTTTATCAGACTGAATTGTGCGTTGTTACATATGCGACCTCGATTTCTCAATTTTTAATTGCATATAACATAGGTAGAACCAAATTGATTTAATATATTTATTTTATTTTTCAGAACATGGTAAAACTTGTACTATTGCCTACGACGTTTTCGACTGTGTGTCAGAAGAGATTGGGAAATACTGTGGACAGACGCCTTAAAATTAATTATAGGAAGTATTAGCTTAGCTAGAGGTATTTGTTCTTAAAGCTATTTCACCCATTCATAACTCCACAAAAGAAAATAAGTTCTGTGCGAAACATAAAAACATGATATTGTCATTGCATTTTGAGCCGTAGAATACGAATATGGTACGGTAACGAATATTTAAAAAATATCTGAAATAAGAATACCCCCCATATACCTTGCGCCATAGAACACGAGTATGATATCAGAATCACTAGCAAATCACACTTTTTTTAACCTCAAAAAATGATTTAAAATCATCAAAAATCTTTACTATATAAAATGGCAACGTTATGCATATTATAGAAAGTATCTAAAATACGATATTCCCGTGTTTTTGGATTCATTGGAACTTAAATAGCTGAAGTAAAGCTATATAAATATTATTATTTTGAAAGAATCTAAGAGAAAACAGTAAAGCATGGAAAATCTCATTCTTCTTCTCATTATACTCCTCGCAAAAGCGAAGCGTCATTATGTAAGTGAACGAATTCTGAACAACTTTCAAAATGTCCGTCTGTTCGTCCGTCCGTCTGTCCATCCGTCACGTTTCTTGTAAGCACGATAACTTAAGAGAGAAAGTCCGATTGTACTGAAACTTGGAAAGTAAGTTGGCGTTAGCTAGAGGAAGAGAACCCTAATTGTGTTTGAAAAAAATCAATCAGTAAATAAAAAAGTTATTAATCATTTAAATAAAAAAAAATTCTTAATTTTTGTCACTTGTACTTAAATAGAAATCTTACGAAATGTTATTCTATATATATATATATTTTTGTTTATACATTTGTATATACATAATCCGTTGAAATATAATTCTCGAATGATATACATTACAGACAATTTTTGTAGTTATGTGTGAAGGTCCAGTGGCCAGGCTTCGGGGAGGCACTCTAATATAAATAAATTTGTGTTCAGCTTCAGCTTCAGCCTTGCAACCCAAAGGTTGTGTGTTCGAATCCCTAGAGAGGGTGATGGTCTTTTTCATTTTTTTTGCATATATATATTTTTTTTCACAATTTTTGATTTGTGATTCTTTTACGTAAACTAAGTCACCTATTTTGTATTCGGGTCGTTTTTGGGGAATATTTCTATCAAAGCGAACTTTCGCTTTCTCCTTTTGAGTTTGCGTTCGACTACGGGCTATTTTATAGTAGTGGGATATTCTATTGTTCAAATGTCTGACATATTTAGTTATTAGTTCTTTCTGGTTATATAAGGTTTCAGGTGGTCTGTTAGACGTATGTCCAAATATAAGTTCATATGGAGTAAAACCATGTGTCTTATTGACCGAATTATTGTAGCATACTACCGCATATGGTAAAATCGTGAAACGATGTTCGTTTGGGTTTTCAGTTTTGTGGATTCTTATCATTTCGGCTAAAGTAGCATGAAATATTTCTATGGATCCGTTCGATTGGGGATGTCCTACGCTTGAATAAGTTAATTTTATGTCGTAGAGGGTGCAGAGATCTTTGAGCAAGCGGTTGTCAAATTCGCCACCGTAATCGCAATGGATTCTTAATGGGGTACCATAATGTTGAAAATATAACAACAAAGTGTTTACGACAGATTTTGCGGATTTATCCGGGACTGCATATGCTTGGTATCACAACATTTAGAATGTCCAAAAACTAATTCCTTTTCTAGTTCCTTTTTATGATATCGAATTCTTTTACAATCAAATTTTCTATATAGTGGAACCTTCTTTCTCTTTATTCCTGTCTTTATTAATATCTGTTGTATTCTCGTTTCAACATTCAACAATTCTTCGTTTCAACATCCAACAAAAATCTGCCGCCATATTTATATCCAATCTACCTTGATAATGACGCTCCATTACCATAATATCTTGATGGAATCTTTCACCCTGCTCTTTACTATAATCTCCAAGATTTTCTGGGAAATCGTCAATATGTGAATCTAATAAATGCAGCTATAAGTTCATATCAAGGGTGGATTTATCTTTCTATCATGGGGGGGGGGGAACTCCCGGATGAGTACAATTTTTGAATAAATGCAGCATTAAAATTAAGTAATAAATAAAATTTAAAACATTTTCTTTTTATTAAGCGTTTATTTTATTATTTTTTCAAGCAGTAGGAGTAGGCGAGTAGATATATTTTTTATTACTTTGCTTTCTGTAAACATAGGCATTTCAGGCATTTCTAAGTTGCTTTATTTAAAATGAGAGAAACCACAAATTTATTATGAAAAGTAAATACAGTTTAAATTCCGCGAAAATGTAGGTCATGTCATGCTGATAAGAAATCTCAATGGGCACAACTCTCAGAAATGCGACTTTCATGGTGTAATTGAATATTTGCGACTAAAGTAAATATCTTATTTATAGATCTATAGCAATTTTTTTATAGCTTTTTTAGTTTAATTAGACTACTTTTATGTACTAGACGTTTCTTAAAAGCTATAAAAAAAATTGCTATAGATAAATGAGATACATATACCTTAGTAGCAAATAGTCACTTTTGGACGGCAATTACATGAAAATCGCATTTCTGACAGTGTGCTCATTGAGACTATTGATCAGCATGACGACCTACATTTTCCCTGAATTTAAAAAAAAATACCGATACCCATTTCCATAAGAAAGGTGTGGGGTCCTTTCTGTTCTATATATTTGAAACATTCCTCTTTATTATCCAAAGCTTTCACAAACTGTTTCATAAAACCGAGTTTGATATAATGAGGTGGAAGAAGAACATTTGATGAGTGAACCAATGATGTTGCAATAACGATACGTGAGTTCGTTTCAAAAGAAGATCTGGTTGTCATTTCTTTCTCTTATAATGATTTTCTCTATTGCAGCTGTCACACAGACATTAAAAACATGGAAACTTTGAGGATGGAATAAAAATGTGATTTGCTAGAAAAATTCTGATGTCATATTCATATTTTACAGCTCAAAGTACAAGATATTTTTTAAATATTCGTTACTTTACCATTCTTACAATTGAGATTTTTAATGATTTTGAGCCATTTTTTGAGGTTAGGAAATAAATTGTGATTTGCTAGAACAATTATAATGTTATATTCGTATTCTACGGCTCAAAATAAATGGAAATATCATGTTTTCATGTTTTGCACAGAACTCTTTTTCTTTGTAGAGCTGTGTTATAGCTAATACAGAAGCTGCAAAATATCATTACAATGAGATTGTATTAAAAAACTCTATATCTAAAATAATACGTTTATTTCAGTTATATCGTTGTCCACAAATGTTACCATTTAAACTAAAGAAATGCGAAGTAATGGATCACTTGAACCATATAATATATTTAAAATTTATGAAAACGAATTGAAACGCCATTAAAAAAGGTCGTTAAAAATTATGAAATAAAATTTCACCATTGTCCAGTTAACTGAACTTTAGTATCGATGTTGAGGTCGGTGTAAAAATAAACAAATAATGAACTCAAATGTATTTTTAAGCAAAAATTGGAAACAAAACGTTCTTAGTCGAGAATATGGCGGAGTCGCTAGTGACAAAAATTTAATTATGTGATAAAAAAAATCAGATTTCGCCGGAGTTGCATTAGAATGGTAGTTGGGTTGTTTTAGGAACAGCTGATAGCGAATTCAGAATGGCTGCGGTAATTGCAATATTTTTGCAAATTTACAATAAATTTGATACATAGTGATTTCAGGATTCTCTGATAAAGAGCTGTTAAAGCTTAAAAATTCAAAACGACGGACACTGAAAAAGATGAAAAGAATTTAACCGCCTGTAAAAATGCAGTTAACTGTTTCCTGACAAGGAAATGTCTTGGGAACAGAGGCGGACTAAAGGGGGGGCTTAAGCCCAGGGCCCCGGATACTGAAGGGGCCCCCGAATGATGAAAACGGACTTAAAAATCAAATACGATATGATTATGACTATGCTCTGTGATATGATTGACAGTATACATAATAAATCAGAGATGGGTCGAGGAAACTTTCCATATTTGATAAAAGTCTGCAAAAGTCTTCTAAATAATATAATTTTATGCACTTATTTGGTATCAAAATGAAGCTTGCATCATCACGAATCAGATTTCACCATAAAATAGCCTATCAATATACCCAACGGAAAGCTGGAAGGAAAATTTCTTGGAAACTTTCGGAGTTTTCAAAACGGAAAGTTTCCAGGAAGTTTTCCTTCTAACTTTCCATTGGGTATATGGATAGGCTATTTTATGTTGAAATCTTATTCGTGATGATGCAAGACTCATTTTGATATCAAATAAGTGCATACAATTATATTATTTACATGACTTTTACAGACTTTTATCATATTATGGAATGTTTCCTCGACCCATATCTGTAATAAATATAAAAATATAACATTTTTGCTCTTGTCTGCTTCCGCATCGCATTCCACAGTCTTTGCGCCACTGTGTGCATCTGGATTTGACTAGTCGCAACCAAGGCCCAGTGTAACGAAGCTACTTGCTATTATTATTATTATTATTATTATTATTATTATTATTATTATTATTATTATTATTATTATTATAGTTTTGTTCAGTATTTAGCCAAAACAACGTATCTTAGTGGGGGCGTAATCTGGTCTGATCTCCAAAAAATGTTATCTTATGAGATGGGAAGGGCCCCAAAGCATTAATAGCCTAGGGCCCCGCACTCGGTTAGTCCGCCTCTGCTTGGGAAGGTGATAAAAGTGAAAAACGGTACTGGATCTATATGAAATTTAACTTTATAATAAAACGTAAAAGAAAGCTCAGTGATACTTATCATAGAAACGATGTCGATTTTACAGTTTCTTAAGCATGAGGATTTGGAATTAAATGGTGATAGAATGTTTAGACTGTGAAAAGATATTGGCCTATAATGTTAGGGCACCCTGTATATTAAAATGCCATTATATCTGTACCAAAATTAGTTGCAAAGTCAGGTTTTTCTTTTAAAATAAATTATTATCTGAAAGAGATATTTATTATTGTAAACTGCATATTTCAGCCAGAATTTATTTCTAGTGAATAGAAAACAAAGCGTATTGCTTAATTTTCTTGTTTCAAAATCAAGGCCCATTTTTATTGAGTAAAATTTACGTTAATAAGCGTAACTGAGAACAAAGATCATGAGTAATGATTTAATTCTGGCCCCAAGTGCTTGCGTACCTATTACATAGTGATTGATCTGTAGCTATTTTTAAAATGACTATTTTTAGATAAAGAGTTATTTGAATATAAGGTCGTTAGAATCCATTTACTGTACCCTAGTCGCTAAATCTTTTAAAAATGCTTCATGTATTAGCTATATTTTTTTAAGTATTATATTTTGTGTATTTTATTTTAGTTGAAACTTCACGATTTTTATAATTGTAAATATGAAATAAATTTATTTAAAAAAATGTTTTGTTATTCAAATACAAAGAGAAGAAAAATGTTTACCTGGTTGTCGCTTACAGCAATGAAAAATAGCGTTGAATTCTCAGTTGAAATAATATAAAAAACAAAAGGGGAATAGTGACAATACACTTATCGGCAATGGTAATTAGAAGGTAATGGCTCAGCAAATTGTCAGTTTAATTCATTATAACAATAATTAAAATGATAAGGAGGTATTCGTCAGTATTAGCGATGAAGGAAACCAAACATTATCGTAAGTAAAATAAAGTAGATAAAAAAAACTAAACATACAAATAACAATTGGTTTAATAATGAATTGCACAGAATAAGGGAATATTTGTGCTTTCTATCAGATTTATATCATAATATTTGTGACAAGCAGTTTAAAGGAACATTTTAACATTTTTAGAACTTATTATAAAAAAACAGATCAAGTTAGCAAAAAGTAACTATTACTCAAAATAGTAACTCTTCAAAAGTACATTGGGATATTATACAAAAATAGGAGAAGTAAAAAGAAATATTTTCCAGTCAATTTAAATGCAAATCAGGAAAACAAATATTTTGTAAATATAGGTGAAAATATAGTATCAGTATAATATAATATAATATCAAAGTTACCCAGATTTTCTGATATAAATCGCAAACTGCAGTTTAAATTTAAACTGCTAAACTGCATTTAAATTTGAAAATATGGGCCACAATACAGTAAGATAGGTTATAAATAAATAAAAAAATAAGAATTCTATAAATCGCTGTATTATGAATGTTTGAGTAAAAGTATAAAAAATATAGTAATTAAGCCGTTTTTAACTAGTGCATAAACTTGGATATCTACCCTGATGATTTGAAGATCACAAAGCTTATACTAATCTCAAAAATAGCGCACGGTACACCCCAACAATTTTCGACCAATATCAATAGTTCCAATAATTTCCAAAATTTGTGAAACAATATTAAAAGGTAAAATAGCAGGTAGTGGAGTGCCGTTACGCGTGAAAACTAACAAACCTTGAAACCTAGTTCCTATGAATCAACTTTAATGAGACTTTTTGCATTGTGTTGCTAAAATCTAATACTAAAATATTTATGGATTAGAAATTGACGTTTTTTTTTATTTAAAAGTTTATCGAGATCTTCTACAAATTCTTTGAAAAAATACTCAATTCAAATAAGTTTTAATAGTTTTTGTTCTGTAGACAAAAAAATCGTACCTGAATACCTAGTATTGTAAGTTTGTAATTATAAATGGAAGGTAAAAAATTACATTACGTTACATTACATTACATTTCTGTAGAAATAAACTTATTGTTAAATCACATAATTCATAATAACAACAAAACATCTTCGTTTTCAACTTCGCTTATTTCTATATAATACAACCGCTGAGCATACTTCTGTATGTCATTCATTTACCAGAGATTCACCTACTTGGATATAGTTGATAATTGTCCAGTGATTAAAAAAAAATGGGGAGTGGCCATTTTGGAGAATCTACGCCATCTTTGATGCTTATTGAAAATACACTGCATAGACATGTGAGGTGTCATTTTACATGTTTTTTAGGGTGCTGAACACGTTTCCAAAAGTGCTGAAAAGTGGTTACTAATCATTATTTAGTAAGATAGATATGAATCAACATCTTTCATTTCTATACTAAACAGATTTACATTGTTTTATAAAACACGAAGAAATGACATCACTAGTTTAAGTATATGACATGACTAATATATAACAAAAAACAATATATGACTCCTTATATCCATAATTTTAAACAGCAGACGTAATAATTTACGTTGCAATATTAGAAAACTTATTACGACAATCAATAATGACTACACTTCTGGAATGATAGTAAATACAACAAGATATTCCATTTGAAAAACATAAACATGAATCTCTTGCACACTTTAAAGATGAGCAACTAGGCACAAGTTGGTTGCTGGGAGGAAACAGTGAAGTTGTACGTGAGGGCTGTAGACAATCACCTTATGTATAGAATCTGTATAGAATCAAGTTGCGTGATGTCATCATTTAAACATGTTATATATAAATATGTATTGTAGTAGGCCCTTGTGTGATCTAATTGATGCACTGATTGATGGAAGGTCTTCTATGGAAATGTTTTTCCCACGTGTGTAAACAGACATTCGTAATTTATCCATTTCTTTACAAACTGATCCCTTTTTCAAAACTTGCACGAGATTTTTTCTGCCAATTGTATCGACTGCTCCATTACTTCACTCGCAGGAATTCCAATGCTTCGGGTGTACTTGCAATTCCAGCATGTTTTGTACCTACTTTGCTAGTGCAGTCTGATCCAATTAGGAAGTGTAAAGCAGGAAGTACATGGCATATTGCAATTCGTTCAGCTATTATATATGAACGGGAACTTGGCGCGTCGTAGCTCCAACACCTAGACGAATCCACAATTCCTTCAATCCAAGATTCTTGAAGGTAGTCCAATGATATAACAGAAGAACCAGAACGTGTGTATCATTCGATAATACCATCACTTTCTGATACCCTACGTTTGTTGCATGTTTAATAAAGGGGACATATTACGGAGATCTGCCTCCTCTAACATGGCAAATTGTAGTTCTTCGTGGGATTGTATTAAATTAATTATTAATTATTATTATATTATCATTACTAGTAGTACTGTTGTTTTACTAGACAATCAGGCCGGGATAGCCCATTTTGCTCTAGGGATCTACAGTTTAGCGTGGACTCCAAACCACGGTCCTCGACCACCAACTTTAACCCACCCTGGTCCCGTTCCACCACCCTTCAAGGCGGCGCATTAGCCCGAGGTTCCTGGCTCTCCTGGACCAGCCACCGCCTTTCAAGGTGGTTCACTAGCCCTAGGATTGCCTTTGTTGGCAGCCTACCGACTATTAGATGAGATCATAGGTCACCCATCCAAGTGCCGGACTCACACAGCGTTGCTGCGCCTTGCTGATCGAGCGACGGGACTTAAAACCGGTGATTGTACCTCATCCCCATATTATTATTAACTGAACAGACTCTAATGTTTGCCTAAGCAGTTTTGCACAATCACGAATAGTACTTTTTGATCGCACCATATCGACTACCTCTTCAATATGAACAGAAGAATGAAAAAACATAGTTGGCTGGTTTGCCTCTTTTGGAATAGATAATTGAATGTCCTTGCAGTTTTTTCAAGGCAACTCTTAACATTCCTGTTTATGAAAAGTTTGTCATCATCATAAATTTCATTAAGTCTTGCACTAATTCCAGTTAAAGTAAAACCAATTCCACATTTCAACTGTGGAGTGATCTCATTTATAACAAGCGCAATTGCTTCTTCTTTAGATAACTTTGTTGCTTCTCCGTCACTAGATGCTGATAACTTTTTCATTTGACTTTCATAGTGATTAAAATATGTACGTATACAAGCGGGGTGATAGAAAAGGTCCTTCACCAGAACATTCTTATAATCACTAAGGTCAGTAGTGCGAGTGAACACATCATCTTTGAAGAAGCGAGAGACTTAAAAAAAAATGTTCGCCCTCTCGGTTTCGCAAATCTTGTATTTACTATAATCTCCTTGATGCTTATTGCTTCGGCATATAACACAGTTTACTTGTCGCACATCGGAATTATATATTGGTGCAGGAACAGGATTTATTGACGAACGAGTTTGTCTTACTTCATCTGTTTGCAATGGTTTTTGATTAATAAGTTTTCTACGCTTAGCAATGATTCTCTCTAGCTGACCCTTTTGAGTGTAGTTTTTATAGCATGCATTAGTTACATGGTAATTAAAGGTGCTACCTTGCGTGAATCTGTTGAAAGTTTCATCTTGACTAATATCACCAGCCTCCCAGACTCGTTTTCGAGCATTTTCCGTTGATACTGGTTCAACTTCAACACATTTTTGGCATATTACACATAGTTCAGAATCAACTGAAATTTTTCTTCTTATTAACGATATACCTTTTGGCTCCATATTGTAACCACTCGTCTTTAATCACTCTTGACTACAATAGGCGTTATGAAAATAGACATGAAAATATAGAAACACAATCAATGCAAGCAGAACTGATTTCCATATTCAATAATAATTATTTGATATACAGAGTGGCTACTTTTTATATTGAACAGTATTGTTATCTCTTAAACCATAACAATTACAAACTCGGTTAAATGGGAGGAAAGTTTCATATTTTGAAGGCCAATAAAATGAGTTGTAGAAGTTCAAAATATTTCGATTAGTTCCAGAGATATACGATAAAATCCGAAATAGCTCATTTTATTTTTTTTTAACTAGCGCTGTCACTATAAAGAAATATTAAAAAATTTCACTGGAATGTTTTATTGTAAATTAACTTTGCTATAACTTACCGTAATCAAATTTTTATTATGACGTTTCGTCTGTTCAGGGGCACCATCAGCTGTATTTTTTTAAATACGGACCTGTCTTTTTTATTTAAAATTTTTAAAGCATGAAATTGTAATTTCAAAGCTATGTCACACTTGACAATTTTACTGCGTTTCTTCAGAAAAATAATCATCATTAATTTTATTTGGTTCGCCCATTACAAAACGTTTCTTTTTTAAGCCTTTTTTCACTAAAGTGCCTTGAAAAACAAAAGTTTCGTTAAATGTCATCGTATTATTGACGTTTGTTTTCGTTAGCTATTGCTGTTCTAATTCAAACTATTATTTAATACTTATTTCTCAGTATGGTTCGTTATTCTGTAGAAGAAAAAAAAGACATAAGACATGTATGATGTTCCCAGAATATGCCAATTTATATCCTGACAGACACCATCCGACAAGAAATACTATTTACACTGTGTCCAAGAATTTATTCCAAATAGGCAGTGTTTGCAAATTGGATCGGAGGCACCAATTCAGAGAAACGGTAAATGATATTAATGTATTGGCTCAAGTATACATAAACCCAGAAAATTCATCAAGGAATATTGCAAATGAATGCTGAATATCGGCAGCAGCTTTCAAAAAAATATTAAAAAAGTACAAAAGTATCACGACTATTAATTTCAAACTGTACAGAAATTACATCGCGGTGACCCAGACCGCAGACTAACCTTCTGTAATTGGTTTAGGAGAAAACTGACTTATAATAGATTTCCTTTGGACTGATGAAACGATCTTTACAAATTTTGGAATGTTTATCAGGAAAAATAAACACTTCTACTCAACTGTTAAACCCCATCTGAAGCATCAAGTACGGCCTTAGGCACGATTTTCAGTAAATTTGTGGTGTGGCATAATTGACAACATTATAATTGGTCCCAAATTCATTGAGGGCAATTTAAACGGTGAAAATTATATCCATTTGTTACTCGAAGTATTCGATGAAATGCCGTTACTGATTTGAAGAAAAATAAAATGGTTTATGCAAGATGGTTGTGACCCTCACAATGCTAACGCGGTCAGGATTTTTAAACAGGCATTTTCAAAGAAAGTGGTTAGGAACCAATGAACCAGTAAAGTGGCCACCTCGCTCACCTTGCTTGAATCCCATGGATTATTTTATTTGGGATTTAAAAAAAAAACAAAGTATTCTACAACGAAGTCCAAGATGTCAATGAATTATGCAATCGAATTGTTGAACCAAAGCCTTGAACCAAATTACCCCAAATATTATTGCGAAAGCCAGTAGTCTAAGAGAACGCGACTTTGCATTCGGGAGAATGATGGACATTTTGAACAACTTTTGTAAATTTATTTGTTTACTCACTAAATTATGTTTTTTTTTTGTAAATTTTATTCGTAGTTTAAAGAAATACAATTGGCAAGTTGAAATACATTTTTTTTATTTGGTGCTCACTCTGCAAATAATATTAAATTAACAGCAGAATCGGAGTAGCTACGTCAATGCATTGAATTGTTGATAAAATAAGTTTTTATATGATGAGTCACACCTTGTATTACTTAACGAAAAAATGTTTTGTAAAGGGCGAATGCAATAAAACTAATGATGATTATTTTTCTGACGAAACGTAGTAAAATTGTCAAATGTGATACAGCTTTGAATTAATAATTTCAAATGCTTTAAAAATTTTAAATAAAAAAGACAGGTCCGTATTTAAAAAAGTAAGTTGATGGTGCCCCTAAACAGACGAAACGTCATAATTAAAATTTGATTACGGTAAGTTATAGCAAAGTAAATTTACAATAAAATATTCCAATGAAATTTTTCAATATTTTTTATAGTGGCAGCGCTAGGTAAAAAGAAAAAAGAAAATGAGCTATTTCGGATTTTGTCGTATATCTCCGGAACTAATCGAAATATTTTGAATTTCTACAACTCATTTTATTTGCCTTCAAAATATGAAACTTTTCTACCATTTAACCGAGTTTCTAAAACTGTTATGGTTTGCAAGATAGCAATACTGTTCAATATAACAAGTAGCCACCCTGTATATATGACATATGACAATTTTTGTTAAAATGTTTTTTTAATATCTTCAATGTGTTCAGCACCCTTAAAGACATGTAAAATGACCTCACATGCTTATGCAGTGCATTTTCAATAAGTATCAAAGATGGCGTCGATTCTCCAAAATGGCCACTCGCACAGACCATCACCCGTCCACCATTTTTTTTCAATCAATAGGTGAATCTCTGGTAAATGGATGACATGCAGAAGCGTTGTCAGCAAATGGACTAATAATAGGAGAAGGGTTCGAGCAACTATCACCATTGCATTCGGAACAAGCTGCAGTGCAAGGTAATCCATACTTTCTACAACCACAAGCAGCTCCGCATCCTGTCTTACATGTACAAAAAATAATTTTAAGTAGATTTTCAGGTGGCTTATTCATTGTTATCGGTCTCAACATCCCACGATAATGTTTCCATCCCCATTCTATTGGTGGAATGTCATTTCCCAACCTTAATTGTACTTGTAAGTACACTCTTTTCAAATGCTCAGAGACTGCATCAGGTGTAGGCACTGATGAAGCCAGTCGTACACAGCTATTTTTAGCTGTAGCTTTGATGAAACAATTGTATCTTAAAGTATTTAAACCTTTTATTTTTTTGGGCGCGCCGTATAATGAGAGGACGCATTTCACCCCAGCTTCACAAATATTATTCAAATCTTCATTGGCATTTGCAAACGCTTCAGCAGCGTCTTGAAGTTCTTTATTTTTTTCAAAAATTTCTACAAACTTATTTTTACCTCTATTATAAAAAGCTGACGTAGTGTCACATCTTGTAAAAGCATGTAAAAACAAAATATAAAGTTTACACAGAGGTGATGCTTTTTCTAAGCTCATGTAAAAAAAAAACTTTTTGCAGAACTCTAGCCTTTGCTGGTTTTCGAAAATAAATTTCTCGATCATTTGGGGTTAGTGCTGTAAATAATACCAGGACATCTATATCCTTCGAAACTACAACAATATTTTTTGATTCCATATTTATAGCCATTTGAACTATTATGTATACTATTATGTATACTATGTATCGGCATCAGCTTCTCCTTGATATGAAAAAATACTATGATCAGAAAGTTTTTTTTGCAACATATTGATAAGTCTGCTCTTATTTGTATTATTACCAAGAAATTTTTCTTGCCCAATTTTAAGAGGTATATCTTCGTCAAATATGAAATCAGTTGATGTATTTTTTGTGAGCGGCGATGTCTTTCAACTGATTTTTCGCAGTAATTATTGCAATCGTCAAATACTACATAAACGTTTCAGCCATAATTATTTTTCAAATATCTAACTTAATGTTCACATATAGTTCCGAACTTCTTCTGATTGCCATTTGCATTGATGCAATGATATGCCTCCGTCAATTTTCCAATATCATTAACATTTATTATTGCCAGTTCTGCAAATAGTTCGTAAAATGTTGCCTTATTTGTCTTTCGCATTTCACCATCTTCAAAGAGAGCTTCAAGGTAAGGAGCTAATTCGAAAGTCATGTATGTTTTCAATTCTTCTTCGGATTTTTTAGATACAAGATGGATCTATTGGAACTAATTCGTCATTAATTTTAATCTTATTATTTATTGCCAATAATGGAACAACTTTATTCTTCTTACTTAATTTTAATTGCTTAAAATTTTCTCCGTTGATTTTTTTCATTGTCTCCAGACCTTTATCGAAAGCATCATAGCAATTTATTGTTTCATCGCCAGTTATTCTAGTCACAATAGACATTATATCGTCCGTATCACGAAAGGAATTGTGTTGTAAAAAAAATCTTCGAGTTATTTTACATCAGTATTGTCTCTCTTGATTCGAACATCTGTTGAATCAGCGTGTTGATAACTTTTTTTAAAAGATACGTTACCAAAATCTTCAATCCCTTCAATTATATATTTTGTGAAAATGACTCCTTCAATCCATTTGCAGACAATGCTTTCTCTTTGTAGACACCACGCTTAAAGGGGCCCCCTTCAACACTCATTGCTTTCACTAATGTTTGCTCAATGGATTGATCTGAGGAAATACAAGCAGAAAACTGTTTCGTACGCCTAAATGTAAAATATCCTCCTCATGTGTACTTCTCGAACTCGATAGGGTCCATTCTTTAGTGGTGAGCTTACTTTAGTAAATTTAAGCCTTAAGATTTAAGCCTACTTTGGTAAGTTTAACATTAAAGGTATTGAAAACAAGGATATGATTATTAGATTACAAGTATTTCAATTTTACAAAGTTTGGGAATTAGACGAGTTGGTCAACATGTGCAGTCGTTTTTGATGATACCAATATAGCTTTGGCCATCACACTTTTTAACGTGGAACAGATCAATACATTTTGTAGTCTATATTTCATTTTAAAAATAAAATAAACTACTTATTAAAAAATTTGAATAATATGAAAAAAATTTTAAACGTAAAAAATGAAAATGTAAACATTGTAATATGTAGTATCGAAAACACTTTTCAATAGGAATAGCAAAAATTTATTCACAGGAACCGGATTCCTAGGTATAAATCTAACGCACTCCACTAAGGTCATTTGAAAAATATAATTTATTCTACAATAATTACTTTGGTTTTCGCAGCAATAAATCAACAAATGGTGAAATTGTCGACTGTCAAAAAAGGAAAGATTGTGATCATGTTTGAGATTTGCAGAAGGTTTGTGACTGTGTCTCATTCCATGTGTGCTGCTGCAACGTTAAAGTATCTCAGTGTTTAATTACTAAGTTGTGAGATAATAATTAATTCCTACATCGTAAACTGGTATAAATAATGTGAAATTCGATCTCCTTGATGTGAAAAGTTTCACAGGAATCGGCATTAGGACCCATGTATTCCTAATTTATGTAAACGACCTTAAGTATACCATAATTTGCAGATGACACCACGTTGTTAAAATCTGCTGGAACGTTAAATATTCTTCAGCAGCACATGGAGGACACAAGCTCAATTGCGAAAAGATGACACCTCTAGAGAAGAAGAGTCAAATTTCTTGGACTTTATTTCAGTTCAAAGTTAAATTGAAATTCCGTGTGAATTTCCTTGCAAATAAATTGAGTAAGGATATTTGATCCCGAGAAGTTGCAGCAGTATTGTACCAATGAATATTCTTACTATTGCCTATCACTTTTTAATTCTATCTCATATAACGTGTGCTGTTAAACTGGGGACATCTCAACAAACCAGAATATTTTCTGTCCAGTGCAAAGCAGTTAGAATAATTCCAAACTGGGATATAGAAATGATGTTAAACGAAAGTTCATCGATCTAAATATATTAACATTCCCTTCATTATATATTTATACATATTCATTATTAATTTACAAGAATGTTCACTTGTTCGAATGAAAAGGCGCTAATTATTAATTATAATGCTAGAAATTCAGTTCAATTCAATTCAATAACAATTTATTAATAGTAAATCTTACAAGAATGCGCTTAGCCGGATCCCGGCCAGAAGCCAGCGGTGCAACCACGGCGCGCAACGTCGTGGTGAATGTGCGACTGTGTGGAGCGGGTCCAGTTCGGCTAGAACGGCGAATATTTATCAGTTAGCACTCCTATTTAAAAAGGTAAAACTTAAAGCTAACAATTTGGTTATATATGTTATATAAAATTATACGCTTATTACCAAGACTTAGTCATAACAAACCTTCACAGGTATATCATATTACATGATAACGACTTCTCTTATTAATCGCTTATCTTAGAGATATTATGTTTCACCTTTGTTTCTCACATTTTATGCCGACTGTTGAATTGCATTTCCTTTGTTCTATATTTTGCTTACTCAGGTTCTGTATGTTATAAATATGACTAGACATGCTTTGTAGAATCAGTTATTAAACTCAGTTAGAATGCAACACTTCTAATTTATTATTCTAATTCCTTCTCCAAGAGCCAACGTTGGCTCCATTAAATAAATAAATCTTTTTTAAAAAGTCATTCATGTGAACCGTGATCTAACATTGGCGCAGTCGGTAGGATCCGTAAACATCATCAGAACAAGAAGCCTAACTGGTAGTGAAGCGCAAAAGAACAAGGACAACATCTGCAGAAGGTGCCTAACTAGTGCGTGTACACCTGCGAGAACAAGGAGACCTTCCTCACTGGTGGTGGCGGATCCCAATCCCTTGACGGACGAAGAACCTACCCATGGAGATGAAATTAACGTAAGTCATTATAAGAATCATCTCGTACCATTTTACTATTTTATTATTTTTCGTAACTTATTTTATTAAAAGTGTATTATACTGCTAATACACTCGCCGCACAAAGCCAGTTCTATTGTCAAAGTGAAATCCATTCCTTTACAAACGCAACGAAACAAGTTCATTTAATTTTAAGTTTATTTATTTTCGTATTATACTGCTAATACGAAACATTGTGTATTATACAGCTAATATACAATCCATTTACGCACGCAACGTAACAAGCTGATTTTAATTTAATTCTCGTATCATACTGCTGATACGCAGACAATTTTTTAGTTCAAATAATCTCTAAACAAAAAGCAAAATGCCAGACAGAGCTCAACCAGAGACAGCTCAACCAATAGTACCGGCATCAGCCGAGCAACAACAACAACAACAACAACTACAACAACAACAACTACAACAACAACAACAACTACAACAACAACTACAACAACAACAACAACCAGAGCAAATTGAGCATTACAAGCTCTCTGAAATATTGTCTTTAATATTCGAATTCGATGGCAATGCCATTAATCTACAAACATTTTTAAATTCATGTCAGTGTGCCCAAGGCACGGCAATTCATGACCAAAAAATTCTATTAACCATGCATATCAAGAATAAATTAAAAGGCAGAGCTGCCGAACTTATAAATTCACGAAACCCTGGTACATGGCCAGAAATAAAGGCACTTTTAGAAACTCATTTTGGAGATTCTCGAAACTTAACGGCTCTTATCCAAGACCTACAACGAATTCATCAATTGCCTGGTGAATCAGCTTTAACATTTGTTTCGCGTTTACAAACGCACAATGCGAAAATGCACGCTGCAGTGCAAAAGCAAAATTTAACCTCGACACAAAGAACCGCACAATCCGACCTCATCGAAACGAAGACTTTAAATAATTTACTAACGGGCTTAGAACCAAACTTAGGCCGCATCATACGTACCAGCAACCCTCCAACTATATTGAAAGCTGTAAGTAGAATTCGGAGAGAACTACAACTCTCTTATTTTGAACAAAAATTTCCGAAAAATAGTCCGGTCAAAAATCCCACTTTACCACAAAAACGACCAACTTCAAATTTTCAGCAGAACTTCTGCTCATTCTGTAAAAGAAATGGACACGTCATAAGCGAATGCCGCACAAGGCAACAGCCTCAGAACTTTCAGAGACCAAGTTTCCAAGGAAATTCAAACTCCCAAAATTTTTCATATCAAAATTTCGCGCAACCAAGTAATAAATTTGGTCAGAGGACATTCCCTCAAAACCAACCTAATCAACCTCAAAATAGGCCCCCAGCCTATAAGGCCAAATCCAAACTTTAACCAACAAAGACCGTCAGCTATTCAACCTAACCCAAATTTTAACCGCTTTAACCAACAAAAAGCTCATCATTTGAATTACGAACCTTATGACAACTATGACAATCAATGTAACTATAATCAATATAATGACTACTCATAATACCTAAATAATATTCTCTAATCATGATAAAAGCAAATAAATAAAAAATAATTAATTGTAAAACTACTCATCCGATTATCAAAACGTAAGTGATAGTTATGAAAATTACGATTCAGGCAACGCTCAAAACTTTTCAGATAATTATACGGCTAATTCTCAATATGAGCAGTACGAGAATTATACTGCTAATTCTCAAACACTACAGGAGGATTATACTGCTAATCCTCAGGATTTTCGCTTAGATCCGGAGTACCCCACGGATACTCCAACACAGCAAACAGACCAATTCGACCAAATAACAAATCAAATACGAACGATGAATCTCAACGACAGTTTCGACCCGTCGCTGAACTTCCCGGAACAAGGGTTCATGTAGAAACGCTTTCACACTCATTGTTGACCGTAAATTCAAAAAATCTATACTACATTAAAGACGTCACAAACAAATTCAAAATTCTAATCGATACTGGTGCAGGTATCTCTCTATTTAAACCAAAAATAGCGGAAAATTACAAACGGAGATTTTCAGGAAATGTAATTATACAAGGTATAACCGATCAGAAAATTACTATTAGTGGATCTGTTCTAATACCCTTTACGGATAACGACCCACATGACGTATACATCTACGACCTAGATATCAATTTTGATGGACTGATAGGAGCTGATTTCCTAGAGCACTATCATTGTATCGTCGACATAAGAAATAAACAATTAATAAGCAATTTCAAAACGGTACCACTTTTCAAAGTAACCGACGATTCGTCGAAACCCGAATGCGACAAAATCCAATCAAACCACAACCCTAATCAAAATAAGATCCAAATTGATGGCAGTACCGAAAAAATTTATAAACTAAAATGTAACCTTAGAAACACTGACGCTATTTTGCAAGCGCAAGAGAACGAAAAAGTCCGTTTACCTAATGCTCTTGTTAAAGTAAACGAAAACGGAGAATTTCGAACAACAATAATCAATGCTAATGTCATCCCGAAGACTGTCGATTTTTCCAATTTAAATTTAGAACCTTTACAAAAATTTAAGTCAATTTTTAACTTAAACACGCGAAATTCTGACCAACAACTAACGACGGACAGATCCTTTGAAATCAGGAACGAATTGCGCTTGGATCATCTAAACGAAGAAGAGGCCGAAATAGTAACGCAGCTTTGTTTAGACTTTCAAGATATATTCTATTTAGAAGGAAACAATTTGACCTTTACCATCGAAATCAAACACCCTATTGACACCGACAATTCCCGACCGATATTTACGAAATCGTATCGCTATCCTCAGGTCCATAAAGAAGTTAAGTCCCAAGTATCGAAAATGTTAAGTCAAGGTATTATTCAACCTTCAACCTCACCTTGGTCCTCTCCTGTCTGGGTAGTTCCCAAAAACTGGACGCTTCTGGTAAGCAAAAATGGCGCGTTGTAGTTGACTACCGCAAACTCAACGAGGTTACAATCGGTGACAAATATCCTCTGCCCAACATTTCCGATCTTTTAGACCAACTTGGCAAATGCCAATATTTCACAACCTTAGACTTGGCTTCTGGTTTCCACCAAATCGAAATTAATCCCGCAGATATTCAAAAGACTGCTTTCACAGTTGAGAACGGCCATTATGAATTCGTGCGAATGCCATTTGGACTCAAAAACGCTCCATCAACTTTTCAAAGAGTTATGGATAACATCCTGTTAGGTATTCAAAATGAACGATGTCTCGTCTACATGGACGATATTATTATTTACTCCCCTACAATTCACGAACACATTTCCCGTCTAACTGAAGTCTTTAAACGCCTTCAAAAAGCCAACCTCAAAATTCAACCAGACAAATGCGAGTTTCTCGGTAAGGAAGTCGCTTATTTAGGACATCTAATTACAAGGGACGGCGTAAAACCAAACCCTTCGAAGGTTGACGCTATTTTAAATTTTCCCCAACCGAAAAATCCAAAAGAAATTAAATCATTTCTAGGTTTAGCCGGATATTATAGGCGCTTTATTCCTAATTTCTCCAAGATAACCAAGCCCCTAACAAAACTCTTACAGAAAGATATACCATTTCTCTTCGACAATGATTGTACAAATTCTTTTCAAAATTTGAAACAAACATTAACAACAACTCCGATATTAATTTATCCTAATTTTGATGAACCATTCATTCTAACCACTGATGCGAGCGCATTTGCCGTCGGCTCAGTGCTGAGCCAGGGGCCTATTGGCAAGGATTTACCCATTGCCTATGCTTCTAGAACCTTGTGGAGTGCAGAAACTAAGTATTCAACGATTGAACGCGAGCTTTTATCCATAATATGGAGTGTAAAGCACTTTAGACCCTATCTGTACGGTAGAAAGTTCAAGCTTGTAACCGACCACAGAACACTCACCTGGTTATTCTCTATAAAAGACCCAGGAAGTAGACTTGCCCGTTGGCGACTCAAATTAGAAGAGTACGACTACGAAATAATTTATAAACCTGGTAAAATCAATAAGAACGCGGACGCACTTTCCAGAATCTTTTTCCGAATGTTCCAAATTCTATTCAAAGGTTCTAGCCGCGAATGACGAAGAGTCAGACGACGACGAAAACCCAGACGATAACAACGAAATCAGTAACGAACAAATTTCCCGAGAATTTGAAACTTTCACCAACCTATATAAAACAACATCTCTAATAGACTATTCAAAAATCAAAGCCTCAAACAAACAACTCCTATACCGAGAACATAAAGATATAACTTTCTTCCAACAAAATAACCTACAAGACCTACATCACAAAATTATCGAGGACATATTCGAAGAAAACCCCGAATTCCATAACAATAAAATCAATATTGTATCGAGCAAAACAGTCAGACATAGGAGATATTTTATCATCCCTCTACCTTTTGATATCGAATCTGTAATTGAACATCTATTTTTGGTACCATTTAAAAATCAAGATGTTTTGGATCTTTCTAAGACATACTTTGTCGAAAATAATTTAGACCTCCCCATACTTGAAATCCTATCATTCATTTTTGCGGAAAAAGACTTAAAAGTAGTAATTTGTCAAGATATCGTCAGAACTACCGACGAAGATGAAATTCCAATTATATTGGAGCAAAATCATTTTGGTAAAAATAATTTACACCGCGGAATAAATGAAACGATTCGAAGAATTAGAGAAAAATACACTTGGCAAGGTCTAATTAAAGACGTTGAAAATTTTATAAAAAATTGCGAATCTTGCCAAAAAACTAAGGTATGCCGAAAAAACCTTCTAGTAGTCACAGAAACCCCAAGAACACCATTCGAAAGAATTAATATCGATTTATTTGAATTCCCAACTCGAAATTACGCTTTAACTATTCGCGACGAGTTAACTAAATTTACACAAGCCTATGCAGTCCCGGACAAATCCGCAAAATCCGTCGTAAATACCTTGTTGTTATACTTTCAACATTACGGTACCCCGCTAAGAATCCATTGCGATTACGGTGGCGAATTTGACAACCGTTTGTTCAAAGATCTCTGCACCATCTACGACATAAAATTAACTTATTCAAGCGTAGGACATCCCCAATCGAACGGATCCATAGAAAGATTTCATGCTACTTTAGCTGAAATGATAAGAATTCATAAAATTGAAAACCCGAACGAACATCCGTTCACGATTTTACCATATGCAGTAATATGCTATAACAATTCGGTAAATAAAACACACGGTTTCACCCCATATGAACTTATCTTTGGTCATACGTCTAACAGACCATCTGAAACTTTATATAACCAAAAAGAGTTAATAACCAAATACGTTAGAGATTTAAACAACAGAATATCCCACTACTATAAAATAGCCCGTAGTCGAACACAATCTCAAAAAGAGAAAGCAAAAGTTCGTTTCGACAGAAATGTTCCCCAAAAACGATCTGAGTACAAAATAGGTGACTTAGTTTACGTAAACGAATCACAAATCAAAAACAAATTGCAAAACAAATTTAACGGTCCTTTTAAAATAAAAGAAATTTTCCAAAATTCTGCTACCTTATTAAACCTCGAAACGAAACAAGAAACCAAAGTAAATTTTGATAGAATGAAACCATATACTGAAAATTAAATTTATTTTCAGGTTTCTCCTGCTGTTCGGATCAGCACTCTGTCAATACAAAATTACCCCGATCAATAACACTGTTGGTGTATATTACCACCAAGACACGGACATCGTGGTGACAAATGACAAATGGACTCTACTAGTGCATAAAAACATTTCATCCCTCAAACTAGCTTTTGTCAAAAGTCAAAATATCTTAGACAAAATCTTGTACACTCTCAATAATGGTGAAGGTGAAGTCAATGGTGAAGTCAATTATTTTTACGAGTGAAATTAAGTGAAATTAAAACAGACTTTAACCTTTTAACACAAATATCCAACTCTATAAAAATGAAATTTGACGAAATCTTTTCAGACACAAAAAGATATAAACGAGGAATACTTAACGGTATCGGTACAATTTTCAAATCCGTAACTGGTAACCTAGATGCTGAAGATGGCCAGTACTATACTGATTGTATAAATAAACTAAATAATGACGAACATCAATTGGAAAACTTAATTAAAATTCAAATTTCAGTTACAACTTCGAAGAAATCGAACACACAATTCAAACAATGACTCAAGCTATTGAGGCTGCTCATATAAAACTAAAATTTTTATACATTTCCGAACAACTAATGGCAAGTTATTTGTATATCGAAAATAATTTAAACGACATTTTGAATTCAATAACATTTGCCAGATTAGGAATCATTCACACTTCAATCATAACCCCTAATCATTTGGTAACAGCATTACAAGAAATTTCACAGAGCTTACGAAGGAACAATTTGCAAGCGTTTCAAATGGATTCTAGCTTAGTATTTGTTTTAACAATACCACTTGATGAACCCCAAAATTATAACACCTATCGCCTATATCCTATCCTGATACTTGATAACAGAACTGGTCTGCATCATATTTTATCTGTTTCACAAAAGTATATCGCGAGAGACGATGATTCTTTAATGTATACAAAATTTGAAAGAATGCAAACCTCTTTATTTTGCAACCAAACTATGTTCGAACCTGTTTGCCTATCCTATCGACCAAAATGCCATATGTGAAGCCAGAATACTAAAACCGTTGCCGAAACTTCCAGAGAACTGTCAAACTTCCTTCATTATTAGTCAGGGATACAACGTCCAAGAACTTGAAGACAACACATGGCTAGTAATTAATTCCGAACCACTTCACATCACCATCAGCTGTCCAAAGAGAGAATCCACGACAGAGTTAATCAACAAAAATTCCATCATCAAACTACAACCAGGATGTTACGCCTATGCAGGCATTACTCAAATACAAGCCAGTGCCAAAGACTTCTCCGAAATTAAGGACAATTCACATCCTATCCAAATTCCTTTTGAAAGCTGTAATCACATGCCCGACAAAATCGAAATTCCAAAATTAAAACCACTCAAATTAAACAATCTCGCCGTAGAAGATCTAGATATTGCAAAAACCAAATTGGACCAATATTCCAAAGACCTGGATGACCTCATAAACGAGCCTTTTGTGACCAAACACGTATCTTGGTTCACGTATTTCATAATCACTCTCATCATCCTGTTAGTTGTACTTTACATAACTTGTAAATGCAGAAGAAGAAGATGTAGAGCATTGCGAATCCAACCCTCAACGGACAACCCTCCTTCACCTCCTTCAGAGCGAAGCAGAGTATTCACCAAATTTCCTAGACTTATCCCTCCAAGAAAGCGACCCGGTATTAAACCTCAAGAAGAAGACATCGAGTTAACATAGACTTTCATATGTGGAGTTTTACCCTTGTCTATTAATTTAGACCATTGTATTTTATTCTTATTACATTTAGGTAATGTATTACTCACTTATTATTATTATCATTTACCAATTTTAACTTTTATGTATTTTATTATTTTGCTTTGTATTCATTCAACATTGTTTCAGTTTATTTTGCATTATATTCATTTAACGTTTCTAACAATTTTCAAAAGTTGCTGCATAACATCAACTTTTTTATTAAGGGGGAAGTTGTTATATAAAATTATACGCTTATTACCAAGACTTAGTCATAACAAACCTTCACAGGTATATCATATTACATGATAACGACTTCTCTTATTAATCGCTTATCTTAGAGATATTATGTTTCACCATTGTTTCTCACATTTTATGCTGACTGTCGAATTGCATTTCCTTTGTTCTATATTTTGCTTACTCAGGTTCTGTATGTTATAAATACGACTAGACATGCTTTGTAGAATCAGTTATTAAACTCAGTTAGAATGCAACACTTCTAATTTATTATTCTAATTCCTTCTCCAAGAGCCAACGTTGGCTCCATTAAATAAATAAATCTTTTTTAAAAAGTCATTCATGTGAACCATGATCTAACATATATAGAACATGAAGAACTTTTAAAAACTTAAAATTACGCTTTTGATGGTTTTTATTTGCGCGAAATACTGCACTATTTACAAATTCTGATTGCTGATACGGAGAAAACTCAACGAAAAAACTCGTTCTAGCTAATGACGTCCTTCGTCCTGGTGATCGTACCGCCTCCAGGGAGGTGGGGTGAAGGGAAAGTTATTATTTAAAATGTTTGGATTTATGCAAGAAGCTATTGGCCGAGAGGGGATTTTGAAGAAGAAACAAAGATGATGAAAGAACAAAACTTAACAAACCAACAAAAAGAAAGACGAATAAAGGGAATAGAAGAGGGGTTTAAGTAAGGTAAAAGGTGGCGAAAAGGAAAAATTATGGTATTGCAAAGTGTGGCTAGGGAGGTTGCCGAAAGATAGGCAACGCCTGGTATGGTAATGGGTGTTTCAGGTTGAAAACTATGGCATTATGCTGTCTGATTCGTGTTATATCGCGGGTTAGCGGACTATCCCCCAGTTTAAATTGATAGAATTTTTGTGATATTTTCTGGACGAAATCCGCTAGTGGGGTTATGTCGTAACAAAGTGCGTATAGATCTCTGAGGGAGATGTACCTATTAGAGTTAGAAATGAGTTCAACATAAAACCGTACTATAGCAATTAAAGTCGCCATCACGCTTATAACTATTTTTTATAACAAGTTTCCCTTGCATGTCAGAAATCACTAAGAGACAAGAAATAAACGTGTAACAAAGGATTTCCTAAAGAAAGAGGCATTCTGTAATATTAACGAATTTTTAAATTGTGATGTTCCTGCGTTGTGATTAGTTGTGTGTTGTATTTAGTTAGTTTTTAAGGTTTTAGTGTATTTTTATACAAAACAATGACTGTGATTACGTATCACTACTTTTGTGTATCTGCGTACCTATATTTGTTACCTTATTTTATAATTTATTACACATTTTATATATTATGCTTATGTGTATTAGAACTTATGTAAAACACACACAAATGTTGTTAACACCAATATGATTTGATTTCATTCGATAAGGGTAACTGTATCTATCTGTCTATAACTGTCCACTAATACTAATATTAAAACTGCTGCCCAAGAAATCACTACTTCCACATCCAGGTTTTCTATCCAAGTCTCGCACAACGATACTATACTATGTTTACACTTCACCTATAAAACGATATGCCACATCGGTAGTGGAGGTGGGGGCGGATGAAGTAGAAAAAATTGTTGAGGCCTTGTACGCACACTATATAACAATTTTATTTTTTCACCCCTTTTAATAAGGGTAACGGAGGTGGTTAATGCCAAAAAATGTTTTGAGACCTTAGCTTCTCTTATATATACTAAATACTAATTTTATATAACTTACTTGTTTGATTTACCATTTACCCCCATTTGCCTCGATTTATCCCCCAACCCTTCAACGGAATAAGATCAAAATATAATCTAGTTCCAGATTTCATTAAAATACATATGTGTAGCAAATTTCAAGTCAATATCTTAAACGGTTCCAGAGTAATCATGCGCATAAAAAACGTTACAGATAGACCGTCCGACAGACAGATTTTTTTGTTTAAATTTAAAATCTCGACGTTTCATGAGATTCGAAGCCTATTTGAACAATAAAAATTTTCATTTTTTTTGCGTTACTGTACTTCCACTGGATGTGGAAGTAAAAAGGACAAGTACCTAGCAATTAAAATTTTGGTTAATTCGTTTCTCCGAAAATTCACCTTGTTACAATGTTGCGAATCCTAATTGCAGAGAAAAAATAAACAATAGAATAATGAATAAATAATTAAACACTTTTCTTATCAGATCTTCATGAGAGGTCGATATATTACTATTAAAAGACAGCAACTGCCACATTAACTGGTTATTATTGTTTATTTATCTGCTGTGTTTCATACTGTGACTTTGTTTAATTTTAACAGTTTACGCTTATCTTAATTAGCTGTAGTAACGATAACGAAAATAGTAGAACCATTGACCTTTTAAGAGTTTTTAAATAGATTTACGTTTCGTTTACTCTTTGTTCATTTTTTATAGCTCGTGTTTATCAAATCGATTCTTTATATTCGAATATCTTATTATCACGGAATTGTAATAAATAACTGTATTGTCTATACTACATTTATTTTATTTTCATTGACTAATTTGTAATTTATAAATAATCTAAATTTTTATTTAGATTAAAATACAGAATAAATTCAAAGAAAAGTTATGTAAATAATTGTAAATTTGAATTTTAAAAAATGCAGTTATATTATGAAATTAGTACATTATGATAACCACGGAGTGTAAAAAAAAAGAGGATAAATTTACTTGCCACCATAATAAATATTTGTCATCAAACGAAATCCTCTAATTATGAAATTCAATCCCAGAAATTATTTTTTATCTCAGATTAACATAAGTGTCTCCAAATATATGTAGGTATCCAAATTTATAACATTTTTTATGAAAAATAATCGAATAATCATCGTAACTTATGTCCAATTAATCTGTTTTATGTTGGGAATAAGAACTATGTTCTCCAAAATAATAGATCTGTCACCAAATAAAATGTTTCAGAACCTTATCACGAGTTTTGAAATAGTTTGGTGTTAATGTTGCAGAACTCTCCAAAATCGCCCTAAGTTGAAGACAGAATCAAAATTCGACTTAGGCAAAAATTTAATTTAAAGACATTTTTAAAAGTCTGCAGAGGCACAGATCAGTCCATAAGGACCGTTTTGGGTTCTATAAGGCGTTGGAAATGACTAGGTGAAAATTCGAAGAAACACCGAATTTTCACTTAGGAAAAATGTTTTTGGTTCAGGATATGAGAGCAAAAGTATATAATGACAAAGATTTATGAATAATATACTTTTTCAAAGGTACCACAAATTGGACTTTGAAAGGGCGTCGAAATTTGGCTCAAGAATCGATCTATCGAAAGTACGCCAAAATTTCACTTGCAGACTAATTTTTCAAAACTGCGTCGAAATTTGGCTTAAAAATCGATTTATCAAAAGTACGCCAAAATTTCACCCGCAGATTAATTTTTCAAAACTGCGTTGAAATTTGGCTTCAAAATTGACTTTTCAAAAGTACGCCAAAATTTCACCCGCAGGTTAATTTTTCAAAACTACGTTGAAATTTGGCTTGAAAATTGATTTTTCAAAAGTACGCCGAAATTGGTCCAAATACCACAAAGTCAGTTTAAAAAGTACCACGAAAATATACTTTGAGATATTTTTCATTTTTTATTCCTCCACCAAAGACATTGACCTTTGAGGTACGGTCATTGAAAGCCCATTTCTAAAGTATGAGCATAAAATTTTAGCGATGCATTGCATCCAAAAGGCAAAATAGATGATTTTGACAAAGCCGGCGTAGTGCCGATAAGCAAAAATTGATAAAAATCAATGCACATGCACAAGGCCGGTTTCTCGCATGGAAAGAGTTTGGATTGACTCAGCGGCTCGCAATTTGGTCGAGCGCGTTGAGTGGTCCAGACAAAGCAATGTAGTTAGGCGGATTTCAGTAAAAATTGTGCTATTAATGAAGAAAGCATGAAACTTTCAAGGATTGTTCTGTATACAATTCTAAGTATTAAAAAATAAGGAGCCCTTCAATATGTCACAAAATAACAAAATGGCTGCCATTTAAAAATTGCGCCTACTCGCTCGTGTAATACGCCGACTATCTTAGCTCCTATTTTACCGATTTTAATAATGTTTTTAAATTATAGTAGCTCTTTTATGGAACTTTATTTTTAGTTATTAGAACTTTCTTCCTAAGTTTACAAGTTTGATAGATAAATCCAGAAAAAGAGAAAAATCTAATTTTTACCAATTCACTATTAAACTGCTAGAAAAAAATTAAAGTTTTAGTATCTGTGACATCAGTTACAATAGAGTTGTTAGATATTTGGTAATGCAACATAATGATAACTCATAATATTTCAGTATCAGTTTTATTTAGCAAAAAATAAAATTACTTTTTAATGCAAATAATTATTTTCGATGAAAAACGTATACGCGTGACAGAGTTAGTTCTCACAATTGCCCTCACACTTACACATTGATGTACACTGAACATGAGAACTCACGCATTTGCAATGCCCTGTACATATTTTACGTGTACAGCGACAAGCGATGATTTCTTTGCAGGATTTTAAAGCCTCTGGCAGTGTCATCCATATTGGTTCCCAACCTATTGTACCAGCCTCCCATCCCCATGCCCTCTTAATATGCAATAGAAGTGCATCTCGTGTAGGGGGTATTCCTTCAAGTGTACGATTTTTTTGTGTAAAGAGGTACCGCCTAGCAACATTAACATCAGTTTCTGAACATGTCTGATCGTACATTATAATTACAAAGCGTTGAAGTTTGTCGAAAACATCTGGCTCTATCTCATCGGATGGTTGTGATATAAAGCTGAAAGCTGCTGTAACCTGCGGGTATTTTTCCCATGCCTTCCACGCCGTTTTTTTCCCACGTGAAGCGAATGAAGACACTGTATCGCACCCAGTTAAGGCATGAAAGCCTGGTAGCGCCGATGCTTTTTCAAATCCCATCGCTGCAGCAACCCCATGTGCAGAAATTATTCGTATATTCTTCCCTGTCCCTAATTCAATCCACAATTTTACACCTGGATATTGGCTAGCAAAAGCAATGCCCAGTACTAATATGTCAGAATCAACGGTTCTTAAAAGTATTCGAGAGCATCCCTGCCCAACGGCAGCATGAGCATGCAGGATAAGCCTGGTGTCTGCTTCTTCGTGAGTAGACGGACATACTGGTGCAAGGCAGATGTCTGTATTACTTACTACATTCTCCTCCATTGTGGTTATGGTAGTTCCAACATCAGGAGTTATATTTTTGACATACATTCCGAGGAACTTAAATATCTCTGCCTTATTGTCATCGACTCGCAAAAATTCGTTCCATTTCTTTGGCAGGGGTGTTTTCGATGTGACACGAGTTCGAGTACCGGTTCCCCGTTTCTGACGAGCTATTGATTTTAATGAATCAGGGCGGTAAGTATCCCAAATAACTTCTAGCCTGGACGTACGTCTAAAATATGTTTTAACATAGGGAATAAATCCTTGTTCTGCGTAATCCGCAAAGTTTTTCATAGAGTCGGTGGGTCTAATGATATTTACAAGTACAGCCCCATAAAGCAATACTGTGTCCAATCTTTCAGGTTGGTCATGTTCCTGAAGCAGCTGTTCCACACAACTAATGATATCACTTTTTTTCGATATTCGAAGGTGCCCGTATTCGGCAAGTGATGGAGGCCACGCATGATTCTCGTGTCGGAAAAAATCGCTCAGGTCACCACCTCGGGCTTCACACCCTATATACAAACGAGCAAATAGATTACAGTCATTACGTACTGATCGTAGAGCACTTTTAGCTTTGGAGTTTTGTGGGGGTGGTGTACTCATTAATGGGAGCTTTAGTTTTTTAAGTGGCTCCATAATGGTTTCTAGTCGACGATCGATTCTTTTGTCAACAAAACGATGAAACTCATGTGCACCTATGTCCTCTATCTCGGAAACAGTTCTCTTTACAGCATCATGGGCCACCTGCTTTGTGGCAAGGTTTATAAGGTCCTCCATATCATTGGCGAAAGGATTTCCAAGTTCTTCAAAAGCTGCAACAACATTTTGGACATTCTGCTTAAAGCGATATTGCGTAGACTGGTTCTCATCGTGGTGCCGGAAATCTTCCGTAGATGAAGGGTCAATCATATCCTCAAATTGCAAGACCATCCGTGCTATTTCTGGTCCAGCGACTGTCCACCGCCGAAGTGCAGATGGGTTTTCAGTTAAACCTATGGCTCCACCTTCCCCTTTTACTATAGCATTATGTTGTTCATGCGCCTGGTCAATAGGCAGTGCTGAAAATTGATGATTAGTTTTGTGAATGACAAAATTACCTTTGCCAAATTCTGCAGCAATATTGGAATTTGTCTGATTTAAGGTCATCATGTCTCTAACATGTATTGGTAACCATCTGGCATAATTGATTCTAATGCAAAAAACCAAGGACACATGCTTGTAAGACAATCAATGTATAAATAAAAGTTCCCAGTGCGCAACGATTGTACATACATGTTAAGTAACAGCTCAAGTTGTAACGTTATGAACCAGTATCTAAAAAAAAGCTTTCTTTCTTACGATGCTCACACCACTCTTCCACATCACTATTGTTGTCGTCGTTGCCTTTGTTTGTGGTTTTAAAAGCTTTGTGGAGCAAAATGAATAAAGCACATATTGTCACCTGATGGGCCTTTCTAGTTCGCAAGATGTGTGCTACGCTAAGAAAGGATTCAGCCGTTCCTGTAGTTGCAACTTCTGCATCTATTAATATATGTGTCCATCCGCTACCTTCCAGCCAACGTCCAATTACTTTCAAAAACGCCTGTTCGATGTGCAAACCTCCAAACATGACAAATTTATCTTCGCCAAATATTTCTGGTTGATTCCATTGCAGCTGCTTTGCAAGAGCAAACAAAGGCTGGTCGAAAGCTACGACGGGAGATTGACCTGGATTAAGGATATTAACAGCCTTCGCAATAATAATTAGCACATGAGCTATCATAGCGGGCGTATGAGATGGCTCTTTTAGAAGTGGAAGAAGTGCCCCTATACTAGAGGGATGATTCTGTTTATGAATATTATTTGCATGGTACACCGACCATGATAAGTTTTGCGTTGCTGCATCTGTACTACAAGAAACATTATTTTTGACGTGATGCAACCACTGGTGTTCCCTTTCTTTTGCTTCTTTTACAGCTGATAAGTTGCCCGTGTAAGGCCCATTAACTTTAGGTGTAGTCACATTAGGACGTAGTTTTAGTATTGGGTTAATGTTTGTATAGAAGTCAGGCAAATGGGCAACTGTTTTAGTTGTTGCCCTTGAAGGAATTTCCATGGTCATCCACGGCTCCCCTACTTGTTCAATGGATGGATGTTGGAAGAGAGAAATACCCGTCCCATGAAACGATGTTTGAGATGTTGTAGCCGACGGATTATGATCGATGTTGTCACCTGCCGCTGTTGTGAATGTGTTTTTTATCAAGTTCGGGGGACAAACAACGTTGTCTTGCTTATATGTGTCACAAAGACTTTCAGCGATGCAATTAGAGATTTCCAGAACACGGTCATATGACACACACAAACCCAGATCAAACATCATGTCCAAAATTTTGCGTTGCCGCGTATGTGTATGTATGTAAAGTCCAAGACCTACAGGTATAGGTGGCTCACGTATGCGTGGATGGTACATAACTCCTGGATCTGCTCGCGCTGATTTACAATTAAAAAGTAGTAGCTGCGAAATAGTCAACACTGGTTGTGCCGGTGTAGTACTGGAAACACGCTCTTTAATGTTTGTGCCATATAAAATCATGCTGACGAGAGACTGCAGAGACGAAGGAACAGCATCTTCTTGGCTGTTTTCTTCAAATTTGTACGCGAACTTGACTGAATGTTGCAACATATCATTGCGTACTATAGCAGCTGCTTTGGAGAGTATGTTAGCGTTGTCGTCAAGTTTATTCTGATAAGCCTTGTAGATAACGTTGTCTACGTCGCTGTCAAATGCAAGAAAGCTATCTCGACCTTTATTAAACGATTTCATATCATCTATTTGAGATAGTATACGTTCCTTCAGCTTGGTGCTATGAATACGGCCCTGTACCGTAACTCCCAGCTGATGCAATCGCTCTGTGTATATCTTTAAAAGGTCTGAAACTTTAAAGACTGATGAACTTGCTGTGTCATTTCTAGTATCATTAATATAGGTAATCAATTCTGCTAAAACTATTGATTCAATTCAACTATGCTGTCATTATTATGTTCAGGTGCCGGCATTTGTCTGCACTTATTGTACAACTTATTCAAACATTTTTTATGATACACAGCATTTTGAGCTACCATGTCGCCTTTGTTTAGTTTGCCCAATAGAGTATCATCGCCTAGCTTGGTTGCACATTCCTTGACTTTATTATGAAGACTCAGCGTTAAAGCAACATGTAATTTTTCCTCAGGTTTTTCTTCGCCGTTACAAAAAAAAACATACAGGTGCAGAGTTAGCCTGTGCCTTTCTAAGATTTATCTTTGAAGTCGATGCAACCTGGAGATCTGTAGTTATTGTTTCCTCCTCCGGTTCCAGGCGAGGCTCCCTTTTAAGTTTTTTCAGAACCCTTATGTGTAGTTTCATACGACACGACTTATGCCACTTTGCATTATGTGCTACAAGTGTTGCCTTGATACCCATGCCTTCATCTAACAACTTGGGGTTTACTTTTATTGGGACAGACCCCAGGACTTGAAAGTTAGTAATAGCAGTTGCTAGCAGCCCGTAACAGTCTTCAGATATCATAGCTCTACTTTTCATGGGGTCTATCAAACATTCAGATGAAGTACATTGACAAAGGGCACAATTTTGCCAATTTATAACCTTCGCATTAATAGTATCGGTTTCCATCATACGTTAACTATAAATTAAAATACAGGATGTTAGTAGGGTGAGTGCTACTATATTAACAGGTGATATAAGAATTATAAAGAACAAGAAAATTTTGTACAAGGGGTCTAAAATCAAACGGTATTTTCGAGAAAAAAATAATGCAATATCGATCTTTGAAGGGTTATCATTGTAAATGATTAGATATATTTTACAATATGTTAAGAAAAAATGCAATAAAGCAGATATAAAACGAATTTTGACACCCGGCAGTTTTGCAGATTTTTTGAAAATATTTTTTATTTAGTTATTTATTTTTAAAACAGATACAATGACCAAATGCCTATCTCTTTACTGTAACTACTTAGTAACAGTTAGAGGAAGGAGAAAATATATTAACAATTTGCTAAAATATACTACTAACACCCTGTACATTGGTTTAATTGGTCTGTCTTACCTTTATCGTCTAGTTTTAAATATATCCTGCTATTTTTTGTAACACAAAAAGTTCGTTTATCTAAAAATAAACAAACAAATCATAAAATCATGTGTTTAAAAATTATGTATAACTAAAATTTCTTACCTAGGTATTTACTTTTATATACTGCATTTAGTAATATAATTATGATTAGTTCTTAATAAGAGCACAGTCACGCACAATCGGGTTGTGTAAAAGTAGCAAAACAAATAGATAGATACGTTGCGTAATTATAAGTGGGGACGGGACGGGTCGGTGTTAGCGCGGCGACATGTTAGAACGCGCAATCATTGCTTTTGGGTATTTAACAAAAAATACTTTTTTGCCGTGAGCAGAAAGGTATTAAATGAAAGCCATTTACGTTATTTTAATATTTGTTATATGACATAGTTTAACAGTGAACCAGTGTAAAACTGAATAATATAATGCAAATTTTTCTTTTTTTCGAGGTTTTTATCTCAAACTGTAAACTTGGGAAGAAAGTTATAATAACTGAAAGAAAGTTCCATTAAAGAGAAATCATAATTTAAAAAGATTATTAAAATCGAACAAACTAGAGCCGGGATATTTAAAGTATTATATGTGCGAGTAGGCGTCGTCTTTAAATGGACGCCATTTTGTTATTTAAAGGTATATTGGACGGCTCCTTATTTTTAAATGATTAGAATTGTATATAGAACAATCTCTGAAAGTTTCATGCTTTCTTCATTAATAGCACAATTGTTGTGTTTTTTTACTGAAATCCGCCTAACTAATGGTAGGAAAGCCAATAAATAGCAGGGCTTTCCAAATGACAAAGTTACAGAGGAAAACGCCTTGTGCATAAAAACCCAAAAATTCAATTTTGCCTAAAAGTCGCTCGAAGGTGGGTTGCTGCCATATCGATAATATTGAACAACTGCATAGGAGCAAGTAAATCGTGGACTGATCGAACGCCATTAAACTTATGCAGTTATAAGTCCTCACGAATGTGTTTGAGTACGTGAATCTCCACGATACAAGAACTTTAAAGCTAAGTACTCTAGCGAAACTAAATTCATTTAGTAAAACTTTTTTAAGTTAATATCAGTCAGCCGTAATTATGAATTACAAATAGTCTCAGACTTCTCTAAAAAGCTCGCATTTTGATTCTGAGAAGGTATGCATGAATCTTTTCTACCTAATCGATCGTTAGCGTAAGCGCTCTCGCTTGTATGGTCTGAAAGCCATTACCTTGATTGGGGAAGGCACGATTCTTATCTTGAAAATTTTGTATAACCATTTCTGTTAAATAAACGGATTTTTTGAACTATTGTTTTTTAATTGATCTTGAGGCCTGTTGACGGTCTATAATCCCTGGAACATTCGTATCGAAAGCCGGATGTGTCGAGTTAATTCACATTAACACTCGACCTTCTGTTTGCTTTACGGAGGTTCGATAGGGATTTTTTTATGCGTTTTTTGAGAAATCCCTGAGGGGTAGAATCCGTTATTAGCAAATCAAAACGTGGATACCGCGTACAAAAATTAATCCCTCCGCAGAGAAATTCTTCGGTTGGGATTTTTTTATGCAAAAATCCAGAAAATTAAGAGGTACCTAAACCTCTAACGAGGAAATTCATGTCCAGAGAGAGCGTCATTACCGATCTGTGGTAGTGCAGCCTTGGTCCATTATCCGGCTATCGAAGTGCATCTTATCTCGAACCCGCCTGGGAGGTAGAAGAACGGGGTAATACGCAACTGGCGCCCCTGAGAAATAAATTGGTGTCGCGTCATTTTGACGCCCGGTAGTGCGTTCTTCTACATTAACAAGTTGATGACAGATCTATCATTCTTTGAACGAATTTAATTATTTGATGACTAATTACGTTTTCGCGTTTTCGGATGATTGTACATAAATTTATAGATAATCGTTTTGAAATAGTTTGGTGTTAACAAGTTGGTGACCGATCTATCATTCTTTGAACAAATCTAATTATTTGATGACTAATTACATTTTCGTTTGATTGTACATAAATTTATAGATAATCGTTTTGAAATAGTTTGGTGTTAACAAGTTGGTGACAGATCTACCATTTTGAGAACAAATCTAATTATTTGACAATCCAAACCACATTAAATTGGTGACCGATAAAATCATACACTAAAAAAAATAAGTCAGATCTGCGAAAACGAGAATTTTTACCTGAACGACAGGCAACCATATTATTATACTCTTTGCAAAAACGAAGAGTATTGTATTTGATCGGCACATTTCTAAAATCATAAATATCGCTCGTAGAGAAAAAAATTTCGTATTATTGTGTTAGTGAACGAATTCTGAACAACTTTCAAAATGTCCGTCTGTCCGTCCGTCTGTCCGTCCGTCTGTCCGTCCGTCTGTCCGTCCGTCTGTCCGTCCGTCTGTCCGTCCGTCTGTCCGCCCGTCTGTCCGTCCGTCTGTCCGTTCGTCACGTTTCTTGTAAGCACGATAACTTAAGAAAGAAAAATCCGATTGTATTGAAATTTAGAAAGTAAGTTAGTGTTAGCTATTGTTTTTGAAGAAAATCGATCAGTTAATAAAAAAGTTATTAATTATTTAATAAAAAAAAAAAATTCTCTTAATTTTTGTCGCTTGTACTAAAATGGAAATCTTACGAGATATTATTTCCATAATAATTTTTTTTTGTTTATTAAGTTTACTTATTTATATATATTTCATAGAAGTGAAATATGTATGAATGTCGAATGATATATATCACAGACAATCAATTTTTCTAGCAATAGGTGGTGGCGCAGCGGCTAAAGCTTTGCGTTGCAATCCAAAGATCCCGTGTTCGAATCCCACAGGTTGGATTTTCTTTTTCATTTTTTTTTTAATCAAATTTTTTTCACAATAAAGATGGTATCACAAAATTTAGGATGTCCAAAAACTAACATTATTTAGAAGAAAACTGCGAAGAGTATCCTATAGAATGTGTAACAATTATATATAAAAAGCTCAGTAAATTGGCGAAAAGTACGTTTTTAGCTTGTTTGTTTATTTATTTATTTGTTTGTTTATTTGTTTATTTATTTATTTATTTATTTATTTATTTATTTATTTATTTATTTATTTATTTATTTATTTATTTATTTATTTATTTATTTATTTATTTATTTATTTATTTATTTATTTATTTATTTATTTATTTATTTATTTATTTATTTATTTATTTATTTATTTATTTATTTATTTATTTATTTATTTATTTATTTATTTATTTATTTATTTATTTATTTATTTATTTATTTATTTATTTATTTATTTATTTATTTATTTATTTATTTATTTATTTATTTATTTATTTATTTATTTATTTATTTATTTATTTATTTATTTATTTATTTATTTATTTATTTATTTATTTATTTATTTATTTATTTATTTATTTATTTATTTATTTATTTATTTTTTTTCCTAGCGGCATCAACTACCTAGGTTATTAGCCGCTGTCACGTAATTGTTTCGCCGATTTAATCAAAGGTTCTTGATTAATCCCGTTTCATGTAGAAATTGTTTGAGTTTTTCAACATTTTTGGCCTCATTGTTTAAGCATGTACTTAATTCGTTAGACATTTTAAGTCGTAGTCTTGTCCCCGCGTACTTGGTACAGAAAAGAAGTACATGGCTCACCGTCAAGTAGGATTGACATTCCTCACATCTGGGTTGTCTGGTACCAGTTAACATAAATGAACTTGTAAGTCGGGTATGTCCGATTCTTAGTCGCGTAATTGCCACCTTTTCTCTTTTCTTCAGTTCTATTGGGAAGTTCCAAAAACCTACAGAAGGTTTCGTCGTTTTGAGACGTGCTTCATTTCGAGACCAGTCCTCCTGCCAGCTTTCAATGCTTTTGTTTTTGACATGATTTTTCATGTCAAGATGGTGCGCTGGAATGTTTTCGTCAGTTTTATTTTCTGTTGCGTCCCGTGCTGCTTGGTCCGCAAGTTCATTACCTCGAATTCCTATATGACTTGGAACCCATACAAGGATTATGTCCTTGGAATCGTTTTTAAGTTTGTTTATGAGTGCAAGAACTTTTTGCACAAGGGGATCCAGACTGTGAGTATTTGAAAGGGCTTGAAGAGAACTTAAGGAATCCGAACATATTAGTGTATTACGCCAAGGAGCTTCGTCTATATATTGTAATGCTTGCCAAATAGCATATAACTCAGCTGTAAAGATACACGCATAATGTGGAAGTGACCATGAAAATGTTCTACTCAGGATTGCAAATGCACTTCCTACCCCGTGATCTGTTTTTGATCCATCTGTATAGATAACCTGGCTTCCAGGGTGTTTTTCTAGTATCGACCAGAATTTTGTTAAAAGTAAGTATCTGTTTGTTTCTGCCTTTTTGAATATTGTACAATCAAGGATCATTTCCTGAAAAACCAGTCGTCCAAGGAGGGACCTCACTTGGACCTCTACTGAACATTTCCGGTAAGTTTATTGACAAAGAGTTTAGTGCCTCTTCGATTCTTACGCTAACTGGTTTGGTGATAGTATTGCGGCCTTCGTAAATAGCTCTGTTGGTTTCATTGAACAGTAAGTCATAGTTAATGTGTTCCGGTTGAGACCACACGGTGATTGCGTAGTTTAGAAGAAGTTGTCGTCTTCTGTTGGTCAGAGGCGGAATACTGGCTTCGCAGTTTAATGATTCAAGTGGGCTAGTGCGGAAAGCCCCTAGAGAGAGTCTTAGAGCAGTACCCTGAATTTTATCAAGTTTTTTCAACTTGGTTCTACGAGCCGCACCATAAATAATACATCCGTAGTCGATTCTTGGCAACACAAGGGTTTTATACAGATTGATCAGAGTATCCCTATCACAGCCCCAGTTAAGGCTGGATAGAGCTCTAAAGATGTTGATAATGTTTTTACACTTTGTTACGATGTTGTCAATCTGATGGTCCCAGTGAAGTTTTCTGTTTAAGATAACTCCCAGAAATGTATATGAATTAACGAATTCAGTTGGTGTTCCCAGGATTTCTATTCGTGGGTCACGGTGGGGTTTTCGTAGTCGGCAAAAATGTATCGCTTTAGTTTTTGTAGAGGAAAATTTGAAGCCGGATATTTCTGCTTCCCTTAAGACTTTGTTGATATTATGTTCAAGCTTTTCCTCTATCTCCTCGATGGTGTTTGCACTATAGAATATAGCAAGGTCGTCTACGTACATACATTTTTGGACTGGAGATTCAATGCTCTCAACTATACTATTTACTGCTATATCAAATAGCATTACACTTAGGGTGGAGCCCCGAGGTATGCCATTTTCTAAGGAGCGATTTTCTGAAATTTCGTTGCCAATTCTAACTCGGAAAGAACGGTCGCACAGAAAACTTTCAATGAAGCGGGGCATATTTCCTCGTACATCCCATTTATGTAATTTTTCCAGGATTCCGAACCTCCATGTTATATCGAAAGCTTTCTCGAGATCAAAAAATATAGCTACGAGATGGTTTCTTTCAGCGAAACTTTTTTGTATGCTGTCTTCGATATGTACCAGATTGTCTAAAGTAGAGCGAGCTTTTCGATAACCAGTTTGATGGGCAGAGAGAAGTTTCCTTGACTCTAATACCCAGGTGAGACGAAAACTAACCATTTTTTCCAGCAATTTTCCCAGGCAGCAGGTGAGTGATATTGGTCGGTGACTACTTGCAAGAATAGGGTCTTTGCCTTGTTTGGGAACCGGAATGATAAAAGCTTCCTTCCATCGGGTTGGGTAGCTTCCCTCAGAATATATTTTATTATACAGAGCTAGAAGATTATTTATTTATTTATTTATTTATTTATTTATTTATTTATTTATTTATTTATTTATTTATTTATTTATTTATTTATTTATCTATCTATCTATCTATCTATCTATCTATCTATCTATCTATCTATCTTTTTTTTTTTTTTTTTTTTTTTTTTTTTTTTTTTTTTTTTTAGTGGGGACGTAGGGGTAGCAAGCTACCCACAAGTGGCCCCCCTGACACCGAATCGCCACCCTGGTACCGCTTTCGCATTTCTTCGGGGTGGTGACTGTTTGCGCCCGGTTGGACTCCGCCTTTTATGATCGCCATTTCCCTACGTCCCCCATCCTCTGTGAGATTAGGGGTTCAGGGGCGATTTGCTTAGACATTGTTTCTCTCGTCCATATACTCAACCAGTAACTACAAATCTCTACAGTCACCCTCCTTAGTCGCTATTATTTGTCGGACTACTTTATATGCATGTGTCCATGTCTCTTCTGACTCCACTAGGCTTGCCATCATATTTATTGCATTAAACACATTTCCTGTTGCCTGTTGGTACACAAGCCTTTCTGCGTTCCATCGCTGACACACAAAGAGTGTGTGCTCTGCGTCGTCGACTGCCTTGCAGTAGTTGCAGTCGCTAGATTCGGCTCTCCTGCGGTCGTACAGATATTTTCTGAAACATCCGTGCCCTGACAGTGCCTGCGCAATGAAGTAGTCCACTTCTCCAAAAGGTCTATCAAGCCATTTTTGAATTACAGGAATTAAGCTCCACGTCCATCGTCCGTACCGCCCGTTGTCCCACTTCTCTTGCCATCGGGTGGAAAGATTGCTTTTTGCATTTGCTGCCTGTACCCCGTTGTATTTTTCCAGTCTTTCCTGGATCTGTAGCTCCACGGGTGGTATCCCGGCAAGAACACCCGCAGCTTCTGCTGATATTGTCCTGTAAGCACTACAGATTCTGATAGACATCATCCTTTGTATTCTGGAAAGTCTTTGAGTCAGCTTTTTGTTTCCAGTTACCGTGTGCCAGACTGGTGCGGCGTACAGCAACTGCGAGTGTACTACACTGCCGAGAGCTCTTCTTTTTGATGCCCTAGGGCCTCCAATGTTTGGCATAAGGCAAGAGAGCGCTGTTGCGGTTTTCTCCGCCTTTTTGACAGACTGGTTAACGTGTTCTGCGAATGTTAGTTTGGTGTCCACCCACACTCCCAGGTATTTCACCGCTTTGCTTGGTGTAACCAGGTTTCCACAGATAACAAAGTGTATTGGGGAGATCTTTCTCTATCGATCTATCTATCTATCTATCTATCTATCTATCTATCTATCTATCTATCTATCTATCTATCTATCTATCTATCTATCTATCTATCTATCTATCTATCTATCTATCTATCTATCTATCTATCTATCTATCTATCTATCTATCTATCTTTTTTTTTTTTTTTTTTTTTTTTTTTTTTTTTTTTTTTTTTTTTTTTTTTTCGGAGGAGGGGAAATCTTGCATAAGACGTTGTGCCGGATTCTTACCGACTAAAACCCCTCCCCCTTCGTCTCGCTTGTCCCACTGGAACCGCTTGCGCATTACTTCGGTGGGAGAGCTGTCTAGATTTCTTGGACTTCATCATACCTGCCTCTCATCTCTTTCCTTATTTTCGATAATCTTTCTTACTGCTACATAGGCGCATTTCCAATTTTCCTCTGTCGATTTGAGGTCGGCCATCATGTTTGCTGCATTAAACGGTCTTTCTCTTTCTCTGCTGTAGTTTTCTCGGACCTCATTCCAATTTGGGCATTGGAACAGGGTATGCTCAACGTCGTCTTGCTCGCTGCAATAGGGACAGTTGTCTGTTTCCGCCCTCCGGCGGTCGTACAAGTATTTCCTAAAGCAGCCATGACCGGATAGCGCTTGTGTCAGGTAGTAATCTACTTCCCCGTACGGCCTGTCAATCCACGCCTCGATGTCGGGTATCAAGTTGAATGTCCACCGCCCATACCTTCCTTGCCTCCACTTGTTTTGCCACCTAGACATAAGGTTGGCTCTTGCCGTCACTCCATCTAACCCTGTGTATTTTTCCTTCCTTTCCAGTATCAGGAATTCTATTGGAGGAACTCCTGCTATAACCCCTACCCCCTCGGTCGAAATGGTCCTGTATGCGGAGCAAATCCTTATGGACATTTTGCGCTGTACGCTTGACAGTCTTGTTATCAATTTCTTATTTTCTGTCACCTTGTACCACGCTGGAGCGGCGTAAAGCATCTGGGAATGGATTACACTTGACATCAGTCTTCTCTTGGATGATCTGGGCCCTCCGATGTTTGGCATAAGACTAGCCAAAGCTGTTATCGTCTTTTCTGCCTTCTGGGTCGTTTTTGCTACTTGTTCGGCAAACGTGAGCTTCGTATCTAACCAAACTCCTAGATACTTTATTGCCTTTGATGGAGTCACTGTTATACCCTGGACATTGAAGTGTATCGGGGATATTTTCCTTTTTGTTGTTAGGAGGGCGGCCTCCGTCTTTTCTGGTGCTAGTTGGAGTCTTTTTCTGGCCATCCAGTTGGAAACTCGTTGCAGTGCAGTGTTCGCAGTATTCATTAGTATCTCCTCACCTTTGGCGACTACAACCATAGCCACGTCGTCGGCGAAACCTATTAGGGTAACTCCTTCGGGTTGTTCCAGCCTTAGCAGTCCGTCATACATGACGTTCCACAGTGTCGGACCCAATACTGAGCCCTGCGGAACACCGCTATTTATTTCTCTTGTCTTTGTTGCGTCTTCCGCCTCCAGTATTATTTTTCTTTCAGACAGGTAGGATGCTATAACGTTTATGATACTCTCGTCTATTTCCCTCTTTCTTAATTCCACCAATATGTTTTGCCAAGATGCGCTGTTGAAGGCATTCTTAACATCCAGCGTTATGACTGCGCATAGTCTCCGATGTGGGCATGAGTAGTTGGCCTCCGCTTCACGAGCGATTCTTAATACCTCGTTAATGGCATCCACCGTTTGTCGTCCTTCCCTGAAGCCGTATTGGTGTTCCGACAGGCCGCCGGTGCGTATGAGTTCGCCATTTAGTCTACCTAATATCAAATATTCGTAGAGTTTTCCTTCCACATCCAATAGACATATCGGCCTATAAGAAGCCGGGTTGTCAATTGGTTTATCTCCTTTTCTTAGTAGCAGCAGTCTGGCACGCTTCCACTCTGATGGGAAGATTGCTCTGTTGGCCAGGTCATTGTAGACTGCCAATACATATTCGGGCTTATTCTTAGCAACTTCTTTGATTATTTCCGGTGGAATGTTTCCCGGTCCGGGTGCCTTATCTATCTATCTATCTATCTATCTATCTATCTATCTATCTATCTATCTATCTATCTATCTATCTATCTATCTATCTATCTATCTATCTATCTATCTATCTATCTATCTATCTATCTATCTATCTATCTATCTATCTTTTTTTTTTTTTTTTTTTTTAAGTGGGGACGTAGGGGTAGCAAGCTACCCACAAGTGGCCCCCCTGACACCGAATCGCCACCCTGGTACCGCTTTCGCATTTCTTCGGGGTGGTGACTGTTTGCGCCCGGTTGGGCTCCGCCTTTTATGATCGCCATTTCCCTACGTCCCCCATCCTCTGTGAGATTAGGGGTTCAGGGGCGATTTGCTTACACATTGTTTCGTCCTGCTCCATATACTCAACCAGTAACTACAACTCTCTACAGTCACCCTCCTTAGTCGCTATTATCTGTCGGACTACTTTATATGCATGTGTCCATGTCTCTTCTGACTCCACTAGGCTTGCCATCATATTTATTGCATTAAACACATTTCCTGTTGTCTGTTGGTACACAAGCCTTTCTGCGTTCCATCGTTGACACACAAAGAGTGTGTGCTCTGCGTCGTCGACTGCTTTGCAGTAGTTGCAGTCGCTAGATTCGGCTCTCCTGCGGTCGTACAGATATTTTCTGAAACATCCGTGCCCTGACAGTGCCTGCGTAATGAAGTAGTCCACTTCTCCAAAAGGTCTATCAAGCCATTTTTGAATTACAGGAATTAAGCTCCACGTCCATCGTCCGTACCGCCCGTTGTCCCACTTCTCTTGCCATCGGGTGGAAAGATTGCTTTTTGCATTTGCTGCCTGTACCCCGTTGTATTTTTCCAGTCTTTCCTGGATCTGTAGCTCCACGGGTGGTATCCCGGCAAGAACACCCGCAGCTTCTGCTGATATTGTCCTGTAAGCACTACAGATTCTGATAGACATCATCCTTTGTATTCTGGAAAGTCTTTGAGTCAGCTTTTTGTTTCCAGTTACCGTGTGCCAGACTGGTGCGGCGTACAGCAACTGCGAGTGTACTACACTGCCGAGAGCTCTTCTTTTTGATGCCCTAGGGCCTCCAATGTTTGGCATAAGGCAAGAGAGCGCTGTTGCGGTTTTCTCCGCCTTTTTGACAGACTGGTTAACGTGTTCTGCGAATGTTAGTTTGGTGTCCACCCACACTCCCAGGTATTTCACCGCTTTGCTTGGTGTAACCAGGTTTCCACAGATAACAAAGTGTATTGGGGAGATCTTTCTCTTTGTGGTTAGGAGAACCGCCTCTGTTTTTTCCGGCGCCAATTGCAGTCCTTTTCCCTCCATCCAATTTGCCACTTTCTGCAGTCCCGCGTTTGCCATGTTCATAAGGGTCTCTTCATTTCTTGCTGTCACAACCATTGCCACGTCATCTGCGAAGCCAATTAGTGTGACTCCACTTAGCATGTTCATACGTAGTAGTCCGTCATACAAGATATTCCATAGGGTTGGACCCAAAACCGAGCCCTGCGGTACACCACTATTTATTTCCACTATCTTCTTATTATTTTCCGCCTCTAATATTAGTTTCCTATCTGACAGGTAGGACGCTATAATCCCTATAAGGTTTGGATCTATATCTCTTCTTTTCAATTCTTCTAAAATGTATTGCCAAGATGCGCTGTTAAATGCATTTCTGACATCCAGTGTGATCATTGCACACAGTCTTCGGCGTTGCGGAGCGTAAGCAGCTGCTTGCCTTGCGATTCTAAGCACTTCCCCGATTGCATCCACTGTTTGCCGTCCTTCCCTAAATCCAAATTGTTTATCGGATAGGCCTCCGGTTCGTTCTAACTCCCTGTTGAGTCTCGCGAGGATTAGATGCTCGTACAGTTTGCCCTCTACATCTAACAAGCTAATTGGTCTGTATGAAGTGGGGCTGTCGAGAGGTTTATTCCCTTTTCTTAATAGTACAAGTCTTGCCTGTTTCCACTCAGCCGGGAAGTTAGTTCTTGCAGCCAATTTATTGTAGACTGCCAGGGTATAATCAGGTTTGTTTAATACTACCTGCTTTAAAATTTCTACCGGGATGTTTCCGGGCCCTGGGGCTTTTTTATTTTTAAGTTTATCACACGCTGCTAGCAGTTCATTCGTCGTAAAACTAATTAAAAACCTATCGTCTATATCACAGTTGAATATCACATCAGGATGAACAGGGAATAAGTGATGGACCACTTCTTCCATAGTTTCCATGGTCATCTGGAGTCTTGGCGAATACCCAATCATCCTTTTCATAACTATTTTGTAACCATCTCCAAAGATATCACAGTCTACGTTATCACATAAGGTTTTCCAGCACGTTCGTTTGGATTTTTTAATGGCGTTTCTCAGTATTTTTTTGCTCTCTCTATAATCTTCCCATAGGTGCTGGTTTGCCGGTGTTAGGTTTCGTCTGGCATTTCTGGTATACGCTCGTCTCTTTCTTACACAGTCGCGGCGTAGTTCTGATATTTCCTCTGTCCACCAATATACTGGTGCTCCTCTAGGTACGATTTTTCTTTTTGGCATCGTTTTATCACAGATTTTGACTAGATTATTTGTAAAGCTTTTTGCAGTTATTGTGCTTTCGTCCGATTGGATTTCATCCAGTGCTTGACCTAGTTTTTGATGGTTGAGTTTTCTTACTTGCCAACCTTTATTTTCCTGCTTCATATTAGAGGAGTGTGTTGTTTCTGCTATATCAAAAATGATATAGTTGTGATCACTGAGGGATTCTCTATCACTTACTTCCCATTTGGTAATACGGACACTTATATCCTCGGTAGCGATTGTTAGGTCCAGGATGGATGAATAGTCCTGCCTTTGGAAGGTCGGTTCCTCACCTTTGTTGACAATAACTAGGTTGTTTTCCGCTATCCACTCGGTCACTATTTGACCTCTTCTATCTGAGAAGGGCATGCCCCACTGTGGTGATTTAGCATTGAAGTCTCCCGCGACAATAGCTCTCTCCTTGTTAAGCCTGATTTGCCTGCCAATTCTGTCTAAGGTTTCTTCCAGTTCCTCTATGTCGTCATTTCCAGATGAGTAGCAACTGTATATTGTGAAGTCTCTCGTAGTGATATATGTGTATCCTGGTCCATGTCCTTGTTTTTTTGTTATTAAACCCTGATCCAAAATTTTTATTGCAGTATCCAGAGGTGTATCGTATTCCCAATCATTTCTGTCCATAATCGCTTTGCGGTTCGGTTCACTAAGCAATATTATTCCCGCTCCAGTATCTTTGGCGGTGGCCAACGCCATATCATGGGCAGCGCGGCTTCTATTAATGTTTATTTGGAGAATTCTAGGCATAGCTAGAGTTTTCCTTTGTTGCCTCCGTCAACTTTTTTTGGTTTTTCGGACATCTGGGGTTTCCTGATTGGTGTCCTTCTGCCTTACAGTTCACACAATATGCCGGATTTTGACATTCACTTAACCTATGCCCCTCCTTTGCGCACTTTAGACACAGGCGTTCTCTATCGGGACCTTCACATTGTGCTTTAACGTGTCCATATTCCCAGCACTTGAAGCACCTTAAATCTTTCTTCCTTTCTAGGATTCGGCATACTGTCCACCCAATTTTGATTTTCTCCATCCGAATTAGCTTCACGGCATCTACTTCGGGCATTATTATTGTCACATTTTGCTTATTTCCGTAGGCCGGGCGTAGAGCCTTTACCTCGAAGAGTTCTGGCTTCACAGTCGTTGCTTTAGAGACTGCTTGCCTTACTTCTTCCTCCGTTGTTACCTCGTCTAGGCCCTTGACGTGTATAACTTTCTTGTTTACCAAGAGGGATGTCTTCGCTTCCGGGAGCTTTTCCCTAATTTCCCTTCTTAGGACCTCTGCTTTGTCGAGACCATTCTGAATAGTAAGAAGTAGCTCTCCATTTCTTGTCTTAATTATATCCTTGACATCCACTCCTATCTTGCTAGGGTTTACAGTTTGTTTCACCGTTTTCAGTAGATCTGCGTATGAGCAGTCCCTCATTTGAATTAGAAGTGCCTCGTGTTTAGGTTTCTTGGGTGTCTTTGCGGTAGAGCCAGTGTCGTCAGTGATGGTGTTTAGCCTACTTCTGTTGGGTGTTTTTGCCGCCCTGGCCGAGTTATGTTTACTCAGTTCCGTCTTTCTTTTGACGTCGTTTATTCTGTACATTGACGTTTGTACTGCTGTATCTGCGAAGAGATACTCTATAATTCGCTTAAATACGATCCCACCTACCCCTTCTAGTTTGGGTATGGCCAGTTTGGTCTTTCCATGTTTTAACATGTGGTCTTTCACTGTTTGCAGGGACTTAAATACAATTTTGTCGTCTGCTTCTTCCTGCTCGTTTGTAAATATGGGATAAAATATATCTCTAGTCGTATATGACATATTACCATCGCTATCTGGAAAGCCCAGCGAGTGTGTCATCGTAGCTACTTCGCCTTTTGTTTTATTTTGTGCTTTGAGGCCCTCTCTACCACCAAACTTGTTTATGGCTATGCCGACGGATCTGTTATTTGAATCAAAGTTTGCATTACACGGCAGTATAATTTCGAAGCCACTCGGTACTTCCCATATTTGGCATTCTAGTTCAGGAACCTTTTCAAAGATTTCATTTTCCCAATCGTGTTCAGTTACTCTCTGGAAATTTTCAAAAGTTTCTTCTTGTTTTAGTGAGCACCTTCGGTTTGCTTTCATTTCTGCTATTTTGCAATTTTCACATTGCACTTTGTTTGTTCTTTGAGAGTAGGTTTCCAGTTGCCTATATTTTTCTTCGAGTGTCTGTAACTGGTTTCGTAGTTTACTGTTTTCTTCAGCCAATGGTTTTTCCGCTTCTTCGGTTTTTGATCTACCGGTTGCTTGTATGAGGCCATCGGTTAAGTCCTCTCTCTGTAGCTGTTCAGCATGATAGCTCAATATGCTCGCTATTTCTTTGATTTCTTGCTTTGGCTTGTACATGCCGTAGAGGACTTTGTTGAGTCGATCTATTTGTTCAAACATCTTATCTAAAGTGGCGTTATGTTCGTGCATTCTATGCCTTATATTTTTGTCGGCATCTAGGTTCTTTTCGGGCGTTTGCTCCGTTCTCTTCCTCTTATTAGGCTGATCCAGATTTGAGGTCAGGAGTATTCTATCCGTTTCGTCAGGAAGGGAAAAAGTTCTTAATCTCGGTGGAGTTCTCTGTAACGAATCTCTTCTAGCGAAGGGATCCGATACGCCACTTTCATCTCCCGTCTTGGTGCTTTCAGATTCTGCGTATTGTCTCGTAACTTTATCTGATGCGTTTGTCGTTTGATTGCTCCCCCCAGAATCCATGGAGCGGCCTGAAACTTCAGGGTGGGATTCTGGACATTCCGTCCTACCCACCTGGGGTAATATATTTTTACCAGACGACATTTCATTTCTATTGCATTTTTTACCTTCTGCCAGGTCTGTTTTAAGCGAGGGATTTAGTCCTGCTGTTTGGTGTATGGTTATACCGCCAATGATCGGTCGTCAGAGCCTCTTTAGTTATCTAGCAGGGTGTGCCGCGAGCAGGGGAGGTTGACATTTGGGTGGCATTTGGTGTTGTCGATGTTCTTCGCCACCCCTTACACCCCATCTATCTATCTATCTATCTATCTATCTATCTATCTATCTATCTATCTATCTATCTATCTATCTATCTATCTATCTATCTATCTATCTATCTATCTATCTATCTATCTATCTATCTATCTATCTATCTATCTATCTATCTATCTATCTATCTATCTATCTATCTATCTATCTATCTATCTATCTATCTATCTATCTATCTATCTATCTATCTATCTATCTATCTATCTATCTATCTATCTATCTATCTATCTATCTATCTATCTATCTATCTATCTATCTATCTATCTATCTATCTATCTATCTATCTATCTATCTATCTATCTATCTATCTATCTATCTATCTATCTATCTATCTATCTTTTTTTTTTTTTTTTTTTATAAACATATGGGACGTAGGGATAGCAAGCTATCCACAAGTGGACCCCTTGACTCCGAACAACCACCCTGGGACCGCTTTCGCATTACTTCGGGGTGGTGTCCATTTCTAGCCCTTTCCTTACGTCCCCCGTCCTCTTGCGAGATTAGGGGTTCGGGGGGGCTCTTCGTGCTCTATTTGCTTTCTCCTGTTGTTCTGCTTCTCTCTTTCCCTCCATGATGTCCTTGATATAGACAGACACTGCTGTCCAAGCCTTCTCGTCTTTTAGCATGGCTGGTACCAAGGTTTCCACCATCAACTCCTCTCCTAATGTCTGGCTCAGTCTGAGCCTCTCTGTTGCTGTTTTGGGGCACTCGAAGATCGCATGGTTAGCGTCGTCTAGATCATGACCACACAGCAGGCAGGTGGCGCTCTCAGTCTTTTTGAACCTCTTCAGGTATTGATTAAAACATCCATGGCCGCTAAGCGCCTGGGTGAGATAGTAATCCATCTGGCCGTGGGCTCGATCGCACCACTGTCGCACGCTAGGGATCAAGCGATGTGTCCAACGTCCTGTTGTCTCTGTGTCCCACCTTATCTGCCATCTTTCCATAAGACGTTGCCGAGCAAGCTTTTTTTCCTCTTTTTTCCTTTCTTTGTTTTCATGGCACGCTTCGTAAATCTCCCTTCTTTCTCTAATCATCAGATCGATCGGTGGCCTGCTGGCCAATACTAGTACCGCTCCTTCCGAAACAGTCCTGAAGGCGGACGTGACTCTAATAACACTACGTCTTTGGACGGACGCCAGCCTACGCCTTATGGTTTCCCTTTCTACAGCACCTGCCCAAACCTCCGCTCCGTAGAGCATTTTTGCATGGACGACACTATCCAGTAGCCTCCTCTTGTGTTCCCTGGGGCCTCCGATATTGGGCATTATTCGTGCGAGGCTAGCTGCTGTGGCTGCCGCGTTCTCTGAGGTTCTCAGGACGTGTTCCGTGTATCGTAACCCTTGATCTATCCGCACACCTAGGTACTTCACAAATTTGTTAAACGGTACAATGTCGCTCTCCAAGGATATCGTCGTTGGTATGTCCACTCGCTTGTTCGTAATAAGTACGGCCTCCGTTTTATGCACCGCCAAGTCTAGTCCGTTGGCCTTCAGCCAGATGTTGGCCCTACGGATGGTTTCACCGGTTAATAACTCCAAGGTGTTTGTTGTCCTTGCCGTCACCACCACCGCTACGTCATCTGCGAATCCTACGATTTTTGCTCCTGTCGGCATGTGAAGGTTGAGAAGCCCATCGTACATGATGTTCCATAGGAATGGTCCGAGTACCGATCCCTGTGGGACCCCCGCCGTTACCTCGTACTCCTTGTCACCGTTCTCTGTGTTATAGATAAGTGTTCTGTCTGTCAGGTAACTATCTATTATCCTCATTAAATACTCAGGCGTGTCTCGTTCTGACAGAGCTCCTATAATTGCTTCCCATCTGGCCGAATTGAAGGCATTCCGGATGTCTAAGGTGACTAGAGCGCAGTAACCTCTAGTGGCCCATGGCCCAATCATCACCGTGTTCGCTGTGTTCACCACGTTTGTAATGGCATCCACTGTGGATCTCCCTTTGCGAAAGCCATACTGCCTCTGCGAAAGTCCTCCGTTTGCCTCGATGTTTTCTTCTAGCCTCTGCAGAATCATTCGTTCTAGAAGCTTCCCCATCGTGTCTAATAGGCAGATTGGTCGATACGACGACGGATCTGCCAGTGGTTTGTCGCCTTTTCTTAGGAGAACCAGGATCTGACGCTTCCATCTTTGTGGAAAGACTCCGGCTTGGAGACTGGCGTTGAAGGCCTCCAGTAGAAGCTCCGGCCACACCTCCACCACTACCGTGATTACTTCGTTGGGGATATAGTCCGGGCCGGGTGCTTTCCCCGGTCGAAGCTTCTTTGACGCTGTACGTAGCTCCTCTATGGTAAAAAGTGTGGTCTGCGCGTTGCTAGGAAGGGTGGGACGCGCATTCCTCTTTACGTGGCTCGGAAACAGGGTCTTTACAATGGTCTCCATTCGTTCTGGCTTCTTTATGCCGGGGATCTCTTGTCTTCCCAGCAGTTTCTTGGTGACTAATCTATATGGTAAACCCCACGGATCTTCGTCTACTGAGCGACATAGCTCGGACCAGCACTTTCTCTTGCTGCTCTTGATTGCGGTTCTTAGCTCCTTCCGTGCCTCTCTATATTCCTCACTAAGGGGGACTTCTTCCTCCGTATTTCTTCCGCGCATCATCTTACGGCGGGCCGCAAGACACTTCTTTCGCAATTCCGCTATTTCGGGAGTCCACCAATAGACTGGCCTTCTCTGCTGTGGAAAACTTCTTCGTCTCGGCATGGCCCTGCTACAAGCTGCTTCGATCGTTTTAACTACATAGTCTACCACCACCGCCGGCTCTCCATTTTGTGCGATACGCTGCAGGTCTCCCCTCTGTTTTGCGGTTTCTAGGAACTCTGTGAGCTCTCGCCTATCTAGCTTCCGCAGCACCCACCCACCTTGCATTGCTGTGGTATTTGCCTTCTTTTGGTGTTCTTCTTTGATCTCGTACTGAATGTACTGAGGGTCACTTAACGTTATATCCTCCAGCACTGTCCAACCCGACGCCCTGGCCGCAAGGTCGCTCGTTGCAAACGTGATGTCCACTACTGACCCCGTAGAGCCTCGCCTAAAGGTGTAAGCTTCACCCTCGTTCAGAATGGTGAGATCAAGTCTTCCAATCATTTCTGAGAGCGCCTCTCCTCTGTGATCCAATCGCTTGGAGCCCCATTCTGGCGACTTGCAGTTAAAATCGCCAGCTACTAGGATATTTCCGTTCGCCAACCGGAGACTGTCTTCGAGATTGCCGAGTTGTTCGACGAAGTCTTCATAGGTATCGTTGGGGGAGAAGTAGCAGCTAAAGATTCTTGTTCCTTCTATATCCACCCATACAAAATTTGCCGCCGAGCCATCAACCTCTTGGATGGTTAGGTCTTTGTTAAGTATGACAATGGCCGCCCTAGCAGTTGTGTCCTGAAACCACACTCCAGTTTCCGGTTTCTTATACTGTTCACTAATTAGCAACAAGTCCACTTTCTTTTCCACAGCCGTTTGCATGAGCAGGTCTTGCGCCTCGCGGCCTCTGCCAAGATTTATCTGTAAACACTTAATTACCATTTTCGAATTTTGTCCCTCTATCTATCTATCTATCTATCTATCTATCTATCTATCTATCTATCTATCTATCTATCTATCTTTTTTTTTTTTTTTTTTTTTTTTTTAAGTGGGGACGTAGGGGTAGCAAGCTACCCACAAGTGGCCCCCCTGACACCGAATCGCCACCCTGGTACCGCTTTCGCATTTCTTCGGGGTGGTGACTGTTTGCGCCCGGTTGGGCTCCGCCTTTTATGATCGCCATTTCCCTACGTCCCCCATCCTCTGTGAGATTAGGGGTTCAGGGGCGATTTGCTTACACATTGTTTCGTCCTGCTCCATATACTCAACCAGTAACTACAAATCTCTACAGTCACCCTCCTTAGTCGCTATTATTTGTCGGACTACTTTATATGCATGTGTCCATGTCTCTTCTGACTCCACTAGGCTTGCCATCATATTTATTGCATTAAACACATTTCCTGTTGCCTGTTGGTACACAAGCCTTTCTGCGTTCCATCGCTGACACACAAAGAGTGTGTGCTCTGCGTCGTCGACTGCCTTGCAGTAGTTGCAGTCGCTAGATTCGGCTCTCCTGCGGTCGTACAGATATTTTCTGAAACATCCGTGCCCTGACAGTGCCTGCGTAATGAAGTAGTCCACTTCTCCAAAAGGTCTATCAAGCCATTTTTGAATTACAGGAATTAAGCTCCACGTCCATCGTCCGTACCGCCCGTTGTCCCACTTCTCTTGCCATCGGGTGGAAAGATTGCTTTTTGCATTTGCTGCCTGTACCCCGTTGTATTTTTCCAGTCTTTCCTGGATCTGTAGCTCCACGGGTGGTATCCCGGCAAGAACACCCGCAGCTTCTGCTGATATTGTCCTGTAAGCACTACAGATTCTGATAGACATCATCCTTTGTATTCTGGAAAGTCTTTGAGTCAGCTTTTTGTTTCCAGTTACCGTGTGCCAGACTGGTGCGGCGTACAGCAACTGCGAGTGTACTACACTGCCGAGAGCTCTTCTTTTTGATGCCCTAGGGCCTCCAATGTTTGGCATAAGGCAAGAGAGCGCTGTTGCGGTTTTCTCCGCCTTTTTGACAGACTGGTTAACGTGTTCTGCGAATGTTAGTTTGGTGTCCACCCACACTCCCAGGTATTTCACCGCTTTGCTTGGTGTAACCAGGTTTCCACAGATAACAAAGTGTATTGGGGAGATCTTTCTCTTTGTGGTTAGGAGAACCGCCTCTGTTTTTTCCGGCGCCAATTGCAGTCCTTTTCCCTCCATCCAATTTGCCACTTTCTGCAGTCCCGCGTTTGCCATGTTCATAAGGGTCTCTTCATTTCTTGCTGTCACAACCATTGCCACGTCATCTGCGAAGCCAATTAGTGTGACTCCACTTAGCATGTTCATACGTAGTAGTCCGTCATACAAAATATTCCATAGGGTTGGACCCAAAACCGAGCCCTGCGGTACACCACTATTTATTTCCACTATCTTCTTATTATTTTCCGCCTCTAATATTAGTTTCCTATCTGACAGGTAGGACGCTATAATCCCTATAAGGTTTGGATCTATATCTCTTCTTTTCAATTCTTCTAAAATGTATTGCCAAGATGCGCTGTTAAATGCATTTCTGACATCCAGTGTGATCATTGCACACAGTCTTCGGTGTTGCGGCGCGTAAGCAGCTGCTTGCCTTGCGATTCTAAGCACTTCCCCGATTGCATCCACTGTTTGCCGTCCTTCCCTAAATCCAAATTGTTTATCGGATAGGCCTCCGGTTCGTTCTAACTCCCTGTTGAGTCTCGCGAGGATTAGATGCTCGTACAGTTTGCCCTCTACATCTAACAAGCTAATTGGTCTGTATGAAGTGGGGCTGTCGAGAGGTTTATTCCCTTTTCTTAATAGTACAAGTCTTGCCTGTTTCCACTCAGCCGGGAAGTTAGTTCTTGCAGCCAATTTATTGTAGACTGCCAGGGTATAATCAGGTTTGTTTAATACTACCTGCTTTAAAATTTCTACCGGGATGTTTCCGGGCCCTGGGGCTTTTTTATTTTTAAGTTTATCACACGCTGCTAGCAGTTCATTTGTCGTAAAACTAATTAAAAACCTATCGTCTATATCACAGTTGAATATCACATCAGGATGAACAGGGAATAAGTGATGGACCACTTCTTCCATAGTTTCCATGGTCATCTGGAGTCTTGGCGAATACCCAATCATCCTTTTCATAACTATTTTATAACCATCTCCAAAGATATCACAGTCTACGTTATCACATAAGGTTTTCCAGCACGATCGTTTGGATTTTTTAATGGCGTTTCTCAGTATTTTTTTGCTCTCTCTATAATCTTCCCATAGGTGCTGGTTTGCCGGTGTTAGGTTTCGTCTGGCATTTCTGGTATACGCTCGTCTCTTTCTTACACAGTCGCGGCGTAGTTCTGATATTTCCTCTGTCCACCAATATACTGGTGCTCCTCTAGGTACGGTTTTTCTTTTTGGCATCGTTTTATCACAGATTTTGACTAGATTATTTGTAAAGCTTTTTGCAGTTATTGTGCTTTCGTCCGATTGGATTTCATCCAGTGCTTGACCTAGTTTTTGATGGTTGAGTTTTCTTACTTGCCAACCTTTATTTTCCTGTTTCATATTAGAGGAGTGTGTTGTTTCTGCTATATCAAAAATGATATAGTTGTGATCACTGAGGGATTCTCTATCACTTACTTCCCATTTGGTAATACGGACACTTATATCCTCGGTAGCGATTGTTAGGTCCAGGATGGATGAATAGTCCTGCCTTTGGAAGGTCGGTTCCTCACCTTTGTTGACAATAACTAGGTTGTTTTCCGCTATCCACTCGGTCACTATTTGACCTCTTCTATCTGAGAGGGGCATGCCCCACTGTGGTGATTTAGCATTGAAGTCTCCCGCGACAATAGCTCTCTCCTTGTTAAGCCTGATTTGCCTGCCAATTCTGTCTAAGGTTTCTTCCAGTTCCTCTATGTCGTCATTTCCAGATGAGTAGCAACTGTATATTGTGAAGTCTCTCGTAGTGATATATGTGTATCCTGGTCCATGTCCTTGTTTTTTTGTTATTAAACCCTGATCCAAAATTTTTATTGCAGTATCCAGAGGTGTATCGTATTCCCAATCATTTCTGTCCATAATCGCTTTGCGGTTCGGTTCACTAAGCAATATTATTCCCGCTCCAGTATCTTTGGCGGTGGCCAACGCCATATCATGGGCAGCGCGGCTTCTATTAATGTTTATTTGGAGAATTCTAGGCATAGCTAGAGTTTTCCTTTGTTGCCTCCGTCAACTTTTTTTGGTTTTTCGGACATCTGGGGTTTCCTGATTGGTGTCCTTCTGCCTTACAGTTCACACAATATGCCGGATTTTGACATTCACTTAACCTATGCCCCTCCTTTGCGCACTTTAGACACAGGCGTTCTCTATCGGGACCTTCACATTGTGCTTTGACGTGTCCATATTCCCAGCACTTGAAGCACCTTAAATCTTTCTTCCTTTCTAGGACTCGGCATACTGTCCACCCAATTTTGATTTTCTCCATCCGAATTAGCTTCACGGCATCTACTTCGGGCATTATTATTGTCACATTTTGCTTATTTCCGTAGGCCGGGCGTAGAGCCTTTACCTCGAAGAGTTCTGGCTTCACAGTCGTTGCTTTAGAGACTGCTTGCCTTACTTCTTCCTCCGTTGTTACCTCGTCTAGGCCCTTGACGTGTATAACTTTCTTGTTTACCAAGAGGGATGTCTTCGCTTCCGGGAGCTTTTCCCTAATTTCCCTTCTTAGGACCTCTGCTTTGTCGAGACCATTCTGAATAGTAAGAAGTAGCTCTCCATTTCTTGTCTTAATTATATCCTTGACATCCACTCCTATCTTGCTAGGGTTTACAGTTTGTTTCACCGTTTTCAGTAGATCTGCGTATGAGCAGTCCCTCATTTGAATTAGAAGTGCCTCGTGTTTAGGTTTCTTGGGTGTCTTTGCGGTAGAGCCAGTGTCGTCAGTGATGGTGTTTAGCCTACTTCTGTTGGGTGTTTTTGCCGCCCTGGCCGAGTTATGTTTACTCAGTTCCGTCTTTCTTTTGACGTCGTTTATTCTGTACATTGACGTTTGTACTGCTGTATCTGCGAAGAGATACTCTATAATTCGCTTAAATACGATCCCACCTACCCCTTCTAGTTTGGGTATGGCCAGTTTGGTCTTTCCATGTTTTAACATGTGGTCTTTCACTGTTTGCAGGGACTTAAATACAATTTTGTCGTCTGCTTCTTCCTGCTCGTTTGTAAATATGGGATAATATATATCTCTAGTCGTATATGACATATTACCATCGCTATCTGGAAAGCCCAGCGAGTGTGTCATCGTAGCTACTTCGCCTTTTGTTTTATTTTGTGCTTTGAGGCCCTCTCTACCACCAAACTTGTTTATGGCTATGCCGACGGATCTGTTATTTGAATCAAAGTTTGCATTACACGGCAGTATAATTTCGAAGCCACTCGGTACTTCCCATATTTGGCATTCTAGTTCAGGAACCTTTTCAAAGATTTCATTTTCCCAATCGTGTTCAGTTACTCTCTGGAAATTTTCAAAAGTTTCTTCTTGTTTTAGTGAGCACCTTCGGTTTGCTTTCATTTCTGCTATTTTGCAATTTTCACATTGCACTTTGTTTGTTCTTTGAGAGTAGGTTTCCAGTTGCCTATATTTTTCTTCGAGTGTCTGTAACTGGTTTCGTAGTTTACTGTTTTCTTCAGCCAATGGTTTTTCCGCTTCTTCGGTTTTTGATCTACCGGTTGCTTGTATGAGGCCATCGGTTAAGTCCTCTCTCTGTAACTGTTCAGCATGATAGCTCAATATGCTCGCTATTTCTTTGATTTCTTGCTTTGGCTTGTACATGCCGTAGAGGACTTTGTTGAGTCGATCTATTTGTTCAAACATCTTATCTAAAGTGGCGTTATGTTCGTGCATTCTATGCCTTATATTTTTGTCGGCATCTAGGTTCTTTTCGGGCGTTTGCTCCGTTCTCTTCCTCTTATTAGGCTGATCCAGATTTGAGGTCAGGAGTATTCTATCCGTTTCGTCAGGAAGGGAAAAAGTTCTTAATCTCGGTGGAGTTCTCTGTAACGAATCTCTTCTAGCGAAGGGATCCGATACGCCACTTTCATCTCCCGTCTTGGTGCTTTCAGATTCTGCGTATTGTCTCGTAACTTTATCTGATGCGTTTGTCGTTTGATTGCTCCCCCCAGAATCCATGGAGCGGCCTGAAACTTCAGGGTGGGATTCTGGACATTCCGTCCTACCCACCTGGGGTAATATATTTTTACCAGACGACATTTCATTTCTATTAATTGCATTTTTTACCTTCTGCCAGGTCTGTTTTAAGCTAGGGATTTAGTCCTGCTGTTTGGTGTATGGTTATACCGCCAATGATCGGTCGTCAGAGCCTCTTTAGTTATCTAGCAGGGTGTGCCGCGAGCAGGGGAGGTTGACATTTGGGTGGCATTTGGTGTTGTCGATGTTCTTCGCCACCCCTTACACCCCATCTATCTATCTATCTATCTATCTATCTATCTATCTATCTATCTATCTATCTATCTATCTATCTATCTATCTATCTATCTATCTATCTATCTATCTATCTATCTATCTATCTATCTATCTATCTATCTATCTATCTATCTATCTATCTATCTATCTATCTATCTATCTATCTATCTATCTATCTATCTATCTATCTTTTTTTTTTTTTTTTTTAGTGGGGACGTAGGGGTAGCAAGCTACCCACAAGTGGCCCCCCTGACACCGAATCGCCACCCTGGTACCGCTTTCGCATTTCTTCGGGGTGGTGACTGTTTGCGCCCGGTTGGGCTCCGCCTTTTATGATCGCCATTTCCCTACGTCCCCCATCCTCTGTGAGATTAAGGGTTCAGGGGCGATTTGCTTAGACATTGTTTCTCTCGTCCATATACTCAACCAGTAACTACAAATCTCTACAGTCACCCTCCTTAGTCGCTATTATCTGTCGGACTACTTTATATGCATGTGTCCATGTCTCTTCTGACTCCACTAGGCTTGCCATCATATTTATTGCATTAAACACATTTCCTGTTGCCTGTTGGTACACAAGCCTTTCTGCGTTCCATCGCTGACACACAAAGAGTGTGTGCTCTGCGTCGTCGACTGCCTTGCAGTAGTTGCAGTCGCTAGATTCGGCTCTCCTGCGGTCGTACAGATATTTTCTGAAACATCCGTGCCCTGACAGTGCCTGCGTAATGAAGTAGTCCACTTCTCCAAAAGGTCTATCAAGCCATTTTTGAATTACAGGAATTAAGCTCCACGTCCATCGTCCGTACTGCCCGTTGTCCCACTTCTCTTGCCATCGGGTGGAAAGATTGCTTTTTGCATTTGCTGCCTGTACTCCGTTGTATTTTTCCAGTCTTTCCTGGATCTGTAGCTCCACGGGTGGTATCCCGGCAAGAACACCCGCAGCTTCTGCTGATATTGTCCTGTAAGCACTACAGATTCTGATAGACATCATCCTTTGTATTCTGGAAAGTCTTTGAGTCAGCTTTTTGTTTCCAGTTACCGTGTGCCAGACTGGTGCGGCGTACAGCAACTGCGAGTGTACTACACTGCCGAGAGCTCTTCTTTTTGATGCCCTAGGGCCTCCAATGTTTGGCATAAGGCAAGAGAGCGCTGTTGCGGTTTTCTCCGCCTTTTTGACAGACTGGTTAACGTGTTCTGCGAATGTTAGTTTGGTGTCCACCCACACTCCCAGGTATTTCACCGCTTTGCTTGGTGTAACCAGGTTTCCACAGATAACAAAGTGTATTGGGGAGATCTTTCTCTTTGTGGTTAGGAGAACCGCCTCTGTTTTTTCCGGCGCCAATTGCAGTCCTTTTCCCTCCATCCAATTTGCCACTTTCTGCAGTCCCGCGTTTGCCATGTTCATAAGGGTCTCTTCATTTCTTGCTGTCACAACCATTGCCACGTCATCTGCGAAGCCAATTAGTGTGACTCCACTTAGCATGTTCATACGTAGTAGTCCGTCATACAAGATATTCCATAGGGTTGGACCCAAAACCGAGCCCTGCGGTACACCACTATTTATTTCCACTATCTTCTTATTATTTTCCGCCTCTAATATTAGTTTCCTATCTGACAGGTAGGACGCTATAATCCCTATAAGGTTTGGATCTATATCTCTTCTTTTCAATTCTTCTAAAATGTATTGCCAAGATGCGCTATTAAATGCATTTCTGACATCCAGTGTAATCATTGCACACAGTCTTCGGTGTTGCGGAGCGTAAGCAGCTGCTTGCCCTGCGATTCTAAGCACTTCCCCGATTGCATCCACTGTTTGCCGTCCTTCCCTAAATCCGAATTGTTTATCGGATAGGCCTCCGGTTCGTTCTAACTCCCTGTTGAGTCTCGCGAGGATTAGATGCTCGTACAGTTTGCCCTCTACATCTAACAAGCTAATTGGTCTGTATGAAGTGGGGCTGTCGAGAGGTTTATTCCCTTTTCTTAATAGTACAAGTCTTGCCTGTTTCCACTCAGCCGGGAAGTTAGTTCTTGCAGCCAATTTATTGTAGACTGCCAGGGTATAATCAGGTTTGTTTAATACTACCTGCTTTAAAATTTCTACCGGGATGTTTCCGGGCCCTGGGGCTTTTTTATTTTTAAGTTTATCACACGCTGCTAGCAGTTCATTTGTCGTAAAACTAATTAAAAACCTATCGTCTATATCACAGTTGAATATCACATCAGGATGAACAGGGAATAAGTGATGGACCACTTCTTCCATAGTTTCCATGGTCATCTGGAGTCTTGGCGAATACCCAATCATCCTTTTCATAACTATTTTATAACCATCTCCAAAGATATCACAGTCTACGTTATCACATAAGGTTTTCCAGCACGATCGTTTGGATTTTTTAATGGCGTTTCTCAGTATTTTTTTGCTCTCTCTATAATCTTCCCATAGGTGCTGGTTTGCCGGTGTTAGGTTTCGTCTGGCATTTCTGGTATACGCTCGTCTCTTTCTTACACAGTCGCGGCGTAGTTCTGATATTTCCTCTGTCCACCAATATACTGGGGCTCCTCTAGGTACGGTTTTTCTTTTTGACATCGTTTTATCACAGATTTTGACTAGATTATTTGTAAAGCTTTTTGCAGTTATTGTGCTTTCGTCCGATTGGATTTCATCCAGTGCTTGACCTAGTTTTTGATGGTTGAGTTTTCTTACTTGCCAACCTTTATTTTCCTGCTTCATATTAGAGGAGTGTGTTGTTTCTGCTATATCAAAAATGATATAGTTGTGATCACTGAGGGATTCTCTATCACTTACTTCCCATTTGGTAATACGGACACTTATATCCTCGGTAGCGATTGTTAGGTCCAGGATGGATGAATAGTCCTGCCTTTGGAAGGTCGGTTCCTCACCTTTGTTGACAATAACTAGGTTGTTTTCCGCTATCCACTCGGTCACTATTTGACCTCTTCTATCTGAGAAGGGCATGCCCCACTGTGGTGATTTAGCATTGAAGTCTCCCGCGACAATAGCTCTCTCCTTGTTAAGCCTGATTTGCCTGCCAATTCTGTCTAAGGTTTCTTCCAGTTCCTCTATGTCGTCATTTCCAGATGAGTAGCAACTGTATATTGTGAAGTCTCTCGTAGTGATATATGTGTATCCTGGTCCATGTCCTTGTTTTTTTGTTATTAAACCCTGATCCAAAATTTTTATTGCAGTATCCAGAGGTGTATCGTATTCCCAATCATTTCTGTCCATAATCGCTTTGCGGTTCGGTTCACTAAGCAATATTATTCCCGCTCCAGTATCTTTGGCGGTGGCCAACGCCATATCATGGGCAGCGCGGCTTCTATTAATGTTTATTTTATCTATCTATCTATCTATCTATCTATCTATCTATCTATCTATCTATCTATCTATCTATCTATCTATCTATCTATCTATCTATCTATCTATCTATCTATCTTTTTTTTTTTTTTAAGTGGGGACGTAGGGGTAGCAAGCTACCCACAAGTGGCCCCCCTGACACCGAATCGCCACCCTGGTACCGCTTTCGCATTTCTTCGGGGTGGTGACTGTTTGCGCCCGGTTGGGCTCCGCCTTTTATGATCGCCATTTCCCTACGTCCCCCATCCTCTGTGAGATTAGGGGTTCAGGGGCGATTTGCTTACACATTGTTTCGTCCTGCTCCATATACTCAACCAGTAACTACAACTCTCTACAGTCACCCTCCTTAGTCGCTATTATCTGTCGGACTACTTTATATGCATGTGTCCATGTCTCTTCTGACTCCACTAGGCTTGCCATCATATTTATTGCATTAAACACATTTCCTGTTGTCTGTTGGTACACAAGCCTTTCTGCGTTCCATCGCTGACACACAAAGAGTGTGTGCTCTGCGTCGTCGACTGCTTTGCAGTAGTTGCAGTCGCTAGATTCGGCTCTCCTGCGGTCGTACAGATATTTTCTGAAACATCCGTGCCCTGACAGTGCCTGCGTAATGAAGTAGTCCACTTCTCCAAAAGGTCTATCAAGCCATTTTTGAATTACAGGAATTAAGCTCCACGTCCATCGTCCGTACCGCCCGTTGTCCCACTTCTCTTGCCATCGGGTGGAAAGATTGCTTTTTGCATTTGCTGCCTGTACCCCGTTGTATTTTTCCAGTCTTTCCTGGATCTGTAGCTCCACGGGTGGTATCCCGGCAAGAACACCCGCAGCTTCTGCTGATATTGTCCTGTAAGCACTACAGATTCTGATAGACATCATCCTTTGTATTCTGGAAAGTCTTTGAGTCAGCTTTTTGTTTCCAGTTACCGTGTGCCAGACTGGTGCGGCGTACAGCAACTGCGAGTGTACTACACTGCCGAGAGCTCTTCTTTTTGATGCCCTAGGGCCTCCAATGTTTGGCATAAGGCAAGAGAGCGCTGTTGCGGTTTTCTCCGCCTTTTTGACAGACTGGTTAACGTGTTCTGCGAATGTTAGTTTGGTGTCCACCCACACTCCCAGGTATTTCACCGCTTTGCTTGGTGTAACCAGGTTTCCACAGATAACAAAGTGTATTGGGGAGATCTTTCTCTTTGTGGTTAGGAGAACCGCCTCTGTTTTTTCCGGCGCCAATTGCAGTCCTTTTCCCTCCATCCAATTTGCCACTTTCTGCAGTCCCGCGTTTGCCATGTTCATAAGGGTCTCTTCATTTCTTGCTGTCACAACCATTGCCACGTCATCTGCGAAGCCAATTAGTGTGACTCCACTTAGCATGTTCATACGTAGTAGTCCGTCATACAAGATATTCCATAGGGTTGGACCCAAAACCGAGCCCTGCGGTACACCACTATTTATTTCCACTATCTTCTTATTATTTTCCGCCTCTAATATTAGTTTCCTATCTGACAGGTAGGACGCTATAATCCCTATAAGGTTTGGATCTATATCTCTTCTTTTCAATTCTTCTAAAATGTATTGCCAAGATGCGCTGTTAAATGCATTTCTGACATCCAGTGTGATCATTGCACACAGTCTTCGGTGTTGCGGAGCGTAAGCAGCTGCTTGCCTTGCGATTCTAAGCACTTCCCCGATTGCATCCACTGTTTGCCGTCCTTCCCTAAATCCAAATTGTTTATCGGATAGGCCTCCGGTTCGTTCTAACTCCCTGTTGAGTCTCGCGAGGATTAGATGCTCGTACAGTTTGCCCTCTACATCTAACAAGCTAATTGGTCTGTATGAAGTGGGGCTGTCGAGAGGTTTATTCCCTTTTCTTAATAGTACAAGTCTTGCCTGTTTCCACTCAGCCGGGAAGTTAGTTCTTGCAGCCAATTTATTGTAGACTGCCAGGGTATAATCAGGTTTGTTTAATACTACCTGCTTTAAAATTTCTACCGGGATGTTTCCGGGCCCTGGGGCTTTTTTATTTTTAAGTTTATCACACGCTGCTAGCAGTTCATTCGTCGTAAAACTAATTAAAAACCTATCGTCTATATCACAGTTGAATATCACATCAGGATGAACAGGGAATAAGTGATGGACCACTTCTTCCATAGTTTCCATGGTCATCTGGAGTCTTGGCGAATACCCAATCATCCTTTTCATAACTATTTTGTAACCATCTCCAAAGATATCACAGTCTACGTTATCACATAAGGTTTTCCAGCACGTTCGTTTGGATTTTTTAATGGCGTTTCTCAGTATTTTTTTGCTCTCTCTATAATCTTCCCATAGGTGCTGGTTTGCCGGTGTTAGGTTTCGTCTGGCATTTCTGGTATACGCTCGTCTCTTTCTTACACAGTCGCGGCGTAGTTCTGATATTTCCTCTGTCCACCAATATACTGGTGCTCCTCTAGGTACGATTTTTCTTTTTGGCATCGTTTTATCACAGATTTTGACTAGATTATTTGTAAAGCTTTTTGCAGTTATTGTGCTTTCGTCCGATTGGATTTCATCCAGTGCTTGACCTAGTTTTTGATGGTTGAGTTTTCTTACTTGCCAACCTTTATTTTCCTGCTTCATATTAGAGGAGTGTGTTGTTTCTGCTATATCAAAAATGATATAGTTGTGATCACTGAGGGATTCTCTATCACTTACTTCCCATTTGGTAATACGGACACTTATATCCTCGGTAGCGATTGTTAGGTCCAGGATGGATGAATAGTCCTGCCTTTGGAAGGTCGGTTCCTCACCTTTGTTGACAATAACTAGGTTGTTTTCCGCTATCCACTCGGTCACTATTTGACCTCTTCTATCTGAGAAGGGCATGCCCCACTGTGGTGATTTAGCATTGAAGTCTCCCGCGACAATAGCTCTCTCCTTGTTAAGCCTGATTTGCCTGCCAATTCTGTCTAAGGTTTCTTCCAGTTCCTCTATGTCGTCATTTCCAGATGAGTAGCAACTGTATATTGTGAAGTCTCTCGTAGTGATATATGTGTATCCTGGTCCATGTCCTTGTTTTTTTGTTATTAAACCCTGATCCAAAATTTTTATTGCAGTATCCAGAGGTGTATCGTATTCCCAATCATTTCTGTCCATAATCGCTTTGCGGTTCGGTTCACTAAGCAATATTATTCCCGCTCCAGTATCTTTGGCGGTGGCCAACGCCATATCATGGGCAGCGCGGCTTCTATTAATGTTTATTTGGAGAATTCTAGGCATAGCTAGAGTTTTCCTTTGTTGCCTCCGTCAACTTTTTTTGGTTTTTCGGACATCTGGGGTTTCCTGATTGGTGTCCTTCTGCCTTACAGTTCACACAATATGCCGGATTTTGACATTCACTTAACCTATGCCCCTCCTTTGCGCACTTTAGACACAGGCGTTCTCTATCGGGACCTTCACATTGTGCTTTAACGTGTCCATATTCCCAGCACTTGAAGCACCTTAAATCTTTCTTCCTTTCTAGGATTCGGCATACTGTCCACCCAATTTTGATTTTCTCCATCCGAATTAGCTTCACGGCATCTACTTCGGGCATTATTATTGTCACATTTTGCTTATTTCCGTAGGCCGGGCGTAGAGCCTTTACCTCGAAGAGTTCTGGCTTCACAGTCGTTGCTTTAGAGACTGCTTGCCTTACTTCTTCCTCCGTTGTTACCTCGTCTAGGCCCTTGACGTGTATAACTTTCTTGTTTACCAAGAGGGATGTCTTCGCTTCCGGGAGCTTTTCCCTAATTTCCCTTCTTAGGACCTCTGCTTTGTCGAGACCATTCTGAATAGTAAGAAGTAGCTCTCCATTTCTTGTCTTAATTATATCCTTGACATCCACTCCTATCTTGCTAGGGTTTACAGTTTGTTTCACCGTTTTCAGTAGATCTGCGTATGAGCAGTCCCTCATTTGAATTAGAAGTGCCTCGTGTTTAGGTTTCTTGGGTGTCTTTGCGGTAGAGCCAGTGTCGTCAGTGATGGTGTTTAGCCTACTTCTGTTGGGTGTTTTTGCCGCCCTGGCCGAGTTATGTTTACTCAGTTCCGTCTTTCTTTTGACGTCGTTTATTCTGTACATTGACGTTTGTACTGCTGTATCTGCGAAGAGATACTCTATAATTCGCTTAAATACGATCCCACCTACCCCTTCTAGTTTGGGTATGGCCAGTTTGGTCTTTCCATGTTTTAACATGTGGTCTTTCACTGTTTGCAGGGACTTAAATACAATTTTGTCGTCTGCTTCTTCCTGCTCGTTTGTAAATATGGGATAAAATATATCTCTAGTCGTATATGACATATTACCATCGCTATCTGGAAAGCCCAGCGAGTGTGTCATCGTAGCTACTTCGCCTTTTGTTTTATTTTGTGCTTTGAGGCCCTCTCTACCACCAAACTTGTTTATGGCTATGCCGACGGATCTGTTATTTGAATCAAAGTTTGCATTACACGGCAGTATAATTTCGAAGCCACTCGGTACTTCCCATATTTGGCATTCTAGTTCAGGAACCTTTTCAAAGATTTCATTTTCCCAATCGTGTTCAGTTACTCTCTGGAAATTTTCAAAAGTTTCTTCTTGTTTTAGTGAGCACCTTCGGTTTGCTTTCATTTCTGCTATTTTGCAATTTTCACATTGCACTTTGTTTGTTCTTTGAGAGTAGGTTTCCAGTTGCCTATATTTTTCTTCGAGTGTCTGTAACTGGTTTCGTAGTTTACTGTTTTCTTCAGCCAATGGTTTTTCCGCTTCTTCGGTTTTTGATCTACCGGTTGCTTGTATGAGGCCATCGGTTAAGTCCTCTCTCTGTAGCTGTTCAGCATGATAGCTCAATATGCTCGCTATTTCTTTGATTTCTTGCTTTGGCTTGTACATGCCGTAGAGGACTTTGTTGAGTCGATCTATTTGTTCAAACATCTTATCTAAAGTGGCGTTATGTTCGTGCATTCTATGCCTTATATTTTTGTCGGCATCTAGGTTCTTTTCGGGCGTTTGCTCCGTTCTCTTCCTCTTATTAGGCTGATCCAGATTTGAGGTCAGGAGTATTCTATCCGTTTCGTCAGGAAGGGAAAAAGTTCTTAATCTCGGTGGAGTTCTCTGTAACGAATCTCTTCTAGCGAAGGGATCCGATACGCCACTTTCATCTCCCGTCTTGGTGCTTTCAGATTCTGCGTATTGTCTCGTAACTTTATCTGATGCGTTTGTCGTTTGATTGCTCCCCCCAGAATCCATGGAGCGGCCTGAAACTTCAGGGTGGGATTCTGGACATTCCGTCCTACCCACCTGGGGTAATATATTTTTACCAGACGACATTTCATTTCTATTGCATTTTTTACCTTCTGCCAGGTCTGTTTTAAGCGAGGGATTTAGTCCTGCTGTTTGGTGTATGGTTATACCGCCAATGATCGGTCGTCAGAGCCTCTTTAGTTATCTAGCAGGGTGTGCCGCGAGCAGGGGAGGTTGACATTTGGGTGGCATTTGGTGTTGTCGATGTTCTTCGCCACCCCTTACACCCCATCTATCTATCTATCTATCTATCTATCTATCTATCTATCTATCTATCTATCTATCTATCTATCTATCTATCTATCTATCTATCTATCTATCTATCTATCTATCTATCTATCTATCTATCTATCTATCTATCTATCTATCTATCTATCTATCTATCTATCTATCTATCTATCTATCTATCTATCTATCTATCTATCTATCTATCTATCTATCTATCTATCTATCTATCTATCTATCTATCTATCTATCTATCTATCTATCTATCTATCTATCTATCTATCTATCTATCTATCTATCTATCTATCTATCTATCTATCTATCTATCTATCTATCTATCTATCTATCTATCTATCTATCTATCTATCTATCTATCTATCTATCTATCTATCTATCTATCTATCTATCTATCTATCTATCTATCTATCTATCTATCTATCTATCTATCTATCTATCTATCTATCTATCTATCTATCTATCTATCTATCTATCTATCTATCTATCTATCTATCTATCTATCTATCTATCTATCTATCTATCTATCTATCTATCTATCTATCTATCTATCTATCTATCTATCTATCTATCTATCTATCTATCTATCTATCTATCTATCTATCTATCTATCTATCTATCTATCTATCTATCTATCTATCTATCTATCTATCTATCTATCTATCTATCTATCTATCTATCTATCTATCTATCTATCTATCTATCTATCTATCTATCTATCTATCTATCTATCTATCTATCTATCTATCTATCTATCTATCTATCTATCTATCTATCTATCTATCTATTTATTTAATATACAACCATTCAACAGGTGTTAACCCAATTACAGAATGGGAGCAAAAGTAATACAATTAATAAATATACAATATACATAGTAATTCGATATTATGTAAGCATAAACATAAGTGACTTATAAGTAATAATCGTAAATAAAAATAAGCGAAACAAACCAAGCAAGAAAACAGCTTATGACAGTTTTTTATGGAGGCTACACTGCCAGGGGTGGATGGAAAGGGGGGGCAAACGGGCAAATGCCCGTCGGGATGGTGGCTCTGGGCCCGGTCAGGGCCGGTCCGAGGTAAATAGGTATTTGTTCCGGCGGATAAAAAACCCGACGGCCAAAAGAAATTTAAACGGCAGCTCTTTTCCCTCCTTTATCCTTACTTAGAACGAAAGAAGTCCCAGATGTGATTTTCAGGCTGCTATCTTAAAAACTCGGCCACTGACATAAATGCCAGATGTCATTTTTATAAAAAGTTATTAACTTAATAACCTAATTTTGCATGTTCGTCCCAAATTCTGCAAGTTTGCTTAAGAAAGTTCTGATGTATTAACAGGTCTTTCTTTTTCTTTTGACCTCTGAAACTTTAGAATTATTTTTTTGTTTTGTTTTTTTGATGTTTCGAGATATTTATGTAGACAATATTAGTCATATTTATTATTGATTTTTTATTTATTGTTATACTGTTAAAATGTTAAAATTTTTTATTTCGTTCTTTGTTTTGCAATGTCAATAAATTTTAATAAAGAGTATCACCTAAAGCAGACTGCTACCAAGACGGTAGCAGTCCGCTTTAGACCGTGGTTAAGTTAGACTACTATAGTACTTTGAACCTTTAAGTAATTTTTGCAGTTGCATGAAAAAAAGGAAAATTCGTTTGACGAAACCGATTTTTCGAAGAAAATGTTTTTGTTACTCGAATTTCTAACTTTTCATTTTAGAGCGTTTGACCTTGAAAAATACAAAATTTTCGTCTGCTGCGCATTTTTTCCCTTAGGCCTTGATCCACAAAAAAAAATTTGTTTCCCTAGCCCACTTAAATTTGAGCTTCTAGTTCCGTGCTTGATTGGGCCGAATCCCTAAAATTGCCGGGCCGGTTGGACTGACCCCATCCACCTCTGTACAGTGCAGCTGAATATGTCAATTCTATCTTGAATTTTACGATATTTGTGGCATATTTGATTAATAGGAGAAAACTTTTTGATGTTTGTTCTCGGTGTCGGTAAATGAAAAGTTAGTGAATGCCTAGAGGTAATTCTAGGTACCTGAAAGTTAATACGATGGAGAATATCACTGCAGTCTATTTTACTGGTCAGTAGCTTATATAATATGATTATATGTGATTTCATACGCCTATTCTCGAGACTTTCGATGGATAACCTGTTCTCCATTCGATCATTAGGAAAGCCAATATCAAAGTTCCATACATTTGAGGATGGTTTGCCACAAATACGGTCAGATCTGTATGTACGTATGTATATTGTATATTTGTTGAGACCGTTTCTTGTAAATACGATAACTTCTTTTAGACAACATTTTTCTTTCAAATTAGACAAATATATAACATAGCCTAGCAAAATACTTCTTATTGAAATTGAACCAGGTCCGTCGTACAGGGCGATATCCAGAGGCGTGTAAATTATCATGTTTTATATAAACTGTTTTATTATAATTTTAAAGCAAAATGTTAGTAAGGTTTTTACTTCAAAATGTTATTGGGCTGTTTTAATAAGACTATTACAAAACGAATAACAGTGACAGTCAGGCACCACCCAATGCGTATTCTACGATACTTACTATATGTTGTAGTACATTTCCACTATGGTATTTTTAAATACAACAACTTATGTTAAACTTAAAATGTTAATTTCAAGTTTGGAATATTTGTAAAATAGTATGGTAGAATACTCTGGTGAAATTGGGCCATATCCGCCATACAGAGCAATCTTCAAAGGCATATAAACTTTCATTTCTATATAAAATAAGTTTTATTAAAAATCTAGAGCAAACTGTTATTTGGCTTTTGATTAGGCACACAAAAATACGAAGATGTATTAGATATCGAAACTACAATATACAGCGTGTCTCTTAGTTTCGAACAAATTTATATCCAATTAACTTTAAAATATTATTATTATGTTAATAGGATATTTAATAACTCTTACGAAACGAACCAAAGTTGCAGTTAGATGTATAATTTTGGAGCAAAGCTTAACTTTAATTCCCTAGGTTATCGAAGAGAAGTTAATTGGGTTGTTGCACTAAGTTAAAATTTGAGGAGAATCTATGTTAAACAATAACAATTATTCATAAAAAATCATTAAAAACATGTAGAAGTTGAAAAGAAAGTCTTATAATATTATAATATTAATTACAAAAATACATGCATTTAAAACGGAGATGACATAATAACGGCAGTCTGTAGAGATGTTAGTTATAAAACGACGAGGAATGGGTACTAATTTAGAAACTCGCTGATAGCGACGGAGAAAAAAGACAATCACGACAGTTTAATCTGACATTAGGTATATTTAACGTCATATTCAACTGACGTTCATAGGTTACTATTAGGTATAGTTTAACAGCATCTAGTTATGGATAAATATAAGTACAGATAGTGTTTTCTGCCGTACTGTGTAAATAATACCACCAATTCACCAGAAAAACTGTGTTCCAATAATAAACGCTGAACGTAATAATGAATGATTCAAAGCCACCAGAGAAGGACCAAGTCTTCTTATTGTGGAGACCATTTCAATGTCAAGTAAAGTTATGTTGTAGGAAAAACGGCCGCATTACAATACTTGTGTGGCGTTCTAGCTGTTACAAATTTAAATTACCCGCCAAACTGGTGGATAAAACATGGTGTATTACTGTATTCTTAACGGCTTTAGATTAGAATGTTATTCATGCTTTGACTTCCTAAAAGGAGGGAAATGGCTTTAATCTGCTTTTATGTATTTTATCTAGTTTATGTTGGAATAAAGTGCAGTTGTTTTTGTTAGCTATTGATTATTCATGAAGCTTCCTAGACGCCCCATAATACTAAGGATGATCAATAAATTAAGAAAGGAAATTTAAAAACTCGCCGTTAAAAAACTAATGAAACAAACTGTGAAAGTCGTCTAAAGTCGGTGAACACAATCAGTCGGAAATGGCTACGAATGCGTTGGATTGTAGTTATAAATGCCCTTTGAATTATGTGCGTTATAAATACATATCATTGCTTATTGCTTGGATAGATACTAGGGAGTTATCGCAAAAGATAACGTATTTGCGTTAAACGTTATTTTTGACATCTAAGCAAGCGCATATTGGTTTTCACGTACAAAAACAAACATGCGCAAGCGTAGATGTCAAAGATAACGTTTAACGTACATACGTTATCTTTTGCGATAACTCCCTACTAGCATAAAGTACTTACCTATTTATTATTTTTTGTTATAATACAGACCTTTCTTGATATCTTCGTAAGTCTCATTCTGACTCTTCTTAGAAGTGAGTATCAATGGATAAAAAATAATTTCTTTAGTAGATAAACTTATTTTGTTGTTTTCAGTTAGATACGCATGTATATAGTTAATAGGAAATAAAACAATGAAAAGGAAATATTTAATAAAATACAAAGTATACCTAGTTAACAAATTCATCTAAATTAAATAATAAAATACATATTAGACATATTAATATTAATAAGATAAGATAAAGGAAGTTCTTGCAGAAATTACAATAGTTTGTACTGTCTATAGCAGCTGTAACGTAAGTACCTTGCAGCTTTTGCACTTCCAACCATTGCAATGTCAAAACGATCGTCTCTTTTTAAAAATTCGCTGACCATAAATATATCTACCGCAAGTAGAATGTCAGAATTAGCTTAGTCGTTTTGTAAAAAAATATTAACAACTGCAAACATCAATCACTGCTAGCTAAACGTCAAATTTACTTTTGACATATGAGGTTATTTTCTTTCTTGTCAGCAATGTCAACTTATTCGTCTTCATCTGTTCTGCTTATAAGTTCACATCTAACTGCCGTTATGATGTCACTACCGTTTTCGCGGCACATTCAAATAGTCGAAGTTTAACAATTTTTTAAAATATGTTGCGCTAAGAATTTTTCTTCCAAATTAAATATATAACTAAATTAAGTCCTCCACTACCATATTTCACCATTATTGAAAATTCGTCAACAACCCAATTATGAAGAAACACTCTCCGAGATTAGGAAACTTCAAATCTTTTGATGCCAACAGTCTGTCTCTCTATCTGTCTATGTGTTAGTCTGGTGTCTGCCTATCTGTTGACGCTATATCTACAAAATTATTTGTTGTAAAAAAATTGGTAGGTTGTTGGTGCTTTTAATGCTTTTGCGAATGAAGAAATATAAAACATATTTTAATAGTACAGCTAATAAGCAAGCTGTAGCTAGTGTCATCTATGTTTTACAGTACACCAATCGGATTTTATTACGTTTATTACGACACAAGCACGGCGATATGCCAAGGAACAATAGCTTGCATACAGCAGCTGATTGCACGATGTCAGAACCCAAGTAACAATTTAAATGCTATGTGGACTTGAATAAAGTTTTGTAATAGCTTTATTGAGAATGTAAGTTTGATAAATGGTTTTATAGCGGTAGTATAGCAGGCCAACAACTCTTTCAGCCTAAGTAGTTTTATTAAGAGTTGTAACAACCTCCTGGAGGCTGAGTATCAATACCATTTAGCATTTGTTTTAAATCGAGTCTATTGGCACTTGTAAAGATTTTATGGTGGTGGTCAGCACTACCATGATAAAATCATTTGGTCTAGGAAACCAATTTACCTTAGAGACAACGTCCATAGAACTCTGAGAGTTTTAAAGGGGCACCTATATACTAATCATAAAACTGCTATAAAGCTTGCATAATGCCAAATGTAACATAAAAACCATTTAGTCTGGACAAATTCCTTCATAAAACCGCAACTTGCAGTTTGACATCAAGTGTCTGTTTTTGCCTTCTAACTAAGATTTTTGTGTTAACTGTAGTCTGGATACCATATTTTGAACCTGATACTTTAAACAATTAGTGCAGTACACTACATCCGGGTATAAGGGCATAGCCTAGCTGTTTAGAATAAAACCAATTGGTTTTAAAATGACTTTTAAAAAAGGTCCTCAGAACTCTTTTAAGAATGGTTCCTCTTAGTTTTATACAAGCTTTATAAAGGTTTAATAGCATTTGTCAAAGATATGTAGTTTTATTAGCAGTTTTATTAAATAGACTTCAAGAGGTTCTAAATATCACGACAAAATTTAAATTGTTACTTGGGAATAGTGTGTTGTGTGTGAACGTCACTGTAATCTTTCTCCAGACTTGAAGTCTTGACGCAGTAGAAAAAACTGCCCGCTGCACGCTACTTTAGGATCAGTGTGAGCATGATACAAAATTATTGCAGCTACAACATGCGCAGCAAAAGTAGCTGCGTCTAACCGTACCTTAAGGTTGCCTATTAACTCATGTTCCCCACCAAAAAATGTCATTAGCCAATGAGCAGCTGGTGTGAACTTACAGCAAAATCGGGATTGGATGCGATATATTGTAAGAATTTGTGTAATGTTAATTAAGCAAAGAACTCGTAACTGGAACGGGCTACCAATAACCCGCTTGAGGTCTATAGGGTAATCATTCTCGCATTTTAAGTCGCTGTTTTGCATGGTGGTAATCAGAATAACTTCTAGAGTGAGATAACTGCTCCGCTACTGCGCGTTAGAACAACAAAGAAAGTCCGACTAAACCTTACTTAGACACATCTACCTGTATTATACTCTTCGCAAAAACGAAGAGTATATTGTATTTGATCGGCACATTTCTAAATCAGTAAATATCACTCGTAGAGAAAAAAATTTTATATCGTTATGTTAGTGAACGAATTCTGAACAACTTTCAAAATGTCCGTCTGTCCGTCCGTCACGTTTCTTGTAAGCACGATGACTCAAGAAAGAAAAATCCGATTGTATTGAAATTTGGAGAGTAACTTAGTGTTAGCTAGAGGAAGAACCCTATTGTTTTTTTAACAAAATAGGTTGGTAAATAAAAAAGTTATTAGTAATTTAAAATTTAAAAAAATATTTTTTACATTTTTTTATGGTTTGTAATAAATAGAAACCTTGCGAAATGTTATTTCCTATCACTATTTTTTTTCAATATATTTTACTGTGTGTTTCCTAATAATCACAATAAATTATCTAATGGTATATATTACACTCATTAACAATTTTAGTAATAAGAAATGGTGGTGTAGCGGCAAGAGTTTCGTCTCGCAATCCAAGGGTCCCGGGTTCGATTTTTTTTTTTCGTATATTTTTTTTTCACAACAAAGTTGGTATCACAAAATTTAGAATGTCCAAAAACTAACATTATTTACAAGAAAAATACGAAGAGTATCCTATAGAATGTGTAACAATTATATAAAAAGCTCAGTAAACCGGCAAAGAGTATAATGATTCCTCTAGTTTATTTTGCTATAACAAATTTTTATTTTAGGAGATGAGTCTCCAGTTCACATATAGCTATCGTTGCAAAGAAAGCTTTTGCTGTGCATCCTTTATCTTAGAAAGTTCAACTAGGACGTTATGTTTCACCACAGCTTAGATTTGCAGACTGTATCTACTTATTTTGGCTTAAATGTCCATATCATTGTTGCATTCTCTTTTTCATTAATTGAAGAAACCTGTCCCGAAGCACTAGGTTACTATGTAGGAAATATTTTTCGCTGTATAACTTTATTTGGTGAGTACTTTTGCACTTCTATCTATTGTTTCACTTGTTACTCTTTTTTAAAGTTTATTTTGTTTATATTTTTAAATATCGTTAACTTAACCTTTGTCCTATTTTTCATATTTAATGTTTAGAGTTTAACTCTTATCATTTTATTTTGTCTTCTCCAGGCAACAGAAAGAGTTTTTATTCGATTAGAAGTCCTAAGAGATTATCCTACTAAAATTGAGAATTTTGTTGTTCCGATTCTATCGTAAATCCATGTTATATGTTATTAAATTTGCTAGTTATGTCCTTTTCATTATATTACTTATTTTTTTTATCATTGCAAATTTATATCTATAAATAATAATAAATACATTTAAAATGGTTTTATTTATTCAACATTTTACTTTACTTTATTTTCAAAGTGCACATTGATGTGAGCTACGCTAGCTGCACACAATCCTCAATTGCTTCATGCTACTACGTTTACTTATTGATGTTATAAATAATATATATAAAATTGTGAATATTACAACAATATACAGTGTGTCCCAGGATAGATGTAACAAAAGAGGTGTAATGGATAAAAAATTCTGGAATTTTGGAATGGTATTTGGGGATTGAGTCCTGCTTGTTATAAAACTAAAGTATACCAAAAATGACTTGATTTGGTGTTCTACAGGGTGTTTTATAAGCAAAGTTGTAAAAATCATCACTAATAAAGTACCTTTATTTTTCAAAATATGAAAAAATTCCACTAAGAAAAGTTATTTAGAATGCAATTTTATACCTCTATACCAAGTTTCAGGAATATAAAATTATTTTTTTGAAACTTCCCATTTTTTGCGAATTAAGAGTTGAATTCTAACTACTAACAGAAGATTAATGAGGTTTAAAAATTATAACAAGTAATAAATGTCAAAAACATAACAGATTCACAAAAAAATTAATTATTGACCAATAAAAAACAATGTTTACATTTTATTATTCGACGTAGCTACCACCCACATCCACACACATTTCGATCCTTCGCCTGAAGGCCCTAAAACTGTTTCGAATATGATCTAACGGTATGGAGTTTACGGCATTTGTAATTCTCTCTTCAATACTGCTACATATCGCTTAGGAAGTGGTTCAGCGTAAACCAACTGCTTGAGGCGACCCCATAAAAAGAAATCCAATATTGATGGGTCTGGGGATCTCGCCGGCCACTTGATCGGTCCATTCCTGGCAATCCAATTTTCTCCAAAATTTAAATTCAACCATCGATTAACCATTTCTGTGGAGTGGCCAAGGCCAAGTTGAAAATGAACTAAAGGCATATCTCTTAAAGTATTTAAATGTTCTTCAGAAAATCTTTGAAGAAGCTGTAGTAAATAAGTGTGCTTGTTTAACCTTCCCTCAATGAAATAAGGTCCAATAACTCCAATGTGATAAGAAACGGCACACCACACATTCACTTTTTTATAACATTGTCTTCTACAATGAATTCTAAAATTTGGATTATCAGAAGCCCAAAACCGACAATTCTGAGATGAAACAACACCATTGGTTGTGAATGTGGATTCATCTGAGACAATTGTGAAATGATGAAAAATCTCTCTTCTATGATTTTTTTTCCAATGGTCAAACAAAAATCCAACCTACGGCCGTCATCTCCTTCTTCAATCGTATGTTTATAATTTGCTTTATAAGCCCTAATTTTCTTTGCCTTGTAAATTCTTTGGGAGTTCAGACTTGCTAATATTAATAAGAGCTGATCTCTCTCTTAGTGGCATCCTAGGATTTTCTATAACAGAGGCATGAGCTATAATAGCCCCAACATTGTCTTCATCATATGTTTTTAATTTTCTTTTCATGTTAAGAACACTACCAGTAGCCAGAAACTTTTTAATTATTCTCATAGCCTGAGTACGTGACAAAGCAGTGTTTGGAAATTTAAAATTAAATTGGCTTACCACTTCTCTTAGCGAGTTTTCATCGCCAATTCCGTAGCATTGCACAATATAAATTTTTTCACGCACTGTGAGTACCATTTTTACTTAATTCTTTATGCTTGGTTCGTTAATTTGAAACAGAAATTAAGGATAATATTGACTACGTTTGACAGATATGTCAATAATAAATGATAAATGTGTATCCACTGCTTTTCTCATAGCCTACTTTTAGCTTCTACATAACTTTAAATATTAATTCACAAAAAATAACTTCTATACAGTTTTAATTGAATGGTTCAAAATAAAATACTAATTTATTGAAAAAAATGGAAAGTTTCAAAAAAATAATTTTATATTCCTGAAATTTGGCATAGTGGTATAAAATTGCAATCTAAATAACTTTTCTTAGTGGAATTTTTTCATATTTTGAAAAATAAAGGTACTTACCATTCCAAAATTCCAAAATTTTTGTTACATCTATCCTGTGACATACTGTATATAACAAAAGAGAACCGAATCAAGAACAGACCCTAATCCTAACTTTATTATAGTATTTCCCTGAAGATTTTATCATTCGAGTGCTGTCCTTAGGTAGAATTGAATTCAGGTAAATGAGGTGCCTTTGAATCCATATAACAGTGAAGTTTTAGCAGCAACATTTCATGATTTTGACGAAATACAGCCACAACAACCTCAGCCTCATTTCTTTTATGAAAAACTTCTTCTAATTTTATTGTAGATTGTAGATTATTTAAGGCTCTTTCAGCCCTACTCGACCTGAAAACTCTTGTGAATTACCCTACAATAATTAGTTGTTGCCCAGGATTTCCAAGCTTTTTACAAAGCATGTGATTTTCCTGGGGGCTAATTTCTCTGTGTCTTCAGGCGTTAGTTTCACATTTTCTAGGTACTTTACCCTAAGTACTTTAGCATCTTGCATTCGCAAAGAATATATTCCGCAGTTTCCATTGCAGTATCTCAGTATCTGCAAGTATCGTTGTCTGTCTTGCCCATGTTCTTAAGATGGTATCTTAAGGGGCAATGGCCTGAGGCCTGTTAAAAGGCCTGTCGTCAGTCGGACTTTTCGAGTTCCAGAAGCCTTGTGGCATTCTTTGATGAAAAAGTGATGAACTTTTTCGCTTGTCTTTGGTCCGGAGTATTCCTCCAGTAGGACTTCTTCTGTTCCTTTTCCCATTTTAGGATCTCCTCCGTTATGTGTCCCTTAGATAAACCACAAAAAGGTTCAAGCCCAAAGAATGGGTCTAATAGGTCTTCAGCACTTTTTTGCAAGAGCGTCAGCTAATTCGTTTCCTTCTCTTCCCTCATGCCCTGGCATCCACATCAAGGTAACCTTGTTGTTTTTTTCCAGTTGCTTCAGGGATTGTTTGCATTTCCAGGCAATTTTAGACTCGAAGGTGTAGGATCTGAGAGCTTTTAACGCTGCCTGGCTGTCTGAGAATATATAGATCTTTGCCCTTCGAATGCCTTTCTAATTTTATTTTTGAAACCCAAATTGGTTATAATTAAGTATTTTATGTATGAGTTAAGAAAGCTAAAATCCCTTTCTTAGCTAATTTTTACATATTAAAGAAGTTGATCGAAAATTTAAGGGTTGGAGAATATCATTTAGGTATATTAAGCAAATTAAAACTCAAGGGTTGATCATAACATCCACTTTTACAAACTGAAATAACAACTTAATTTTTTAGGCAGGAAGGGAATGTACCGATTTCAAAGGAATCAGTTCTTTATGACACGAACTAAGATATTTAATGTGCTATTTGTCAAAACTTAATATCGTCTACACCATCAGAGGATATTTGTATCTTATTTATTTATTACTAAAATAATTTCTTTTAATTCCACTGTATCTGTAGGTGTAACTCGTGGAAATACCATCATCACTAAGATAAATTAAATGGTCATTTGATGCCACAACATTGTTTGTTAATTTGTCTCGGGTAGTACAGTAAAAGTGCAGTACAGTGGTATACTATCATTAACATCTTTATTCTCAATATCTTATTTCCATCTATAATTAATTAATCCTTTCAACACGTTTGTAAAAGTTAAATGAAGTAATAATACTATTTCATCCTTTCAGAATGAAAAACGAATCAGTGAATCAAAGTTAACTGTAGGAAATCATTAATAATTATGGCGTAGTGTGGGCTAAAAAAATATACCCTAATAAGAGTTTTATAGTACTTAACGTGCGATATGGTTCTGAGTATTGTTTGATAATCGCCTACAACAATAGGTCGATAATTTTAAGAGATATACCAGCAAGTACGCAATATCCTTTCTGGTAACAAGGTTGAGTACATAAATTTATAAGCGGTAGTCATCCAAAGATTGGTATCCTAAAATATATCTGATCCTAGTAGACATTAAATACATATTATCCCGATTTGTTAAAAGTATTACCGGATGTAACTGAAATTATGTTTAATACTTTTCAATGGATTCTAAGCAAGATTTTTGGAAAAACAGGTAATTATCAGATATAGATTTATTTATAATAATATTTACACATACATCCATAAAATTAGTGAGTAAACTGTTGTGTATGTTTGACATAATTTTCTTTCATAATTTGTAATAAATAAATTTAAAAAGACGATAGTGTGACCTATTTTTCAACCGTTTTTAACAACATTTTAAAAATAACAAGTAAAATTGAAAATTTTTAGAAACCCCCGATCAATGTATCTAATCGTACCAGTTTCATATGACCAAATCAAAATGTGGCCTAAATCATGTTCGGCTACCATAATTGTCTGCACATTCTCAATTTTACTTCAATCGGACAATTTCTAGAGAAGTTCAAGATGGCGACCAAACATTAATATCTAATATGGCCCATAACGTTCTCGACAAAATACTCTTTCAAATAAAAAAACTACATCAATATCGGATCACCCGTTGAAGAGATATGAAGCCACAGACAGACAGACAGACGGACGGACGGACGGATGGACGGACAGTCAGACAGACAGACAAACATACAAACATACGCGTTAAACTTAAAACCTCTTTTGGGGTCGGAGGTTAAAAAGGAGGAGAGTCTCAATTTGTATGTATTTCTTTTTACGTACATGTTCAAACTGTAAGGTTCTTCCGCAATCCCACTGCAGTTTTTTCGATAAACTATGGCCAGTGCACAATGGGCGGGACTCTCAAAAACTACATAAAACTAAATTTTTCTCGGAATTACTTTAAAATTGCTAGTCAGATATTTTCGAAATGCCTATTCTATTGTCAAAAGATAAAAATTCAAAAATTCAAAATGTCGAATCTAATATGGCTGCCACAATTGCAAAATTTTAGTAAATTAATATGAAATTTGGTATTTAGAGATTTCAGAATTCTCTGATAGCAAGTCTGATCTTAAAGCGAGTATTAAAGTCTCAAAATTCAAAATGATGGATATTTTCTTTTACCATGTAGAAGCTAAATAGGAGATCACTAAAAAGGGTGATTTTTGTTTAATTAAAAACACTACATTATGAAACAAAATTTCTCCGTCGCGTCGCCCGGTTAATTGGACCTTTTATTATCTAATATCACGTATATCACAACCATTATGTATATGAAACCTCGCTTTATACCAGTCACTATATACAGAGTGACACATTTAAAAACGGGGCACCTCTCTAAAATTTTTATTTATTGTAAGATTTAAATCAAATTTTACTCTAGTATAGAACAAATTCTAATTATGACCAGAAAACTATTCGCCTCCTAGAAATGCAAAGCCATCTGCTGTACCAAAATATGAGGAAAAAATAATAAAATCATATTAGGCATTTTTTTATTGAAAAATTTTGTCCAAATTGTCCAAAGTCCAAGTCCAAAATTTAACCAAAATAAAAAAATATTGAAATTTCATTTTTCTGCAGCCGTACGCGAAGTGAGTATTTCGCATTCTCAAAACAGTCCGAGAATATTCATTTCGCGGCCGTTACCCTTAGTAACGGCCGCCATACCAACCTTTAAGCGAGTTTAAAGTCGCTGTAACATTTTTCGTATTGCCGTTTGTAGATCAGGTATTAAATCAGAAAACACCGAATGTACGATACTTTTGCTCTGGAGGAGTGTAAGAAATTGAAATATCATTATCGCTGTCAAATATTTTTACGATTTTTCAAGAACTGTCAAAATGTTTTGTATACAGAAATGCAAAATATGCCATTTCCAGGCCACCGCTAAATATAGCATAAACGGAGGTGTCATTTTCACCATATAACTATAATTTACGGTTGCACAAAAAATAGTGTTTATACCATGGCCGCGAAAATGTTTAGCGTCCTCGAGATTATCTTGCCTCGGCCGCGCCGCAAGCGGCCTCGGCGGGAATTTTTCTCTCGGTACGCAAAAAGAAATTTCGCATCCTTGGTACAAAAATAATTATTTAATGTTTTTTTTTTATTTAGAAAACTTAACTGTACTATGACAATTTTGTTTGAAATTAAACCACAAAATTTTCCGATAATAAAATGCCTAATATGATTTCTTGATTTTTTCCGCATATAATGGGTCACTCTGTATATAAAAAACATTAAAAAAAAAGGGTCACTAAAAATTATAATTATTAATAAAAGTACCTGTGCAAAACTGTAAATTATTTTTTTAAACGGCTAATGCCGTTGAAGAGAAAATTTTATTAGACGATCATTTTTGGGCACTACACCACAGAGCAATGATTAATGAACCTTACATCAAAACACAGGTTTGTTCATATACTTTGAAATCGTATAAAATAAGAAATTATTTTCGTTATTAAAAGCAGGTTTTTTAAAGTTTTTTATTGCTTTTCGTTTTTGATTCGTTTTTTTGCAGCAAAAAATAATATTAATAGTAATAGTAGTAAAAATATAAAAATGTATTTTAATAATTAGTAAAAAATACTCGATTAAAAATAGTTATTTATGATACAAATGTTAAAAATGACTTTTTATTTTGTGAGTGGAGCAATTCCACGAACAAAATAAAGTCATTTTTAACACGTGTATCATACAATGTTTTTTTCTACAAACATCATTAATAGAACAATAAAGTTTCTTTAAAAAGATTTCAAATCCTTTTAATGGTTACCTCATAATTCTAGTAGTTTATAGGATTTATGAAATAAATAAATCAAGTTTGCCCGTTGTTTCACACATGCTTGTGAAATGTGAAAAACTTGCTATATGATGAGTTCCAATATTAATTTTTTGTTAATAAATGTCACTATGACAAACGGCTTGTCATTTTACTTTTTGCACTAGTGTTAAAAGTAAATCATGTGATCATTTTTAACGCGAGTTTATATAATATTACATTTTTAATTCAAGTATGCCGTGTTAAAAACTTAGTTTTTAATGGTGTTTGTAGAAAAATACATTTTTACCACGAATGTAACCAGAGATATTCAAAATTTATTTCATGTGAAGAATTTCAAAGGAAGATGCAGATGCTGATTGCTGATCTCATTCGTAACGCGATATCAAAAAAAAAAAAAACTAACAATGATGTCTGGTCACTGGTTATTTTGAATCAGCTGTCATCATCAGTAGACAGAAACATCTATTTTTAAATTATGATATGTAAACCAGTAAATAATATTTTACTGCATATTCAGGGTGTTTTTTACTGACGTGCTAGTATTTCAGGGTGTGATTCCTTAGGTCATTTTATGAAGAAAAGTTCATATGAGCATATGTCCGCAACGGCTTAAATTTTTTGCTACAGGGTGTTGAATTTTTGTTTAAATCGTTATTTTTTAATTTCTCAGAAAGTACTTTAGATATTATTTTCATTCTTGGTATGTGTTTATAGAATATAAAACCACAGTTATTTTATCGCTCCACCAGTGGCGTCCCTGCAAACATGTCTTCTGATATTTGTTACCAAAAAAGTGGTACGCCACTGACATTTTTCCATGTCAATGTTTTTTCTGATTAGCCTGGTCAATTCTACATGAAAACAGTCTCTTAACTAAAACAATTAAATTTAAATTGAAACTAATTATTATTAACATTGATAATGATAAATTTTGTTTCATAAAAATTGTTGAAAATGGCCCTCCTCACTTAATAGGCATGCTTCCGGCCGTCTTCGCATCGAATTACGTACTCGTTCAAATATTCCCGGTGTATTCCGTATTGTTTCACACGAGGCAACTATTCGCTCTCTTAAATCTTCTGAAGTGTTAATGGGAGTTTTATACTCCAAGGTTTTAAAATGACCCCACAAAAAGAAACATATTATAAATAAAACAATCAACTAGATATATCAACAGTTCTGTGTAAGCATTAAGTATCCATGGATATTGAACAGATTCGGTTCCCGAAACGTCAGCGAAATACTTCATTTCTATATTTTTGTTCTTATTCATTATTTGCCAAAAACGCTCCATTGACGTGAAAGTACAGGCGTAGGGTAAGCAATAGGTAGTGGATGTAGGGCTCTCTGAAGTCCAAAACATGTCCTTGCAAAACAATGGGAAACAAAATGCTATTCAATACACACCGCAAAGGATTACATTGCTTACATTGCAAAGAAAATAGTAATATAGATAAGGAAGAAGATTTAAAGGACAACCTTTCAAATGAACAATCTAAATCACATTCTGATACAGAGGATTCTTCAGAATATGAAACTAATGACAGTAAGTTTTACACCATCATATACATTTGGAATTCGTTATTCTGATGATAGTGACGACAGACGGATCATTAAAATTTAATGTTTTCGTTTAAAGTGAAGCAAGAAGCAAGCGATACTGATTATTTGTAGAAAGAAAGCATCCGTCATTTTGAAATTTTAAGCTCTAACATCATCATACTCGTTGTCAGATATTAAATTTGTAAATTAGCTAAAGTAAAGTAAAGAGTTTTTATCTTTTGATATTAGATTAGGTATAAGCTAATCCGAAAATACCCAACTATCTATTTTAATGCAATTCTGACAAGATTTGAACCCTATAGTTTAAAAAACAAATACTATTATTATAAATCATTTTTTATTATCACTAACGCATTCGCCAAAGGACAATGTTAAATGTTTCTTTAGCTCCACATAAAAACGCAAATGACACAAAATAAAATGTAGAAAAATGTTAGCTAATGCAAGGCATATGCTCTGGAAGTCTGGAAGGCCCTAGAATAGTGGGAAATGTATAGCAGCAAAATCCAGTTTGGCGGTGATACTATTACATGTTGGACTAATAATAATGATTTATTTACGAATAAAATATTATACCACGGCAGTTCGTAAATAACTACTTTTTCAAAATCCACCCCCATTTAGGTGGGTGGAAGGGTGATACGCTATAAACCACAAGTTAAAAATGAATGTTTAGTAAAAAATCTCAGTGTCCTTTTTCGGTCAATACACTAATATCACACTTCATGGCCATTACTAGAAATTTAAAAAACCACCCCTAGTTAGGGAGTGCGAGAACGTTACACTATAAAGCACAGGGAAAAATAAATGCTGACTAAAAAATATATCCAAGTGCTTTTTGGTGGAAACACTGGATTGGCACTCTAGGACCTCTTCGTTAATTGCGATTAAGAAAACCAACTATATTTAGAGATGGCAAGATTTTATGTTTCGGAATAGAGGTAAAAAATTTAAAAAATGATTTAAAAAAACCGCTGCCCAAGGAATCACTACTTCCACATCCAGATTCTCCATCCAAGTCTCTCACAACGAAAAAATTTTGTATGTGGAAATAATTGTTTATGGAACTTTAATAATATAATATTTGAAATCGTCTGCCCCAAAAACCCATAAAACGATATCCCACATCGGAAGGGGGGGGGGGGGGGGGGGGGAGTGGTGATAGGGGGTGGTAGTGGGGGTGGATGAAGTAGAAAAAATATTTTGAAGTTTTTGGTTCTGGTACACACACGAAATCACAATCTTTTTCATCCCCTTTAATAATGGGGTGAGGATGGTAATGGGGGTGGCTAATGTCAAACATTTTCTTCAGACCTTAGCTTCTCTTTATACTAAATACCAATTTTATAGACTCCTACCTGTTTGATTTACCTATTTACCTCCTATTTACTTCAATTTACCCCCCAAATTACCAAATTTCAAGTCAATACTTAACCCTTTCCAGCTCGAATTATTATCCAGGTCAAGAAAAAATTCTTTTAGCTTTTTTTTAATTCACAATGATACTACTAAACATATATATGCAAAGAAAAACTAAAATATTTAGTGCCAAAATGAATTGACGCCATATGGAGTCACTGGGCAAATATATGCTAAAATGAAAAAAGTTTGGACAATAAATTATTTATTGAATTATCATGAATAATAGTTATTTACAATGGAATAATTTAAAGCAGTTTTTATCCTTTGTTAAACATAAGGGCATCTTACATTTTTCGCACATTATACGGGAATATGCATAAATGCAAAACCTACATCTTTGCTTTGTTGAGATATGCACAGGCCAGGCCAGTGGTCTACAGCGTCATAGCGTATATCATCTATAGGGACTGCTGTAACATTTCTTTTAGGTAGGGGTGATGGAGTGTTACTTACATCTGAAAGAGGTCGGCCCCTCTTACGGGGATCAATTTTTCCCGCACTCATAAGGCCGTGGGCTATTTCTGAACGAAAAACAATCAATGGCTTGTACTTTTTTTTCTTTGACTCATATGTCTTCGGTATAATAGCCATGAATTTACAATAGACATGTCTATCGTATTCCAGAAAATACGCAAGTAAAACCTTCTCACACCAATATTTATTCTATACAGTGATACCAGCATATCGTGAAGATCGATACCGCCCATATACATATTATACTCCTTCACTACATTTGGTCGTGGTACCTGAATGTACTTTTTCTCGGCAAGACTCCAACGTTCAACAGATTCAACATGGTGAATTCCTTTATATGTGGAAAGTAAATGCACGGCTTTGTTATCAGACCACTTTACAGCTATTATCATATCTTGATATGTATAGTTATCGTAAGATCCTCTACCAGATTTTTTCAATGTATCATCCGTTTTCATACTACAACCAGGAATTCGGTTGCTCTTGACAGTTCCTGTAACGAGGATGCCTAAACTCTTCAGATTGCAGAAGAGCTCAACAGATGTAAACCAATTATCACAATACAATTTATAATTTTTATGTTTTGGCATATTATCCACCATCCTCATGACTATGTCACCACTTATCTCAAGTTCAGAAGTATTTTTGACTGTACCTTTGCCAATATATACCTCAAAATCGTACACTATTCCGCTCACACCAGCTCTAGCAAACAGCTTTATCCCCCACTTGTGAGGTTTATTCTTGATGTATTGTTTCAAGCTGCTTCTGCTTTTGAATGGAATGATTATTTCATCCACTGACATGTGCTCTTCTGCTTCAGTTGTTGAGAAATTTGAACATAGTGCATCAATGATCGGTCGAACTTTGAATAATTTGTCATATTCCACATGATCGCGTGGTTTCATACTACTATTGTCGTTTAGATGAATGTAGTTTCCTTGTTTATCGAATCTGTTTCTAGACATGACATCTGCGATAGGTGAATACCTCGTAGATTCGGCCTAATACATTCGGTAACTTGGCATTTTCACAATGCTGCTCAAAATATGAATACCTAGGAACTGCTGTCTTTCTCTGCATGTTGTGCTGATAAATGAGCCAGTTTTCTCTACAGAATACAAATTTGTTTGATGTTCAATATTCTGTATTATGTTGTCATCAAAGAAATACTTGAAATAAGTCATCGGTGTTAGTCCTGGTTCAGGTGGATCTGAAAAATTAATTTCACATACTGAAGCTAATTAATCCAAATCTTTCTGCCTCCAGTGATATTCCTCCTTTTTTTTCTTTCTTGAATTAGGAGCACGATTTGATTTATTAGACGCTTGAATATCAAAAAGGACAGCCAATGGTATTTCGTCCTCAGAGTCATATTCTTCCTCATTTCTTTCCTCATAGTTCATTCCACGATGTATTACAGTAGATGCTGAATAGTTTTGTACTTCAGTAATTTCTGTGTCACCATCGTCATCTGATTCTTCAATATCCAAATCAGATACATCTCCTTCTAGAAGTAACAGTAAATGTCGTTATTCTTCTTCAGTCAATCCTGCTCTAGTCATCTAAAAATACAATTATATTCAGGAGCTTCGAATTATAAATTGTCGCCAATGAAATGTTGAAAGAAATTCAACATGGTTAGTGGAATAACTATTAGCTAAATTTCGCCAAGATGTTGATATAAACTATGACTTAAAAAAAGTTAAAAAAAAATAAGAAAAACCAAAGCTGACAAAAAACTCATGGCGACTTTATTCAAAATCATATTTTTATGGTTGAATACATATTCCTTCTAAATGACCACTGACTCCATATGAAGTCACACAATTTTGACCTATCATAAAGGTCGAAATATGGTAAAAACTTAGCTTGCTGTTATAACATATTTATAAGCTGCTACTTTAACTTACCTTTTATGTAAACACTTTAATGATATAGTGATAAAACACGAAGAATCAAAACTTTTTACAAACTGTTGTGACACCACTGACAATACTATCAATTCACAGTTGACAGAAATACGCCATTTCATACAGAACCTTGTAACAGAACTAATGTTTTTGGCGTACGCCATCTATAAGATTATAGAGGAATTAATTTCAACAAAATCTACAGCAATAATTATTTCTGTTTGTAGATTTAAGGTACTTATATACTGATAAGAGCGAATCTAGCGGTGGATTTAATAAATTAAAGCGCGAGAGAGATAGAGTAAAAGGATTTGGCAACACTGTATTAAATACGATTGTCATAACTGTCATTACTAATCTGCTACAATTAATCTGGCTATATTTCGTTCGAGCCGAGCCGAATTTTCCAATTTCGATATGCAATTTACGATGAGGTTTAACTGGAAGTCTTCCTCTTTACGTCGCGACATCGTATGGCCGTCCCGCTGGTGTTTTTCGAGAAATATGAACGTGTCAAGATCGCATATTTTTGCAATTTTTTCGTCTCCGAAATGGCAGGCTGGTTTTTTACTATTTTTCGCAGATATGTCCGAAATGGTCAGATCTAGCTCGAAATAAAAAATTAAGTACAAGTATTTTTCACTGCGAATCCTTTACTACCATCAGAATTTTAATTTTTCTCTTCGTTACGGAGATATTTACTGAAATGTCGAGGATGTAGTTCAAAAAATCGCAAATTTTGTGCTTCAAAAGTTGGAAACTTCTTAATCTTGACTCATACGCCAAAAGACTATTCTAGCTAATTTATATAGAATTAAATTTGCTAAAACTCTTATTTTTATTTTTTGGATCTCGACAAAAATTAGGGAATTAGAGGATGCGGAAATTGAGACTTTTCTTTTTTCTGTAAAATTTCGCCATTTTGTCACCGTAATTAGTTGGTAATTAATTAAAATCGATCTCATATACGATGTCCACTTAATATCATGTATTACCTAGATACTTTATTAATCTCGGCCCTTTAAAACAAAAGTTTCTGGCAAAATAATTTTTTTAAGATTTACATGCATTTTCTAAGAAAACGTGAAATTTTCTCCATTTACTCGAATATCTCGATATTCATCGATTTTTCAGAAAAATTTGTAGGCTACAAATCTAAAGAGCATTTATACTAATTTTTAATCTTATACTTTTTAAAAATTTAAATATTCACGCCATCTTCTTAATATGCAACGTTGTCAATCAATTTCAACAGCTGTTTCATTAACACAAATGTAGGTCTTAAAATTGATTAAAGTTCTAATAACTTTTATACTAGACGGACGATTTTTTCAGGGTTTTAACAGAGTGTTAATAAGAAACTACTTAATGTTATGTTAGTTTTTGAAGCATATTTCTCAAAAATTGTGGTAATAAGAGCGAAAATTAACTTGAGCCGATCTCTACTACGTCAAATGAGGCATCTTTGCCTAAAAAAGTCAAACTTTCCGAATCAATTACTCCGAAACTAAACGGACGATTTTATTTTTATTGAAAATTCAAGTGTAAAATCACTTTATTTATTAGTATACCAAATTACATTTAAAACTGTAAAAGTTCATTTTAGTATACAAGTACCTTAATACATTGGTACCACAACGACGCCATATGGCATCACTGGGCTGGAAAGGGTTAAATGGTTCCAGAGTAATCGTGCGCACAAGAAAAGTTACAGACAGACAGTCCGACAGACCGATAGACCGTCAGACTGACAGACAGACAGACATAATTTTTTTTCGCTCAAACTTAAAATATCGATGTTTCATGACATGACATTCTAAGCCTATTTGAACTATAAAAATTTTGAAAAATTTCTTCGTCGTTATACTCCAGGCGAATTAGACTTTTGCTGCTAAAATCGTGCCCTACGAAAAAAAATTTTTTTTGTGAAAACCGCGTCGGAAGATCGCGGAAACCGCGGATTCGCAATTAATTCAGTTTTTATGGCCCAAACGCGAACAACACTTATTGTAAAAGTTGTACATCTGTAAATTCTCCACCTTAAAAGCGCTATTCATTTTTTTCGTACGCCTAACCGTTTGGGAGATATGACGCGGACTTAGTGAAAAATGCATTTAGTTTCGCCAAACCTCTTTTGCACCATATATTTCGCAATTATTTTGCTTTCTATGTCTCAGAATGAAAATTAAATATTGCTGTCATAAAGCTCGGTGATCTTTATTCTCTACCAGAATGTCTTATAAATTTTATTTACATTTATTTACAGTGAATAAATCAAAAAATGCATTCGTTTCCGCACCACCCTAGAGATAGAATGCTCGTCGCGCTTTTTTTACATGGTTCCCCAGGAGGCCTAATCCATGCCGAATCTTAAATTAGTCAATATTTCCGACTCCTTCGGTATCTGAAATGTTATCGTCCAATGACAAATCGTTGTCATTACTTTCATTCTGATAAGATTCTACGTCGCCCATTTCGTCATTCATAGCAATTATAGGTGCGGTATTTAAGCAGGAGTGACCATGTCAATGGCCACAAGCTGTTGGACAATTCAGTCCTACTTTCCTACAGCTACATTTTCCTGCACAACCCTTCCTGCACAACCCTTGCAAAAAATTTAATTTAACAATACGTCTGGTGCTGATGGTAACTGTGTTGGAACTGGCTGAAAAAATCATTCTTCCTTATCCAGCCCCTCTACTCAGGATCAATGTCTTTTCACATCCAGGTTTGAACTTGATAATATTTAATTTTCATTCTGAGACATAGAAAGCAAGATAATTGTGAAATATGTGGTGAGAAAGAGGTTTGGTGGAACTAATTGTATTTTTCACCTATTCCGCGTCGTATCTCCAAAACGGTTAGGCGTACGAAAAAATGTATAGGATCTTCAAGGTAGATAATTTACAGATGTACAACTTTTATAATAGATGTTGTTCCCGGTTGGCCATGAAAACTGAGTTAATTCACGGTTTTCGCGACCTTCCGACGCGGTTTTCACGAAATCCTCTAGGTGTTTCGTGGCGTAACTACCAAGTGTTATTCAAGACGTCCAAATAAACATAATAAAGAAAAAAAATTCGTAGGGCACGAATTTAGCACAGAGGTCAATTTTACAACTAAAAAAGAAACCCTAATTTTTAAAATTCCAATTTTTGTTCACCAGATGTAGCTTCATAAAACTATTATAGAGATCGTTTAAAAGTCAATCCAGAGTGATAATTGGACATATACCGGGTGGCCACAAAATGATGCTCGCCTCTATATCTTCTTGATCTCACAGGATATGAATTTCAAATTTGGGCACGTCAAATAACTGCTGAATATGCATTATTTCGACTGATTTATCATTTTCTGTCGCTTCCGGAAATTATGGTGAATTTTAAATGGAGCACCCTGTATATTTTTACATTTTTTTATTCAGGAGGTCATTTTGCATACAACTTTGACATATTGAGATAAAAATATGAATGACTGACATTTTTACGAGAAAATTTAATTTTACATCTAGGCGGCCTCCAAAAAATGTTCTGTTTTGCTTCAATAAATAATCAAAAAATACAATTATGCCATTAGTCATAGGCCCCTAAACATTGCGGAAATTGTTTTTCCAGAATAACATTTTTTTTAATGGCACCATTACGTTATTTCAATAAAACATTTTATTGCCGATAACTTAGAACAAACACTCCAGTGTTTACTCGTAAAAATAATACATGTGAATTTTGATAAATGATAACAAATGATTTGTTTCTTTTGTTACATTTCAGACATCTATTTGATGGAGATCCACTGTTAAATTTTTCATTTATACCCCTTTTGTTGGATATCAATATTATGTACTTTTATCAGAGATGGGTAAAGGAAACTTTCCAATTAAAGTTGCCAGGAAATTTTCGAAAGTTTCCGGAACGAAGTTATAATAAGAATTAGAGGTAAAGGAAACTTTCCAAACGAAAGTTTCCGGAACGAAGTTTTGGTAAAAATTAAAGTTTCCAATAAAATAATTGAATATTCCGAAAGTTTCCAAAGAAAACTTTCCCGGAATTTTGGAAATTTATAAATATTCAAATATTCTATGATTAAATAATGGAGTGCTTGGTACCAGTGTATGGAAAATTACCTCCTGAGTCCAAAAATGTAAAAATATACAAGTGTATATGTAAGAATTGATATTAGGCCAGTGGAATTAGCAAATATGCATATTGTAATTCGTTTCAGGATCCCACGCAGATTAAACGATAGTTTTATTGATTACGAACATGACTCTGAATTTGGTCCACTTTTTGACCGCCGGAACATTGTTTATTTAACGATTTATTGTTGAAAAACTCAAAAAAATCGACTTTTTTAAAGATAACTCAGAGACCTTTGACGATAGGTTTTTCAATTTGTAGATACTGTTAGAACTTTGAAAAGCGGTTAATTTGAGAGGTGTTTCGCTTAAAACGCTTGAAAATTTGTTTAAATAATTGCAAAAATCAGCGAACATTTTCGCAATTTGCAAATATTTTTTATTCTTTAACAAAAGCACTTTAGTGCTTGAAACTTTGAAAAAATATGTCCTTTATCACCCCAAAGTCACCACTAAAATTTCATCAAAAAATTTTAATCAGTTTAAGAGATATTCAATTTGTTTATTAAAAACATGAATAATGTAAAATGCAAATTCACCCAGTTCCCGTTGTCGTAGAGGGTTGATCTGGACATCATTTTTTTTTGTTGAGACTTAAACTTTATGTTTTCATTAATGGTAAATCAAATTCGCATTATTTTCAACTTCAAAATGGCGTTTGAAAAAGTGTCAAATTTTGAGGTTAGGTTTTTTGCTAATAACTTTTAAACAAATAAAGATTTTGCAATATCGTTCTGATATCTTTGTTGCTGGGGTTTTTTCACACATTTTCAAAAAAAAAATGACCAGCCTTACTAGAAGCTGAGATGTTTTTTTTTTAATAAATTCGTAATTTGTTTATTAATAAACATTAACAGCTGAAACTTGGCGAACAACTAGTTTAATAGTCTATCTTTGTAATAGAGCTGAGTTTGGGGGAAAAAATTCAATTTGCAACAATAACAATAATTAATTTTAAATCAGCGTCAGAACAGGAGTGAGAAGCATGAGTCATATCTGTAACACGTTCATAAAATGATCGAGACGAGTTCAAATCCGTCAACCAAAAATTTACCGTTTCTCCGATTTTGACTTTTTTTTTTATTTGCATGATGAAATAATAATATCTGTCATGTCGATTTTTTCCTAATCAAACAATAATTTGTTATAAACAATTATTTTTTGTTAAAAAATTTTTTACGAATTTATTAAAAAAAAATCATCTCGGCTTCTAATAAGGCTACAGAGTCATTTTTTTTTGAGAATGTGTGAAAGGACCCCAGCAACAAAGATATGAAAACTATATTGCAAAATCTTCATTTGTTTAAAAGTTATTAGCAAAAAACCTAACCTCAAAATGTGACACTTTTTCAAACGCCATTTTGAAGTTTAAAATAATGCAAATTTGATTTGTCATGAATGAAAACATAAAGTTCAAGTCTCAACAAAAAAAAAGGATGTCCAGATCAACCCTCTACGACAACGGGAACTAGATGAGTTTGCATTTTACATTATTTATGTTTTTAATAAACAAATATCTCTTAAACTAATTAAAATTTTTTGATGACATTTTAGGGATAACTTTGGGGTAATAAAAGACATATTTCTTCAAAGTTGCAAGCACTAAAGTGCTTTTGTTAAAGAATGAAAAATATTTGCAAATTGCTAAAATTTTCGCGGTTTTTGGCAATTATTTAAACAAATTTTCAAGCGTTTCAAACGAAATATCTCTCAAATTAACCGTTTTTCAGTTCTAACAGTATCTACAAATTGAAAATCCTATCGTCAAAGATCTTTGTTATCTTTAAAAAAGTCGATTTTTTTAAATTTTTCAACAATAAATCGTTAAATAAACAATGTTCCGGCGGTCAAAAAGTGGACCAAATTCAGGGTCTTGTTCGTAATCAATAAAACTATCGTTTAATCCACGTGGCATCCTGAAACGAATTACAATAAATTTCAGTCTTTTTTTTACTAATTCTACTGGACTATATGTTTTATTATAGATTTTTTCAAATACTAATGTTAATTCATAAACAAGTTAAATTTGATTAACTACGAGACACTGGTAGTAATATGTAGCAACCATATATGATTGATGTCAAAATTTAAAGAAGTGAAGTAAAGTGAAGTGGCCTTTCCTTACCCATGGAGTCCGATTCCTAAAACGACCCGTACACAATCATTTTTAACGATGATCAAATAAAACACTTATTACACTAACCAATCGCTTGTTTGATGACGTAAGCACCGTTCAAACCCCTCCGCCCCATTTTTCATTAAAAATAAGCAAAGAGGAAGCCCCCTCCCCTACTTTAATTCTTACGTAATACTTGAACGACCCCAGTCCTTCTTTTAAAAATTTTTTAAAGCAATTTAAAAAGTGAATTATGTTTCTCTACGATTGTTAAAAAAAGTGTACTTATTTTCATTATTTTCTGCGCGTAAAACATGTGTTTATGGTAATAGTGAAAAAAAGTAAAAAGTGAGAAAGAAATAACATTATTTCACACTCGTGTTAGGATCTATAAGTGCATAGAAAACAATGGAACTTGCCACATGATCTTCGCTGTAGTAACGTCGAATTATGTATTTGTGTTTTGAAATTTAAGGTCATTTTAAAATTTAATTACACCGGCACACAAAAAAAAGTCGTGAACTTAAAACAAAACTTGTCAAAATGCATGTATTTTTGTACGCTGAATCAGAATCTGTCATCAGATTTGGCATTTTTAACCTCCCCACAATAAAATTGTGGGAGGTTACTACAATTAGTTCAAAATCGAAAATTGAGATAACATCAAATCTTTACGTTTTGAGGTCCCAGGAACCCAAAAAAGTTGTTTTTGAAAAATGTCTGTGTGTATGTATGTGTGTGTGTGTATGTATGTTAGCACGATACCGGCGAAGCTACTAAACGGATTTGGATGAAACTTTGCATAAGGGTTTCTTTAGTGCTCCAGAAGATCTAAAAGGTTTTGATTGAGATCGGATTACGCTTAGTGCCGTTTTGGCACAACAAGTTGTTTATTTTATGATTACTTACAATTTGTAATTGAACCATTGAAAAGCAGTAAAAATTCCGATTTCAACAAAATATCACACTTGCACTTTTTCGATTTGGTTTCCGTGAAAAAAATTAAAAAACAAAATAACACTCTTCTTGTGTAAGATAAATTTTATAGTCTAACCTAACGTTCGATAGACTAGTGTCAAAGAACGTATACCACAAAATAATACTCTCTGCAAATTTGCAGCCGCAAAGGCTTTTTTTAGGGACTATTGACGGAATCGGAACTGTACTGACCTGACGAGAGTGAAATCCTACATCTCAACGCGACATTCCGAACGACTAATTATCTACGGATAATTAGTTATTAACGCGTAAAGACTGTCTATCTCTATTTTTGCGGCGGAACGAGATGGAAGACGGACACTCTTCTAACACAAATTCGCGATCGAGAAACGTCAAACGAAAAATTGCAAAAATGTCACTTTTGATTCGTTCGTGCCGAGCTGAATTTTCGAATTTCGACATGCAATTTACGATGCGGATCAACTACAAGTCTTTGTCTTTCCATCGTTACATAGTACGGCCGTCGCGGTATCGTATTTTTTAAAATACGAGTAAATGTAGATGTCGTGTTTTCGACCAAAATTTACCCTCGGATGTCGCAACTCGAAAACGAAAACGGTTTTTCATCTGTAACTCGGAAACTGTGAGAGATAGCTCAAAAATAAAAACTCCCTAAGGCAAACTACATAATGTCAGGAACGTTTTGCCGCACTAGAAATTTTAATGGGACTTTTCGTTTGCGTCCGGCGGGCCTTTCAAGATGACAGTGTCATGCACTTTTTTCATTAAATCGTTCGTAACTTCTAAACGGCGACTCCTACGGCAAAAAACTTTGACCTAACGAAATTGTAGAGAATTGAATTACCTAAAAGTCCTTTTTTGGATTTTTATGCTGTTCCAAAAATTACCGAGATACGGTCGGCCAAAGTGGAGACTTTTTGAAATTCGTCTAAAATCTCGAATTTTTCTCTTTAAACCTCCATAACTCTTAAACGGCGGTCCCTAGGCCAAGATACTTTACCCTAACGAATGTGTAGAGAATTAAATGCTACAAAAAATTATTTTTCAATTTTTGACATAAGACAAAAAATAAGGACGTTAGGAACGAAACAAGTAGTGGAAATTTACATTTTCCAAGGAAACGTGTTTTTTTCTCTTCTCTTGCTAATATTTAGATAAATATTGATTTTGGCAAAAAAATAGTAGGGATCTATTAGAAAGACAATAAAATGATGATGAATTTGCTTTGTCAAAAAATGTATGTAGGTTTAATGGTTTCGCTGCTATATACGTTTCAACACAAAATTTCGATTTTCCCATATGCCCAAATTATATTTGATACTGATTTTTAAAATCTCCGCCAAGTGAAATTTATAGCTTTTTGTCCTCAAAGCAGTGCAATGTAGAGGGTGATATTCTAATAATGACAGAGGTGTTCAGTGATTTCGGCTGATAACTCGGGAACGGTTGAAGATATCGAACTGAAATTTGAAACGTAGGTATAAATATTGTAGACGGACGGATTACAAGTGAATTAATAATACACCTACGTCACATGACGTCACAAAAATGAAAAATTATTACAACAGACGAACTGGTACAGATATCGACTTAACGGTTGGAGTTATTGGAAGCGGCTGGAACCTCCCCACCCGGTGAATCTTTAAAGCCGAAAAGAGCACTAAACAATATGAACGATCTCATTTAATTATATTTATTAAGTTGAAATATTTTTTTCATATTAAATCAGAAAAAGAAGTCTTGCGTTTGGTGGGATTTGGACCTAAGAACTTGAGTGTTAAATTTACAGTCTGCACAACATTAATATTTCATTCAATGTTTTAATACAAATATATGCTTTATCGGATGCTAGCCCGGGGCCAGCCAGGCAACCACGGTGAACACCGCCGAGGCGAGTGTGAGGTCCGGTTTGGCTTGGAGAAAAATAGAAAAGTAGCTCCTGTCTTCTGTAGGCAGGCTTGAAAATTAGGTTAAAATTATAATGTGTCCACATGGACCTAAAATTAATATAATAATAAACACAATACTATAAAAACGTTCGTAGGCAAGAGCACCTAATAATTTTGATTATTGATACGGGAAACAAATAAACGAAAAAACCTGTTCGTTGGTAATGGGATGGATGGCAGGGATGGCCATCTTTGGAAAAAACTATATAATAATAATAGCCAGGGTAGTGTTCATGGTGGATCGTTTAAGTTTGAGTTGGTATATTTTGTTTTATCTTTTGGCCTCGACCGATTTTTCACTAAATCGGTCGGGGAAGTGATAGCTGTCAAATTTTTGGTTCCATGTTTCTCTGGGGAATTTGGTTTTTGAAAAATGTTTAGGTTGGTACCAATGTCTTAAATTGTTTTTAGGTTATGTAGTACTATTTTTAGGTTATGTTGCAGGAAGAATTTCCGGCGGGATGCCGGAAGTAGCGGAAATAGTTTTTAAAATATAATGTCACTGTCACTTTTAAAGTTTTATTGGAAAAAACTCACCGAAAGCATTTCGGTGGGGTTGCTTACACTTATAGGGCTTGTAAGCGGTTCAGGATGGCCTCTCACACCATCCGTGGGCTTTATAAGCGTCGAAAAAACTTGTAATCTCTCGATGCACTTGACACGTCAAAAATACTCAGCATATAGTCTGCACGCTTTAACACACTAGCAGAGAACTTATACCACAGATGGACCCGTAGTATTTTTTGGGAATTTTCCTTTGCCCATTTAATAAAATTTGACATTTTTCTGAAAATCTGACATTTTTCTGAAGTGACATTTTTCCGAAAATTTGACATTTTCCTGAATTTTTGACATTTTTCTGAAAAGTGACATTTCTCAGAAAATTTGACATTTTTTCGAAAATTTGACATTTTTCTGAAGTGACTACTCCGAAACTTTGACAATTTTCAAACATTTGACCATTTTCTGAAAGGTGACATTTCTTCGAAAATTTGACATTTCTCTGAAAAGTGACATTTTTCCGAAAATTTGATGTTTTCCTGAATTTTTGACATTTTTCTGAAAAGTGACATTTCCCCAAAATTTCACATTTTTTCGAAAATTTGACATTTTTCTGAAGTGACTGCTCTGAAAATTTGACAATTTTCAAACATTTGACATTTTTCTGAAAGGTGACATTTCTTCGAAAATTTGACGTTTTTCTGAAAAGTGACATTTTTCCGAAAATTTGACATATTTCTGAAGAGTGACATTTCCCTGAAAATTGAACATTTTTACGAAAATTTGACATTTTTCTGAAAAGTGACATTTCTCCGAAAATTTGATATTTCTTGAAAATTAAAAAAAATTCGTGAGTCGTCTTGTAGAAATATTTTTTTGATATCATCATCAGTTCGCCTATTATAAGAATTTTATGTTTTTATGACGTCATCAGAACGTAGGTGTATTTTTAATTCACTCGTATTCCATCCATCTACAATATTTCCACCTACGTTTCAAACTTTAATTGGATGTTTCCAATTGTTAAATCGATATCTACATCAGTTCGCCCTTTGTAAGAATTTTTCTTATTTGTGATGTCATGTGACGTAGGAGTATTATTAATTCACTTGTATTCCGTCCGTCTACAATATTTCCACCCACGCTTCAAATTTTAATTGGATGTTTCCAATCGTTAAGTCGATATTTGTACCAGTTCACCTGTTGTAAGAATTTTTCTTCTTTGTGGCGTCCTGTAGACGTAGGTGTATGTTAATTAACTTTTATTCCGTCCATTTACAATATTTCTACCTACGTTTCAAAGGGCATAGCCGGGTAAGCATGGTGTGACTGCCCCCAAGCGTCTGGCGCTTATATTTGTGCAGTAGGAAGCAATCTTGGAAAGTAGCAATTTCACAAAGTATTAGCCCGAAAAAGGGACCGGTTTGGGGTGAGTAAGGGAGGGTTGATTTTAGCAAAACTATTTTTTTTCTAAGAAACGGCGCATTCAATCGTTTTGTAAAAAATATATGTTAAAGACCTACTGAGAAAGTACTAAATAAAAAATCAGGCTCAAATTCCGAAAACAGATACAGTAAAAAAAACATATATATTATTTTCAAATTTTTTTTAGGGTAACTTATCCCTGCCTGAATTTTTTTCTGTAGCATGTCTATGGACTCACTTATGTTATATTTTTTTCCCAGTCTTGTCCGAAGATTACGCCATACTTAAAGAAAATGCCGAAGTGTGCAGTGCCGTATGCATATTTTGTGGACAATTAACTCCTTGTAAGTAAAAAAGGCCAAACTGCAAAGTAAATTTGGATACCTGAGTAGTGTATACATATTAGTGACTAGTGATTATGGAGATGGTGAACGTTGTAAGAGAAACCAACATAAAGCTGCAACGCTGACAGTTAATTAGGTGCTCAATAGAGTTGACTCTTGCACCGCAAAAATCAGTTTATAGCCGTAATGTTAAATATCATTAAGGGTAAAACCTAAAGTCAGCGGTACTATGGAATACCTTGTCAAAGACTGTGATTATTCACATATTACCGTCGGCGGGGATAAGAGCTTGGTTGTTAACAATTTGCAGCACTAAATCGTAGCATTACTAACCTGAGAAGGATATAGATGTTAATCTTCCTCACTGTCATCTGCAATCACTGTACTCATGCTATCCTTCTGGAACAATAGGGAGAGAACTTCTGCCGGTTTAGGTATGCTTGCTAGATATCATCCGTACGAAAGGTAATACACGACAGCAGCTACATGGGAACAACATCCAACAGTTTGATACCCATTGGCACATTCACAGAAATGTCTTCCAACGCCGACACTGGGGAATATAGTCGAGGAAACATCGGTAAACCTTCGTTTTGATGTGACGTGAACAAACTTGTATTTTGAGTACATTGGACTGGTCCTTATCTTACTGAAGATTAAGTGTTCCGTCTTCATTTATGACTTCGAGATACGAAATCGTTTGTTTATATTGATACGATCCGGTAAAAAACAGTTTTAAATCCGTCATTTCTGGGAAGTCCAGTACATCTTTGCTGGAAATATCTACTAAAGGCAGTTTTGCAATTTCTTTGAATGTGCCAGTGGGAATCGAACTGTTGGATGTTGTTTCCATGTAGCTGCTGTCGTGCATTATCTTTCGCAAGGACGATATCTATCAAGCATACCTAAACCGGCGGAAGTTCTTTCTCTATTGTTTCAGAAGGATAGCATGAGTGCAGTGATTGCAGATGACAGTGAGGAAGATTAACATCCATATCTATCACAGGTTAGTAATGCTACGATTTAGTGCTGCAAATTATTAACAACACATGACTGTTAAGACCAAGCTCTTATCCCCGCCGACGGTAATATCGGTAGTACCGCTGACTTTAGTTTTTACCCTTAATGATATTTAACATTCCGGCCATAAACTGATTTTTGCGGCGCAAGAGAGGTAAACACCTAATTAACTGTCAGCGTTGCAGCGTTATATTGGTTTCTCTTGCAACATTCACCATTTCCATAATCACCTATCACTAGTATGTATACACTACTCAGGTATCCATATTTACTTTGCATTTTGGCCTTCTTTACGTGCAAGGGGTTAATTGTTGACAAAATATGCATACGACACTGCACACTTCGGCATTTTTTTTAAGTATGGCGTAATCTTCGCACAAGACTGGGAAAAAAACATAACATAAGTGAGTCCCCAGACATGCTACAGAAAAAAATTCAGGCTGGTACCCCAGGGATAAGTTACCCTAAAAAAAAATTGAAAATAATATATATGTTTTTTTTACTGTATCTGTTTTCGGAATTTGAGCGTGATTTTTTATTTAGTACTTTCTCAGTAGGTCTTTAACATATATTTTTTACAAAATGATTGAATGCGCCGTTTCTTAGAAAAAAAATAGTTTTGCTAAAACCAACCCTCCCTTACTCACCCCAAAACGGTCTCTTTTTCGGGCTAATATTTTGTGAAATGGCTACTTTCCAAGATTGCTTCCTACTGCACAAATATAAGCGCCAGACGCTTGGGGGCAGTTACACCATGCTTACCCGGCTATGCCCTTTCAATTCGTTACCTCCAACCATTAAGTCGATATTTGTACCAGTTCTTCTGCTGTAAGATTTTTTTTTTTATTTGTGATGCCATGTGACGTAGGTGTATTTTTAATTCACTCGTATTCCGTCAATCTACAATATTTTCACATACGTTTCAAACTTTGATTGGATGTTTCCAATAGTTAAGTCGATATCTGTTACTAAGAATTTTTCTTATTTGTGACGTCATGTGGACGTAGATGTATTATTAATTCACTTGTATTCCGTCCATCCACAATATTTCCACCCTCATTTCAAATTTTAATTGGATGTTTCCAATCGTTAAGTCAATATCTGTACCAGTTCGTCTGTTGTAAGAATTTGTCTTATTTGTGACGTCATGTAGATATAGGTGTATTATTAATTCACTTTTATTCCGTCCATTTACAATATTTCCACCTATGTTTCAAATTTCAATTCAATAACGATAAAAATGATAAAAATAGGCAGCTTCCAGTAGCTGCCTATTTTTATCATACATTTTTTTTGAGTAGGCAATTATGTGCCAAAAGAATGGCTTGTCAAATTAAATTTAAACGTCAACGTTATTTACAACAATTTTACACATTACTCAAAAAAAGTAATATAATCAGATAAATGGATAATAACAGTGAAAACGAGATTTCTTTGACACCGCCAGAGGTAAGGGAAGCTGCAGAAATAGTCTCATTAAACTTGTTGCCGGAAAAATCGATAAAATTATATATGATGACGTATGAATCAGTAAACAATTTAAACAAAAATATTTAATAATGGTGGACAAAGTATAGTATTCTACTCGCATATAATGTCTACTTGCATATAATGGTTTCTCTTCACTCTGATGTTTTACGTGTCTTAAACTTCACCCTCGTGAATAATAACTATCATTATATGTTCGTTGAAAATAATACATACTATTAATACTTTAAAAAAGAAAAACTGACCCAGCAAACACTCATAATTGGCATATAAATGATCACGTGCAGCATCGCCAGCATTATCATAATTGGTTCTTTTATGGAAAGCCATAAACGGACCCGAAGCGAAATGTCCTACCGGTCAGCAGATGGCCATGCTTCAATGTGCCAATAATGTACAATATTGGGCCATTAAAAGACCACTGATAATGTCACCCATTAGCCAGAATATTTTTGCATGTAATCTCACACATTGGATTATGGGAACACTTTCATATATTTCGTATAACCTACTAGATTTTGGTATATAATTTTTTTATGTGAAATTTACATAAGAAAACGCAATAAGTTAGCAAAATATATAGGTACCTACGTTATAAAAGTATTATAATCCAATATCAAAAAATATGTTAGATACCGGGGGGGGGGGGGATATGCATTCTCGCACTCTACAATTTTCAGTAGAATGTTCAACGAATGGGTAAAGACCACACGACATTATATTTTCGCACGCGACTTAATGACAGTAGCAAAGTTTTATAAAAATGGATAACTTGAATGAAACAAATATGCTTGCTACAACTGAAAACTTCGAATTTGAAGATATAGATCAACATAGATGAAGGACAGATGAAGCAATATAATCCATTTGAAATTAGCAATGGGCAGTTCATAAAAGTAACAATACTGATTACCTAATTTATTTATAAGAAAAATACAAACTTTATAATAAAATTAATAAAACTTAAATAAATTGACATCGTTTCTGTTTTGTTGGTTTGCTTATTTTCATCACAGAATGCAAAGCATATTCATAAAATGTTGATAAATCGCTATTTTCAGCCAAAATTCAACTTAATTATTTCTTTTATTTTTATATTTTCAAATGATTCTAGATATATGTGTGTAATTCGAGCACAAAATGGCATTATCTTTCTCGTGTTCTTGATGTCAACTTACTCTTAAGCGACAATGAGGCACTCTGCGCCCGCAAATAGATAGCTATTACTTAACTTTTCTGTTATCCTCTAGATAGATCCCAGCTAATTCATTATTTGTTTTATAACAACACTTAGTATTTTAAGATCACCACTACATTAGAATTTTTACTTTAAATTTTTCACCAACACAAACTTTTTATGAACTATAAACAGACAATGTAAAACGTGCGTCTAATAATTGAGATCCCAGGCACAAACATATAATTATTAACGCTACTTTAAAACGTAATATTCATATTAATTTACAAATTATTAAAATAAAATTACATAAAAATGTAAGATTTATATCTTAAACCTTCAGTTCTGTGAAAAGATATAAAAATTATTTATTAATATATAATATTAATATAATTAACTTATAACAAAATATTACAAACTAACTAATAACGATAATTAATAGATATATTAACAACATTAACAGTGTAAAAGGTTTTCCCTTACGAAATAAAACGGTAAAAATGAATCAAAAAGTCTCAGCCATTGAAAAATAAAGTCGCTATCTGTGGGGTCCTGGATCTTAATTGTGCTCGGCAGACCATTGAGGAATACGCAAGGACATCTTTGATCTTCACGGTACAAGGGATTCCCTCGGAATCCAACAATACAATTGTTTTCTTGAGATTTTTCATTACAAACATCGTACTAATTAGTTTGGTCCAGCGTATGCATATGTCTTATTAAGACAATGCTAAAAAAAAATAATGTTAACACTCCCACTATTCAATTTATTAGTATAAAAGGTTCTTTATGATTTTTTGGATTCAGTTTCAGTTGAGTTTTTGAATTGTTTCAAATTTTTTTAACATGCAGTTGCAAAATGTGAGTACCACGTGTATGGTTTGTGCCCCCCAATTGGATTATTATTATTAGTGACTGTTTAGTGATATTTACGCAAATGCTGTTTTAATTTACGTGTTGGATTTCAATTACCGTGTTCAAATAAGTGAAAAATTACGATTCAAACTACTATTTTATGCTTAAATTGCGCGTTTAAAGCTGGGATAATTAGTGGTGTACTTAGATTTTGACAAGGAAATCGATGTGATCTGAAATTTCATTGCAGAAAACTATTGTTTAGGGTCTAATGTAAAAATAAGTCGACCAAAATCGGCTGTCGGCTAAACTTTTGGAGAGAGGGGCAAAGGTTTAAACAACGTTTTTTTGAATATATCTTGTTAACTGCGAATGTTATCAAAAAGTGTTAAATACACAACTTAAAGCTTATATCCCGTCCAAATTAGACAAAAATGTATCGAAATATGCAATGCCGGTTTTAGATATAAATTGCCCCTAGGCCCAGGTCAAATTATTATTATTATATATACATACAGGGTGATTCATGATAGTTGATTATGAGCCTCACGTACAAGGTGTTCCGCTATAATTTTCTACCCCTATAAATGCCTTAATGTTCAAAAACTGTACATATAATTTTTGTTGTATTTTAGATCTACCATTAGTTTTATAATACCTCTGAAAAATATACGTGCAAAGGAACAATTGAACAGCCTGTATATATTTGCATATTCGATTTCTTCATCTGATCCTGAATACAAATATCTACTTGTTATATGAATTGTTTAGCAGATTCTAAGTCATCAATAGAAAACAAATGAACAAATGAAATTGTTTTTAAGATTAAAGTAGGCTGTATACTATACTGAATTATAGTAGCTCTAGCAGTTGCTAGGCCATCATTAAACTATAAAAGTTCTTTGACAAAGATCTTTTATGAAAGATATTCTTTCTTAGAAATGTGTAATATTTTATAAAATATGGTCGATATTTTATCAAATTTCATCGACTACACTATCACATCTCTCATAAAATATCTTTTATAAAGGATCTTGGTCAAAGAACTTTTATTCTAATGGTGGCCTTACAAAAGAGTAGACAAGAGTCTGGTTTTCAAAGAATATCTCCCTTAAGAAGGATTTTTATGTAAATAGAATATGCATACGAATATTGAGCACATATCTCGGGTACTTAGTAGTTAGAACACATATAGCAATTGGTTAAGTTAAAATTTCAACATATTAAGTTAATAAGTCGAAATTTCAACTTAATTTTTTTTCGCCGTGGCCTCAATACGCTTCCTTCATATTATAATATTTTGGTACTTTATTAATTGAATATTTGTAATTACTTATTTACTTACAAATTGAGCACATTTTTTTTTTAAATTAACATTACATGATTTGATCCTGATTTCGGCCATTTCGGACTCGCCATCTTGTATTTTTATTTTTCAGCCTCACTTTAGTTGTTAAAAGTATTAAAAAATACTAGACTATTTCACCTTTGATAAAATATTTATTAATATCTATAGAATTTTTCATCATTTTGGTCTTTAATTCGGCCGTTTTGAAGCAGTCATGTTGTTTATTATTTTTTTAAACGCCTTTAGAATGTCAACGACGTTTAGAATCTCTAGGTGAAAAATTATTCGAGTTATTTAATACAAAAACATGTATACACAAAAGCATTTTCCTTTATATCGGTAGATAATAGTAATATTATTAATATTCAGTCTTAACATGGTAATTTCAAAATGTGTGGATATTATACTAATAATTGGAGATTCGTAATTTTTAACAAATAAAAATTTAAATGCATTCACTTAATAAAACAATTGTATTAACACATAGTTGTATGCTTGAATTTAAATTACTAAACATATTTTTTTTAATATTGGACAATAGCATTATTTTACATTTAAGGAATTAATGCTGACTTCGTGAACTCGAACTCTTCAGGTCAGGAACAATTTAGTAGGTATATTATATATTATCTCTATTGTATTCTCTAGTATTATAATCGACAAATCTAATGTTATAATTAAAATTCTCGGCATCCTTACAAAACATAATTTGAGACATCTAAAAATTCACTCACTGAATAGAAATAATGCTTCAACATAACATAATTTAGCCGGGGCCGGCCTTTGGAGGGGGTGCGACCAAGCCCCGCACGAGGGCGCCGTACCCCAGGGGGCGCATGAGCTTACTTTTTTTTTCAAGTAAAATTTATGAGGACGATTTTTTTTGGATTCTACCTCCCCTCCTCCGCCCAAAAAGGGGTGCCTTTTAAAATTTTGCACGAGGGCGCTTAAGAACTAAGGCCGGCCCTGAATTTAGCATACATTTGAACTGAAAATAATATATTTCTTTTATATTAGAGGGCAGTGGCGGATCCAGAATAAAATAACAGGGGGGGCACAACCATTAAAAATGCGTCGCCGCAAGACAACAAACATTTTTTTTTGGAAAAATGAAAATTGATAAACGGGGAGGAAAAAAATTACAAAAAAATGTTATCACTCGGCAGTGAAAATTGATGAGCGAGGAAGAAATACATAACAAAATTTTTTCACTCAGCAATGAAAATTGATGAGCGGGGGCGGTTTTTCCACTCACGAATGAATAATTGAAATTTCCTTTTTGCCAACATAAACTACGGAGGGGGGCGTGGGGGATACAGTACATATGTATATATGATATAATAACAATTAATATACCAAAATAAACTACAGAGGGGGCACGCGCTTCTGTACCCCTGTGCCCTCCCCTGGATCCGCCTATGTTAGAGGGTAAAACATAAAATTTAATGTAAGAAATTTTTCATCGACTAAGCCTGAATTTATTATATATGTTTGCTAAAGAAAGTGACATTATTATTAACTTAATAAAATATTTGTATTAGTATTTACACAAAACTTTCCTCTATGACAACTTTTTATTTATTAAATACCTATATTTTTGTAGAATGGCTGCCACGCACATTTTTTTTAACTAAAAGTATATTAGGCTTAAGTACATTCCAAATATTATTGTCCTCCGTCACATTTGTTTCGTTAATTATTTTTTTAAAGATGTCCTCCTTGTATATTTTTTTACTAAAAATATATCCCATGTTGTCATTGGTAATGACAACAACTACCTAATAAATATTACTTTTCTCCGTCAAACAGTTTTGTAGACATAGCGCCGACGAACAGACAGGCACTAGGCTGACAAAGAAACAGACAAACTAACGGAATTGAAATACCTTAATTTTCGCAATCTACATAGCCTGAAACGTGAAAATCCGAAGAAATTTTCGAAAATGATTTTTTCATTATTACAATAATTCCCCTATATCTAATTACTACACGCTTAGTTCGTTTAAACTTGAGAGACATACTATATATTACAATTTCAATATTTTGTGTACCCTAGTAATTTTGTGTGCTTAATCAAAACCTCTCAACATTTTGTTCTAAAAGTTAGAGTGCAACATATTTTACATAAAACGTGACAGTTTACGTGCTTCTTGAATTCACCCCGTATGGCGAATATGCATAAAGGACGATGTTAAAAATATCTGATTTTTGGCCCCCATTGCGGAACACATATGACCCAGAGAAAATGGTTGGAAAAGGCTCAAAATTAATAAAAATACTTCTTCGTGGTATCAAAAGGCTGGAGAAAATTTTATTTCACCCCTAAAAGCATAAAAGCAACCTCGAAAATTGCTTTGAATAATAGCAAATAAATACTGAATGTGAAAATTATATTTATTTTATGATAACTATTCGGTATCGATTCAATAGAGATAACAGAAGGGTAAAAACTACCCCTAGTCACACCCTATTCAGGGTGGAACGCTATACACAGCACCTAATATTAAAAAAATAGGTACCAAGGTGATTAAAAACCTCGGAATGTAAATGCAAAAAGGATCGCCTCCTCGTGGTGCATTCTGGAAGACACAATAAAATGATCTTCCTTTGCAGGTACCATTTGCATATTTACTGTACCCAAAAATCAGCTATTTTTAACATTGTCCTTTCAAAAGGAATGTTCTAAGATGCTGTTTTACAAATGTACTGGGTTTGAAGCAAACATTTCAAGTCTGGCAGAAGTAGACAGATTTTTGGTTTTGATTTTACTCAGTATACCTTTCAGAGGGCATATGATGCGTATATTCTTATGACAACAAGAATTGAATCAGAGCGCCATCCTGGATTCTTCATATGGAAAAGTGAGTTTTCATTTATTCGCAAATTATGCGTTTTGGTACGATTTTAGTCTTTTAAAATGAAGTCCAAAGTAAAAAATCCTCGGAAATCCATTAGCGTGGGTCCAAAGGGCTGTTACGATCACGCAAACTTGTGTTTTAATAAAGTATTTCTCCGCGTTTCCGAACAGGCTCTTAATAATCAGTACACAAGTTGTTATTACCAAATTGCTGAAAAAAAAGATGGCATACCATTTGCGTATGTCCAAGTACAGTATACAGTGAACAAATCGTGTAAAATTATGGAAAAATATTACGTGTATACTGTACTTGGGCATAGACAAACGGTATGCCATTTTTTTTTCAGTTAGTTTTATAACAAAAACTTGGATATTTGTCATTGGCAGCCTGTTCGGAAAGGCGGAAAAATTCTTTATTAAAATACAAGTTCACGTGACCGTAACAGCCCTTTGGACCCACGCTAACGGTATACCGATGGTTTTCCGAGGATTTCTTACTTTGAACTTAATTTTAAAACACATGGCAGTCTGACTAAAATCGTACCAAAACGAATAGTTTACGAATAAATGAAAACTCACTTTTCCATATGAAGAATCCAAGATGGTTCTCTGATTGATTCCTTTTTGGTATAAGAATATACGCATCATAATACACTCTGAAAGGCGCATACTGAGTAAAACCACAACCAAAAATCTGTCATCAACTGCCGCGCCGGGCGTCGCGCCGACAGCGGGAAAAATATGCCCTCTTTTGGACAAGAATCTGCCGACAGTAGAGATTTCAATCAAATTAAATGAAAAAAATGGTAAATACCCTCAAGACATTATACTTTAGAGTAGTGCTACAACAAATTGGCTTTGGGTTAACCTAACCTAAAAATCGCAGCTATTACTTCCACATCCAGTGGAAGTATAGAAACGACAAACATTTTTTTTAAATTTTTATTGTTTAGGCTTAGAATGTCATGAAACGTTGAGATTTTAAGTTTAAGAAAAAAATGTCTGTCTCTCTGTCGGTGTGTCTGTAACTTTTTTTGTGCGAACGATTACTCTGGAATCGTTTAAGATATTGACTTGAAATTTGGTACACGTATATATTTTAATGAGATCTGGAACTGCATTATATTTTCATCTTATTCCGTTGAAGAGTTGGAGGGTAAAATGGGGTAAATGGGGGTAAATAGGTAAATCAAGCAGGTGAGAGTCCATAAAATTTGTGTTTAGTATATACAAGAGAAGCTAACGTCTCAAAAACGTTTTTGACATTACCCACTCACATTACTACCCATTACTACCACCAGCCCATTACAAAAGGTGGTGAAAAAAATTGTGATTTAGTATGTGTACAAGAACCAAGGGCCTCAATTTTTTTTTTGAAAATTCAAGATTCAATTGAAATAAAGTTTAAGTGATCAAAAGTTGTTCTTCAGAGTTTTTTGATGCAGATCTCACCTTTAATCTTACTCGCATAAAACTGAATTTGGTATCCAATCTACATGAACACTACTTCGTTTGTTTGTGACTCTCGACCAAGGAGGCAAACGCGGAATAAAGAGAAAAAAATCACTGCAAAAGGAATCACTACTTCTACATCCAATTTTTCTATCCAAGTCTCTCACAACGAAAAAAAATTTGTACGTGGAAATAATTGTTTATGAAACTTTAATAATGTAATATTTGAAATCGTCTACCCCAAAAATCCATAAAACGATATGCCTCATCGGTAGTGGGGGGAGGTGGGGGTGGAAGGGAGGGGTACTGGGGGTGAATGGAGTAAAAAAAAATTGAGGCCTTTGGTTCTTGTACACATACTAAATCACAATTTTTTTTTCACCCCCTTTTATAATTGGGTGGGGGTAGTAATGGGGGTGGATATAGCCAAATTTTTTTATTGAGACATTAGCTTCTCTTGTATATATCAAATACCAATTTTATGGACTCTTACCTGCCTGATTTACCTATTTACTCCCATTTACCCCAATTTACCCCCCAACCCTTTAACGGAATAAGATGAAAATATAATCTAGTTCCAGATCTCGTTAAAATACATACATGTAGTAAATTTCAAGTCAATATTCCAGAGTAATCGTGCGCACAAAAAAGTTACAGACAGACCGACAGACAGACAGGCATTTTTTTTGCTAAAACTTGAAATCTCGACATCACCTAATTGAACAATAAAAATTTTTAAAAATTTTTTGTCGTTTTTCACTGGTTGTGGAAGTAATATCTGCGATTTCTAGGTTAGGTTAACCCAAAGCCAATTTGTCGCAGCACTACTCTAAAGTACAATGTCTTTTCCATTTTCTTAATTCAATTTGATTGAAATTTCTAGTGTCGGCAGATTTTTGTCCAAAAAAGGGCATATTCTTCCCACTGTGCGCCGGTCTAAAGTTATCGCGTTCACAAGAAATGGGAAATGAATATGTGCGTATATTCTGTGGCTCAGCCAATAGGAACACTCTTGTAACTCTTGAACGGGCGAATAGATTTTTTTTCAAAATTTTGTGTAATAATATGGGATGAAGTTTCCAATTATATGATGTAAAAACCAAAATGGCCGATTTCCGGTTTCGATGCAATTGACATGAAAATCAGATTTTTAAATGGGACTACCTGTATATTTTTGCATATTTGGATGCTGCTGGCCAAAATACATCTGACTCTCAAATATTATTTTGATTTACAAAAAAATATAGATTTTTTAATTTTTAGTGGTAATCATAGAAGGCCACGATTGTGCCAAAATTGTTAAAAATCAGTCTGAAAGTACTTTTAAAATATTACCTCTTCAGATACTAACATTAAACACGATTTATTCTTCATTAAGTTTAACGATATTGGTTTTTCAACGAAAAAATGGAACTCCTATAGGAGTTTAATTAGATCTTCAAATTACGAAGAAAGCGATACGCGTAATGTCTACCTTCCCTTTGTACTAAATTTATAATTAAATAAATAATAATAATAATAATTTTCTTGAAATATTTTTTGAAAATCAAATTAATATTTGAGGGTCAGATCATATATATTTTGGCCAGCAGGATCCAAATATGTAACAATATACAGGTTATCCCATTTAAAAATTTGATTTTCATGTAAATTGCATCGAAACCGGAAGTCGACTATTTTAGTTCTTTACATTATATAATTGGAAATTTCATCCCATACCACTATACTAAATTTGAAAAAAACCCATTCGCCCATTCAAAAGTTACAAGAGTGTCCCTATCGGCTGAGCCACCCGGTATGTGTACATATAGACGCATACTCACAAAAATTTTTTTCGATATTTAATGTCAGCATGTTATGAAACGGATTTTTTGTATAAACTTGTTTTTCTACGATGATCATTAAAACATTTTGTCCGGTTATAATATTTGGTTAAATCAAATAGGTATAATAATGGAACAATATAGCAAGCATGGCAAACTTGGAGTTTCTTTAAAATAAAGCCTCGATTCAGCTGAATTGACCGACTTCACGTTAGAAAGTTTGGTAAGACTTCCACTGGATGTGGAAGTAAAACTTAATAAAGTCATGTTTTGAAATTTGTGTTCCTTCCGAATTTTAAGAAGTGTATAGTCCTCAAAATTTTAACTTCGATTTTAACTGATAAATTCATAGTTTTTCCTCCTATATAAAGCAGAGTAGTTTAATAGGGATATATTTATCTATTTATTTTTTGAATGATAACATTTACTAAATATAGATATTGCTAAGAAAACTTTGGGAATACCTATGTGGAATTAAAAACGATGTAAGAATTTGTGAATTTAAAATGTTATAATTGCTTACTTAATTAAATTTTAATGAATATGTTAATTATTACAAACAAACGCAATAAAACAGTAGGGAATTTTTACTGTTATTTTACTTCCACGTCCAGTGGAAGTATGGTAACGACAAAAAATTTTTTTAAAATTTTTATTGTCCAAATAGGCTTAAAATGTCATGAAACGTCGAGATTTTAAGTTTGAGCGAAAAAAAAAATTCTGCCTGTCTGTCGGTCTGTCTGTCTGTAACTTTTTTTGTGCGCACGTTTACTCTGGAACCGTATAAGATATTGACTTGAAATTTGGTGCACATATGTACTTTAACGAGATCTAGAACTAGATTATATTTTCATCTTGTTCCGTCGAAGGGTTGGGGGGTAAATTGGGGTAAATTTGGGGAAAATGGGTAAACCAAGCAGGTAAGAGTATAATTGGTATTTAGTATATACAAGAAAAGCTAAGGTCTCAAAAAAATTTTTGGCATTACCCACCCCCATTACCACCCCCACCTCCTTATTAAAGGGGATGAAAAAAAGTGTGATTTAGTTTAAGTACAGGAACCAGAAAACAAAATATTTTTTTACTTCATCCACCCCCCACTACCACCCCCCTATCACCACCCCCGCCCCACTACCGATATGGGGTATCGTTTTATGGGTTTTTGGGGTAGAGGATTTCAAATATTATATTATTAAAGTTCCATAAACAATTATTTTCACATACAAAGTTTTTTCGTTGTGAGTGACTTGAATAGAGAATCTGGATGTGGAAGTAGTGATTCCTTGGGCAGCGGTTTTTAGTTTACAATTGACTTATTTCATGTTAGAAAGTTTGGTAAAAAAGTCATGGCGAAAACTAGATTGGCATTACTAAAAATAGTAAAGTCACTGCGCGTATTGACCAACTCGTCTAATTTCCAAACTTTGTAAAACTGAAATACCCATAATATCATAATCATATTATTGTTTTCATTATCTTAAATGTTGAGTCTACATTAAATGATTAAAGGTCATCTTCATTAGTTTGTTTTGTAGTCTACAGTATTTAAAAAAATTCAAATTATGCAATGTATCACTTTATCCGAGCTGTCAGTTTAGAAGTTAAGTATTTCGCTTTTACAAAGTTTTGTTTACGAGCTGGTCAACAAGTGCAGCGACTTCTTACTAATTTTAGTGATACTAATTTAATTTTCGCCAAGACACTTTTTATTTCCTTTACTTTCAGATCCGGTGGAAGTATAGTAAAAAATTTTTTTTTTTAATTTTTATTGTTCAAATAGGCTTAGAATGTCATGAAAAGTCGAGATTTCAAGTTTGAGCAAAAAAAAATTATTTCTGTCTGTCTGTCGGTCTGTAACTTTTTTTGTGCTCACGATTACTCTGGAACCATTTAAGATATTGACTTGAAATTTGGTACACATGTATTTAAACGGAATCTGGAACTAGATTATATTTTCATCTTATTCCGCTGAAAGGTTGGGGGGTAAATTGGGGTAAATTGGGGTAAATGATGGTAAATCAAGCAGGTAAGTCCATAAAATTAGTTTTTAGTATATACAAGAGAAGCTAATGTTTCAAATAAAAAATTTGCATTAGCCACCCGTATTACTACCCCCACCCCATTATAAAAGTGGGTGAAAAAAAATTTAGTATGTGTACAAGATCCAAAGGTCTCAAAATTTTTTTTAGTTCTACAACCTCTACTCCCACTACCGTTGTGGCATATCGTTTTATGGGTTTTTGGGATAGACGATTTCAAATATTATATTATTAAAGTTCAATAAACAATTATTTCCACGTACAAATTTTTTTTCGTTGTGATAGACTTAGATAGAAAAACTGGACGTGGAAGTAGTGATTCTTTGGGTAGCGGTTTTTCTTACAATTTTGTCTGAAACAAATACATATATTACATTGAATAATAATGAGCTGAAATGCAGCTGCATTATTGTGTGAATTTGTTCGAGAGTCCAAAAAGAACAAATACGAAAAGTACTTCAGAAAGTTTTTAAGCTAATCTGCTGTCTTCAATATTGTACCATAAGTTTGCTTTTAATAGTAGGTATGGTAAGATTGATTTATAATTCACGTAGAAATTATTCTGGTTGGAATTTGTTCAAGGAAAGCATAATTTCTTGTTCAGGAGACTTATAACAAATTACTAAATAGAAAAATGACCTTTCTATAATGTTAATATATAAGATGTGGTTGAAATTCAACACAGCGAAAAATGTTGAATGAAAATTCCTGAATATTTAAGGTTGTGTGGTATTTTTGTTAGCAATCATGACGTTCTGGGAAGGTTTTGTTGTTAAAGGAGCTTATATTCACGTTTTATGGAGTCGGTTAAAAAAATAGAAAGAACGCGTAACGATGATTTTAGAGTTCTAAGATAAAATATAAGAACAATAATCTAAACATCGAAACATTATTCTTTCCGACAGGATTTTCATTCAGGGAATAGTTTTCTACGTTCGAAATATTTAAATAAATGTTCTCTACCTGAAAAGAGGCATGCTATATGATCATGTGCTATAACACTAATTTTGTACAACTCTGACCTTTCTGGTTACGTCGAGGTTACGTTTTCTGACGTCGCATGATCTCGCACACGATCTGGCGATCTTTTTATTTATTTTAAACATTAAATTTACGCGCACCAAAAATGCCTTGTAATGATGACATAATTTCTTTGTATTTTTGTATTTTGAACTATGGCCAAACTAACGGCATGATATAAAAGAACTTGTTTTATGTGAGGTGGAATTAATCAACTCATAGATAAGTTGACAAAAAAGCCATCTAGCTTCGGGATTAACATTATATAAAGGAAACAAAATATATTACATACCGCTCCAGACATATTAAATTACTCACAAATCCAAAGTCAAGACTGTCCACGTTTGAAAAACTGCAGACAACAACCATTACCCATCGAAATTGTCAGTGTCGAAACTGGGGATTGAGCCCAGACAGTATGTAAGCAAGTTAACCACACAAAATACTTCAGTTCCCTGCGCTACCGTGTAATGCTACAAAAGTGTTATAATTCTTACTTATGATGAAATAGCTTCCTCGAACATCAAAACATTTCAATGTTTTCTTCCTTTCCTAACCTCCTCTCAGGTTATGGAAGTAGAATTTTATATCAGGCAGGAAGAGATGAAATTCTACAAATTATTGTGGGATCCGAACCGAATTCCTCTCCCATCTCAGTCCTAAATAAATCGGAAACTAAATTCCTAACTTACTTCAAGATCGAATCGAACCATTGACTTTCGGTAGCGAGTAAGTAGATACAAGCGCTATATCTACTTGGTTACTGCCTTGAACGTTACATTCAAATACTATTATTCGACACGACACGGCACATGCTGGAAATTAGAAATCAATTTCAATCATAAATCATAATCATAAGATTTCAACTCCCTTCATTCGTCGCTTAGCAGTAAATAAGATATCAAAAAGTGGTATTAACAAAGTGTTTACGTTGATTGTATTATTAAAAACATTTTTCTTCTGTACAGCAACCATCATGGTTTGTATTCCTGGTTATCACATTAAAAGAAGTAATAGGAGCAGACGATGATTACAATGTTATACACAGAGATGGGTCATATGAATTTGGTTACAATAACCCAGACTCATACCATTATGCAGATGCTAACAGAAATAACATTGTGAAAGGAGAGTTTGGAGGAAGAAATCCAGCAACAGGTATGCATAATTTCACAAGTTCTATAATCGTAATTATTCCTATAATGATATTTAAAGCTATTTTTACAATTTTATGGACTTGGCTAACATTCATAAATTTTCATAATTATTCTTCTAGCGAGCTTCCTGAATATGTCCAAACAAATTACTTTTGGTATATTTTAGAAACCAAACAGATTCACATATGCAGAGTGTCTCAGATTTAAAGGGACATAGCGCGTAGTGGAAGGTAGAACATCAGGGCCGGATTAAGGATTAGCTCGCCCCTAGGCTGATCATATATTTACGCCCTCATAAGCAATGTTACGAAGTTTAAAAATTGACGAGGGGGGGATGGAAAAAGAAATTTCTCTGAAATGAACATTGAAATTATTGCTGAGGTGAAAAGGAGAAAATTTGTTTTCTCCAAAACGAAAATTGATGGGGGGGGGATGAGAAATTAAAAAATGTTTAATGAGCAGAGGGTGTAAAGAGCTCGCGGCGCCCCTCATGCCCTAGCGCGCGTCCCTTCACGCAGTGGCGCCCCTAGGCTATAGCCTAGTTAGCCTTATGGATAATCCGGCTCTGTAGAATATACTTATCTGTGTTCAAAATAACCTTTTTTAAATATGAGGTTTTTTTATGATACTTAACTAAATAATACTTTATTCCGCCATATTCTTTTAACGAGATTTTAAGTTTGAGGAAAAAAATATACTGGTAACGGATAACGGGTATAGACCAAGAGGTGTTAAAAAAAGACTTTTTTAAATGGTCGACGTTTCGTCAAAATTTATTGACATCCTCAGGACTATTTAGGTGAGTTTTCCTTTGTTACATTAGATTTTAAATACAAAACAGAACAGGTTTTAAAGTCTAATGTGACAAAGGAATACTCACCTAAATAGTCTTGAGGATGTCAATAAATTTTGACGAAACGTCGACCATTAAAAAAGTCTCTTCCTAATACCTTTTGGTCTATACCCGTTAACCGTTACCAGCATTAAAGCACGGACAATCAACCACTAATAAATATTTTTAAAAAAAATCTGTCTGTCTGTTGGTCGGTGAGCGGTGAGTCGATTTGACTGTAACCTTTTTTGCGCATGATTACTCTGGAACTGTTTATGACATTATGTATTATAATTAGATCTGGAACTAGATTATATTTTGATTTTGTTCCGGGGAGAGAGTTGGTGCAAATGGGGGTAAATAAGTAAGGCAAGCAAGTAATGGTCCATAAAATTGTAATTTAGTGTGTATACGAGAAACTGAACCATACGCCTCAAAAAATTTTATTGCATCAACCACCCACACCCCCACTACCAATGTGGCATATAGTTTATGGATTTTTGGAGTAGACAATTTTAAATATCATATTATTAAAGTTCTATGAACAATTAATTCCACATATTATAATGCAACAACAGGTACCAAAAAGTCCCCTACTTTTCCCCGTCGGCTTCCCTGTTTTTTCGGAGCAACGAAGGCCCAAGTCGCAGAAATTGCAGAGCTGACTATAAAGTGCAGCAGAAAGGTTGTTACTGATCCGATTTGGATCTAAATGATCATAAAAGCTTCGAAGAACCATACCCGTTCGTATTTTATATGTTACATGCATATTTTGTTCATAATTTTCCTATCTAGTGCTGTCAAAATTTTAAAAATTTTAAAAAATCCGAAATGGCGCCATTGCGGATAAATGAAGATTCCGGGCAGAAAACGTGGCGAATAAACATTTCTCTTCAAACTTTGGACTTTCCATTAGTATGTCTACCTTCCCTGTAGGGTCGCCAGTTAAGGAGCTACGCCACTCCGAGTGTTGCCGCGCCCGTCATGCGCTCGGTGGAAGTGAACTGGCTGCGCCGATGAGACTTATTGCGAATTCCTCTTTATATATCATTGGTGTTTTATAAGATTTATTGAATGAAATTTAATTTGTTAGACTCAGAAAATGATTTCATTCAGCAAAACAATTGACATTATTGATCTACTGGAAAGTAGGGTCGTCCGGATCATCATCCATATCCACTGACTGGCTGTTTGTGCAGCTGGATCCTCTACAGCTTCTGCACATGATGCTGCACTTCAGACCAGAGCACCTGCAGTCGCACCTCAGTCCGCCTTGCAGGCACAGGAACTTAGCCGTAGCAGGCTATCAGGACCTGGCTGCCTTGTGGTAGGAACCAGAACCAGGCCCTAGAGTCCTGATTTCCACCCCCCGCCCTCCGGGTTGAGGTTGACATCTAACCATTGCTGGACCTGCAAAAAAATACTTGCACATTAGTTGAGTGCTGCAAGCTTTATTCTCCGTAACGTCCTCACCTGGAAGTATGCGCGGAACGAATGTTGTTGCCAAATCAAAGGAGGCTGTCACCGACTGCTTCGCCACGTTCTGGTTGTATCAGACTACTCGTAGCTGGTCCAAGCTCTCCTGCTAATTGCTTCCATAAAGGGCTAAGATAAACTTTTCTTCAGAGGCGGTCACAGCCCTCTTGCCAGATGCAGGATGTGAGAAGACTGCGGAGCATTCCTGTAGCTCAGGTCTCTTCTCCAGGAGCTTCCACGCCTTCTGCTTCCCCATTCTGTACAGAGCTGACGCCTGTGTCCACCAAGACTTAACTACGATCACTCGATTTTCCCCGAACTGATGCACACACTCCGAGGACTGTCACAGCTACTAAACTAAGAAGGCATAGCTCGCCGTATGCCTGCTTCATTGTTTAGACTAGACGTGATCGACGCAACAATTAACTGTGCGTGTGTCGCCATGCGGCAACACTCGGAGTGGTGTAGCTCCGTAACGGGTGATGCTACAGAGAGGGTAGACATACCAATGGAAAGCCCAAAGTATCAAGAGAAATGTTTATTTGGGTATGTTTTCCCCTCTTAGTCTTCATTTACCCGTAAAGGTGTCATTTCGGAATATTCTTGATTTTTGAAATTTTGACAGCACTAGAACGGAAAACTATAAACAAAATATGCATGGAACGTCTGAAATACGAACGGGTATGCTTCTCCGAAGCTTTTATGATCATTTCGACCCAAATCGGACCAGTAACAAACTTTCTGCTGCACTTTATAACTAGCTCTGCAATTTCTGCGACTTAGGTCCTTGTTGCTCCGAAAAAACAGGGAAGCCAACGGGAGAAAGTAGGGGACTTTTTGGTACATGTTGTCCTAGACCAAGACTACAATCCTGCAAATTTTCAGCTTTACAATCAATTCCTGGAAGAAGCGATATATTGACTAAAACTGCTGAGCTAATTAGGCAGCGGTTTTTTATAATGTTGTTCCCTGTGCCGTTAACATCACCCATATATCACTTTCTGGAAAATGTTAGCAAGCGCGGATCTAGAAATTTCAATAATTTTTTTCTCGTCTGTGGCGCATGGGACCCATACGAAATATGGGAAATAACATCTCCAGAAACACTTCTCTAACGACCCATAAAAAATTTTGAAAAAGCAGTTTGCGAATTTTTTTTTCAAAATTCGATTACCCCCCCCCCAGGTCTAGGGACTCCTGTTTAAAATTATTTTTTTTGTCATATGCATTTTACTTTTCATAAAAATACAGCAACACATTCTGAAGTTTATGAAAATATTTTCATTACTAACTGAGATACAACGAATTGAAATTTTGTGATTTACAATTTAACAAATCACAAAACTTCAATTCGTTGTATCTCAGTTAGTAATGAAAATATTTTCATAAACTTCAGAACGTGTTGCTGTATTGTAATCGAATTTTGAAAAAATTTTTCGCAAACTGCTTTTTCAAAATTTTTTAGGGGTCGTTAGAGAAGTGCTTCTCGAGAAATTATTTCCCATATTTCGTATGGGTTCCATGCGCCACAGACGAGAAAAAAATTATTGAAATTTCTAGATCCCTTAAATGTTAGTAAACACTTGAAAAGTCAAGTAACCTGTGTGTAAAATAAAAAATCTAATAAATTTCCGAAAGCATTAATTCATTTTTAAAAAAATTAACCTTCATTTTTAAACATGATTATTTCATTAATTTCATTTTAATTTTTTTTTACGTGGAGCTTTTCTTAGTTTTTGATTTCAACTTTTCGTTTCAAATAACATATTCCTTTTTTCTCTTGGAAAGAAATTAATGTCCATAATAAGGCTTGTATTAACAGGCATAATTAATATCAGTTACCAAACACCTTTAGGAATTATAATTAAAATAGTAAAAAAGGTTTATAATTTTATTTTCACAAAGTAAAGTCAACATATCAACAAATAATTTATTAAGTTACACCTTAAAACACATAAATAAATAAATTAAAATAGTTGAAAGAACGATACCAATAAATAAAATTACAACATGTTTTCAAAATAAACATCCTAGAGTTAATATATTTTTGAGAACGTCTTTTTCTAAAATCTGTCAATAATTTTCGGATTATTATAATTCTTCATTGTACATAACCGATTTGAGGTGGTCGCCAAAAAAAGTCCAGACGTGTATAATCAGGAAACATCGATGGCCAGTTAACCGGACCTTCTTAACCAATCCATCTGTTGGGTGATGTTGCTTCAAAACATCTCTGACTTGTTTTGCGGAATAAGCTGGATTGCAATTTTCGCAGTTCTTCATTAAAGTGCTCAGTATTACGAAAATTTTGAGCCCAGATAAATTGATTTTAGTTGAATTACAAAGGAGGAGTCGAATTTTGACCTAAAAAACTCGTAAATTTCTCGTTTGGAAAATGTCTTGGGTGCTCTCTTTCTGCAGCTCTCCCATTTTCGTTGCAAAAACCATACACAAAAATGATATCTGCATACTCTTCATTACTAAACTGAGATGGCATCTCAATTTTCAGTTTCGTAACTTGTAACTAAAAAGTAAAAAGTCATTTATTTGTCGTATGCTAATTACTAAAAACAGTTACCATTCGTTATAAAATTAGCATACGTCTACTTGAGATTTTTAACACAAGAGTGTAGTATTAATTGGTAAAATAGCTAGTTGAAAAGTTAATTCGAAAAAGCTTAGAAAAGCTCCATGTGAAAAAAAAACAGATGAGTTCTCTTATAGAGTATTTAAGTGAAATTTGATAAAATAATGACATTAGGTAGTTGACTTCATTATTGGTAGATTTTAGACTTTGAGCAATCATTACTTTCGAAAATTTATAAGGGATTAACCGTAAACGTACCATCAAATATTATGACATTATTTTACACACTAGCCTATTGTCTTTTCAAATGTTTGTTAACATCTTCCAAAAATGATATACTATATACGGCATTGAGAAAATTATAAAAACTGAGTCCGGTTTTGAAACTTTTCTAAATAAATTGTGTTTTTGCTCCATATATACTATTAAAATTATTTTTTTTTAACAGGAGCTATCGACTCAACAGTATATACTGCCGGTCCTCGTGGCTTCAGGCCACGCGGGAAGAATGTTGCAAGAAAATATGATCTCAACCAAAATGGCCCAAGGCCCGTGGGATCTCGAGATGATCCCTATTATGATCCCTACGAGGATCCAAGCTATAGTTTCGCTTTTAGAACCAGAACATATAATCGGCAGGAAAATGCAAATAGAGTAGGAGATGTAAATGGAAGGTATTCCTACGTAGACGATGTCGGGGAACGTCACAATGTGGAGTTTGTTGCTGGAAAGAACACCGGCTTTCATGTTAAAACTCCCTTCCCAGATTCTAATCCCAGAGCGTACGGACCCTTGTATTTTAATGGTCGCGGTAAACCCATACCAAGGGGAAGAACTTCTATACAGAGGGGTCTCGATGGAAGTTACAGGTAGGCACCAAAACAACAGAATTTTAGTTCTTTAGTAATTTATTTTTATGTCATAGTGGAAAGTGCACTTAGACGAAAAAAATAAGTTATTAGGAATCCGATTGGACCTGAATGGGTTTGCTTAAAAATTTTTATAATGGCTTTCTATAATCATAAATGAATATTTGTACCACTTTCATTTTGTCAGATATATTTTCTTAGAACTCCAAAAAACTGTTTTATTATGAAGAATTATTTTCACGATTAAAATGTTATAATTCGAAAAATTTCTCATATTTAGCCTGAAAATATTCACCTAGAATATTTTTATCAAAGTTCAAATATTCAAATATTCTAACTTAGGTGCTTTTGATGCTTTTAACAATAAAAGTAACGTTAAGAAATAAAAATATAAAGTGGCGTATCCATTTTGGACGCGCCATATTTTAATAGGATCAACATTTTGTATGATATTCAATAAATTAGTAAAAAAACTTGTGAGAAAATTGAAAAGTAGTTATAAATACTTATTTAATAGAGTATTTAATAATAAATTTGAAAGTGTATTTTAAAAATGAAAAACGTCTGCATTATAAAAATACAATTTGTAGAAAAGGATTAAAAAACATTAGGTATAAACGAAATTCTACCATTGATTTTTATTTTAATCTTCCTTTTCTTCAGAGACGACTTGATCTATAGAGAACTCTCAATTTTCATGTAAATCGAGTTGCTAAGCGCTCTTGTGAGTCGAGGTTTATTGTGCTTGAAAGTGCGCTCAGTATTTCTCAATTTGCTTGGGTAATTTTTCGTCAAATAAATAAGGGGTGAAAAAATGCCAAATCTTAAAAAATCATATCTTATTCAATTTTTGACCAAAATGGTTGGGACTAGTCTCTAATTCAATTTCATAGTTGTATATTTCTAGGTAAAATTCGTAGTTTTCAAGACGTTTGCAGAAGACGTTTTTTTACCTCTCCCTCTCCTCCCCAAAAGTTTAGCTCGCAGTCGATTTTGGTCGAGTTTTTTCATCTATTACTTTCATAAAATGAAGTTACTCAATAGCTTTATAGTACAGTACCTAGAGGTAACAAATATGCAAAACTTCGGAATAATGCCATATGCCCCCGCACTATATAGAAACTTTTCTGTGAAGCATTTACTATTATACTGCCAAAAATGAACGAAATCTATTTCATATGACATTATACCGAAGTTAAAACCTCTAGTTACTGTACTATTAAATAACTATACATTTGCGAAAATAGTGCTGATAAAATCAACTCTTACAGATTTGTATCAGCTGGCCCAGACCAACGACGTACCGAAACAAGTGATTCCACAGGACACGTGAGAGGTTCCTACACATATTTAGATGATAAGGGAGTGCAACATTCCGTTCATTATATCGCCGGACCCGAAACCGGCTACAGAGTACTAAAACATGTCAAGGGACCACATCTACCAACTGTGTTTCCATTTGGTAGACCAGAAATTATCCCATCAGATTTTTATGATTACGGCAAAGACGGAGATGTGTTCGATACCGCCGCTAGCGGTCATGTTAAACCAATAGGTGGAAAACCGGGTGCAAAAGAAGAAGTACCTAGTTTTGACAAAGGCACAGATGAAAATAAAGATGATTTTAATTTTGGTACGAAGAAACCAGTTAGGCCAAGACCAAGACCGAGCAAACCCACCAGTTCTTTTGGTGGCGCTAGTGGAGGCCCCTTCAACAAACCATCCTATACAGATGAAGATACGGATGATTTTGGTGACTTATTTGGTGGTGGTGGTGATGGCGGCGGCGGAGGTGGTACTGGAGGTGGAAGTGATGGTACTGGAGGAATTGACAGCCCTAGTGGTATTGGCGGTACTAGTGGTATTGGTGGTACTAGTGGTATTGGTACCACTGGTGGTTTTAGTACAACCAGCAGACCTACACCAGATCAGGAATCGCAAAGGCCTGGCTTGTCTAGCAGAGAAGATGATGGATCTTATAAGCCGTCAGGAGAAGACGGTGCTTACAAACCAAGCAAACCAACTCCAGATTATGGAGCTCCTTCAACGTCCTTACCTGGACAATCTGGTATTGGAAGCACTAGTTCTCCTCAAGGTCCACCAAAGCCAATATCAGGAGGGAGACCAAATGGACGACCTGGAGTAAGACCAGGCGGGAGACCTGGTGGCGTACCTAGTGTCAGCCCGGTATTAGGAGGTGGATACGGTGATGGATTTGCCGCAGAGAAACCTTCACCAAGTTTCAGCGAAGGACCTGCTTCTCATGAAGTTGGTGATGATTTCGGTCTCTTTGGAAGTGCGAGTAGTAATGCTAGACCTCCTTATGGTGGCAGACCTGTGATACAAGTAGGGGCTACAGATGACTCTTGTCAAAGGTGTAAGGGCACTATTGTTACTAATGTTGGGGATAGGCTATTTACAGTACCTCCAGGTGTTTCAGTGAGGGCTCACGTACAGGCTATTGATCTACTGCCGATTATTCCGACCGTACCATCTCCAAGCGAACAATACAAAGCTGACACTAGTTTAAGAACTGAACAATTGAATGAAGCTACGAATGATATTATTAGTACAAATTATACAGAGAGTGTTGAGGAAACTACTACGGATGTCACGATAACAACAACATTAATTCCCAATACGAACTCGACGAAAACTTAATTTATTTAAATATATTGTAAATAAATATATAAGGACATTTTTATTTAATTATATTATTTATATGTAGACATGCTTTAATTGTTTCATGATACGAAGATGATACGGGATTCCTCTCAGAAAACTAAGCATAATAAAATTGGCACAGTAGAAACCGAAGAATCGTTAGTTTAAAAAATTTGCTTAAATTAAAGAGATATATACTTTTATTATACGAATTTTGTGGAACGATCTTTATATAAGTTTTCAAAAAGTAGTTTTCGCGAATTATTTTCTAAACTGTTGATCTTACAATAAATATCAATTAGCAATCTTGTAAAGTACTAAATTCTCTACAATTTACAGGCCATTTTGTAGGATTTATGGTTGATGAGCTACCTACAACCCGTCAAAAGTTAGAAAAAATAGTTTTTTCAAAATATCTTAACTATTAATCGCATATAAAATATAGGTAATTGTAAACTTGTAGCGTACTAAATTCTTCACAATTATCCACCATTAAATTCTCAATAATTTTTATTCCAATTTTTACCTCTTTCGCTTACGGAAGGGAAATAATTTTATGAGCTACAGTACGTCAAAGATTTAAAATGTTTATAGGAGAAATATTGTAAAATAATTGATAGTAAACAATTCAATAATTTTTTATTTTATTTCATTGTCAAAAATTTAATGATCTAAAAGATTGATAATAACATATTTCAGGGTATGATAAATAGTTTAGGAGTTACTACCCAATATACTTGATTCGAAAGATTTCGAAAGATAAAAGTTTCCCGGTTAGTATACTTACGTCTGCAAATTCTCACGTCTTATTGTATCAGTGATATTAAAAGTATTTCAAAGCTGTATATATGAACATAAGTTAGGTTGGTTTTTCGAGTATGAAAATACTCGAAGCATAATTTTTTTTTTTTTTCAACTTTAACATGCTGTCACCTCTAGCTCCACCGCGGGTGCGGCGACTGACGCTCATTTTGCTGATTACTGAATATTAATCAACTGATAAAAATGAAATT